>CM050427.1:27117336-27605789 GCA_027564155.1 Gymnocypris eckloni scoliostomus | reverse complement strand
GCCCTTTGCGTAGTAGCCTATATATAAAAAAATGGATTGTAGTAAATGTACGTATCCTTCCATCGGCCCATTTCCATAACACCAAAAGGAGGACCCTTTATGGCATTTAGTGAGGCAAGAATACACTAATACAAATGATTTTGTGGTGAAGTAAATACTACAGAAAAACTAATATAATTTCTACGTTAAATAATTTAGTTCAGGCAAGAATTTTAATAAAAGAGTAAATTAAATATCAGTACTCAATTTAAGCTTATAGAATTTAAAGTTTGAACTTATAAGTATATTTTACTATTAATTGTTTGTTATTTTTACAAATATTAAGTAAATATCAACGTCATGATCCCATTGTTCCCATCATGCACTTGGGCATGAATAAATAAGTAGTTTTCGAGATGTATTTACACCGTTTTGTTTTTAGGTTAAGTAAATGGCACTTTTGTGACATCTGGAGTTCATTTTTTACTCAATGACCCATTCATACTCAAACACTATTCACTGATTGTCACCATCATTGTGTATCACGTGTCAAGTATTCAGGTCTCTGTGTTCAATCAGGAAATATCTATCTTTAACCAACATATTACCTTAAAATGAATAACGATCAATCTACTTGCCTACATGCGTATTTGTAACTTAACCACATGCTTTGTCTTTTTTCAGTGCTATGTTGTATGAGTATAGTTTACAAAATGTGACTGAGTGAAATGTACTTAAGTATTGCACGGTAAACTTAAAATAATTAAGTAAAAAGTACTCATCAAACTCCACCTGGCCACGTTAAATTGACTAATTTTCTTTACTAATTTTAGATAACTTAAGTAGATTTACTTAATTCCATATTTAAATTTTACTTTAGAAATATGCGTGCAAAAGCTTGCCAAATAAAAGTTAAGTAAATGTAACTTCTTATTTTCTTATAATTTCTTACTTCACAGTGTGCAAAATTCATGAAAAGCATCTCTACTGCTTTTTGATATAAGTTCGTGCTCTTTTGTCCATTCTGGATTAAATGTGGTCTGACGTTTCGGCATGTTAATGTTATGATATGATGTAGCCAGCAAATTTTTAACCAATGATATATCAGATATTTATTTAACACCGCTTTGAGCCAATAATTTGTTTGGCCAGAGATCTTACGGCATTAGACGCTATGCTGCTGCGTCCCAATAAAGATTCTAGAGTGTTTTTTTAGGCCGATTCAGAGCAACTCCAAAAAGGACGACAAATGAGTGTCTGGCTTGAGGCTGTGCCGGAAAGGGGGCTTAAAATCCGGACGTATGACCACCCTACCATCGGCCCACAACGAATGGCGCGGCCCACTTCATTCAGAAAATCTAATTCAGTGCAGCGGCTCAAAAGTGCTCGTCAATGTCAAAATGTTTGAAAAAGCCAATCAAAGTGTAGAAGGAGGATTTACTGTTAAGACACTTCTGCGCGCGACTTGAATGCAAGCTGAGGTAAGATGTGAGCAGCTAAACCTGGAGATACAATTCAGCAATATTTGCCAACCATTTAGTTAAACATTAACTAAGACATTAATTTAATGCAAACTACTGGCCTTTTCAAATTTGTCAGATTTGAATGCCGCTATTCGAGTCGTCACAGTGCAGGCTACATAATGCAGTTTTCAGCAGACATGAGATACGAGTTCATGTAAATCTGCTTTCTTGCGTGATTTCACGTGTCTAAGAAATTTTTTAAAAAATAATATTTTTTAATCTTACCCAACATTTTCCACAAACATATGAAGCAGCACAACAGTTTTCAACATTGATAATAATCAGAAATGTTTATTGAGCAGCAAATCATCATATTAGTATGATATCTGAAGGATCACGTGACACTGAAGACTTGAGAAATTATGCTGAAAATTCAGCTTTGATCACAGAAATCAATTATATTTTACCATATATTCACATAAAAACAGCTATTTCAAATTATAACATTATATATTTCACAGTACTGTTTACTGTAATTTTCATCATCAAAATAATTTGTATTCTCTTTTTTACAACTGGAGCTCTATTCCTTAAAATGATGTCAAGCTCCTGCAAAAAGACAAATACTGTATATGACAATAGAAACGCACTGTACCAGTCCGCATTCTGGACTATTCAAGTCTTCTAGACGATACCAGAGCATTGTGTCATATGGATTGATTATATGTATTTAACTTTAGTGGTATTAAACTGTCCCTCGTAAAAATTATTTACTATTTGCCATATACACCAGAAGAGACCAATTGTAATGTCAAGAATATGCCACTCATTTATGGTGTGTTGTGGTTTGGTGGGCGCTCTGTGCCAAAAGTCCAGGGCCACTTTTGGCCTCAGTCCACCTGCTTCCTTCATTAGGCGGGAAAGTGAAGGTCAAGGCGAGTGCATGGCATTGCGGGATTAGCGGCACATTCTATGCATACAGAAACAACTGCTTCCTGTGCAGTGTAAATGTTTCATACTGCAAACCTAAGTTATCATTGATGAGTGCTTAGAAAGCAATCCATTGTTATAGATGTATCCCTCCCAATTAACATGCACAATTTTGGTTTAAGATAATCCTCACTTATTATGAATTCATTTAAGGGATAATATTTTATACATCATGCTTGCATGCTATGCGCTTTTGAATCACAACGAGCACGCAGACACGTGGCTACATTAATGTCGTTATATCAGAGCAAACCATTAATGGAAGCAGGCTCAATGTTTACTATGTTTAATCCCACATCTCCATCTAGCGGTAATGTGCAAATATCAGCACTGTATGTATACAAGGAGAATACTATTGTATTGAACACAAGCCTGATTATTTTATCCAATACATAGACATAGATTAATAAACAGGACAGGGATGAGTGCAATCAAAGTTCTCTCTAAAGTTGAATGGTTCTAGATTATCTTTATTAACAACTGTGTTATTAAAACTCTGTTTGAAACCGCTGCTGTCACGTGGTAGCTGTTACTTTTCTCCGCGCTTGTCAATGTGGACTAATCGCAGTCGTTGTGATTACTGCACAAGCTTCTCTTTTTTTTGGTGGTGGATATTTCCATAGACATATATAGGTAGACGCCCCATGGCGTGCTGGAACGTAACCAGCGTCGCCGCCATATTGAGTGGGTCTCATCACCATAGACATATATAGGTAGACGCCCCATGGACTGATGCTGCCTATTGGAGCCGACGTACTGCGCGGCCGCCATCTTGGATGGGTCTCCAATGCGCTCCCCTGCATTTATTTCTACTGAGGAAGGTGTATCCCCAACTACAATAATCATAACTCCCCGATTTTTATTACCGGATTTTCACACGGTTTGGTTTGCTACAAACGGCAGAGATTTAGTTATGATACAGGATGCTGTCACACATTGAAAAATACGTGCTTTCATGCTAAAAGACTTTGTATTATGCTCTTTAACAAAGACATATGGTAGGCTATAGCATATTGATAAATATATAAATTAATTAATTTTATATTTTAATAAAGAAACAAGTTTGATTTTGTTTATTTGAATTTATTTATCTCACTCACACACTCTCACACACACACACACACACACACACACACACACACACACACACACACACACACACACACACACTCTCTCTCTCTCTCTCTTACACATACACACACACAAGGTTCTTTTCCTTCAGATCTTCACTGTAAACCCAGATTTTGATTCAACTCAAAGAGATTGAGTACATATTACTTAAATGTGTCTAATTTATTGACATTACTTGTTAATTCTGATTAAGCTGAACTTTTTCTTGTCCTTTCTTATTGTAATTGAGTTTTTAAGTCCAATCAGTAGTCTACTCAAACAAACTGAGTTTGTATTACTTAAACATGTGTCATTTCTTTACATTAATTATGAATTCTGAGTAAACTGTACTTTTTAATGGCCTATCTTATTGTAATTATGTGTTTGAGCTAAAACAACTTAATATCATCGAGTTTTGCCTGTCCAACGGTAAGTTCAGAGGGTCAAAAACAAAATACGAAATCGCAAATTATTTTAAGAGTAAATGTTAAGATAACAGTGTTCAGCAGGGCTGAGTTTTGCAGTTTGTCAACCAAATTTGAAGAGGTGCAGTACAATATTGTAATGATTGGCATTAAAGAGGAAGATATTTTTTTTTCTTTTCATGCCATCACTGAGGAAACTAGACACTAGAAGCCCCACTCAAAATGGTTTTGTGCCACTGTTCGTTTTACTCAGATTAGTTTTTTTAAAACAACACAAATATATTTCATTTTCCTCCAAAACACTATTGTATGGTGTTTAAGTAACTTAAACTGTTTCATTTTCCATTTTACTTAATTATCAATCGTTAAACTAATGTAAAGGGTTTAATTTTGCAATTCAAAAACCGGATGTGACGATTTCTAACGTATGATGAAGACAGCGCGAAGAAGGAACATGGCGGCAGCGATAGGAGTACCATCAAGGTAAGGACATTTAAAGTTTCTATGTGTTAAGCCCATTTCTGTTAGCGTTAGTGAATTTCTCTTCCGAATTTCGGTTAGTATAGTCGAGTATTGTGTGTAATTATTTATTGCGCCATTAATGGATGATTTCATGCGGTTGGAAAATGTGAGTTGCATGTGGAAAGCGCATGATTCTCTGTAGTGAACACTTATTTATATACGTGTGCTTGTGGAACAAAGGATGGGACAATATATTAGAATTCATACTGGTTTTCTGGCGAATTAATGTGATAAGCAGTTTAACGAGACAACTTCCTTGTGCTCTTACACTTAACTATTGGAGTCTCATTACAATTGGCTGAAGCAAGTTCAAATAATGCCACAGTCGACTGTTGCAGAATTTTTTGCATTGTATCTGCTAACGTTATTCGTTTTTTTCGTTTTCTTTTTTATTACAGTATGCATTTTATCACGGTTTCCTTCATCACTGCCTTTGGGGAAATAAAGGAATGTCAATGAATGTGACGGTGAAAACGACGTTTTGGATAAAGGTAACGTTAAGTGAACGCTGAATCACTTTTTTAAAGATTTATAAACAAGTAATAATTTTCCCGACTTTTGTTTCAACCCATGGCTCAGCACAATTTGAAGTTTTGGTTATGAACATGCTCATACAGTGACGTTGTCAAACCGATCGCTACTTCGAGTTGTTCAAATTATAGATGCTCCAGACATGTAACGTTAATCATGCCCGCCCTTTTAGAACAGTAAACGTGACTCTGTTCATCGCTAAATAAATCATTGAATTTTCATCGATACTGCTACAATACAACATTGTGCAGCCTATGATTGTAATAAACATTGTCCTATTAATGTCAGATGAGTCATGTTCTACAGAACTGACCCCTTGGTGGAACATGTAACTATAACTGATTTAAAGGTACACTATAGCTTTGTAGCTTTTGGCTCTTTAAAAACCAAACTGCATGCATTTTGTGGATTTCATTTTTGTTTGTTAACAAACACATTGGTTGATTCCGATGCCAGTTGCATTTTTTTCCCCTTTAAGCTAACTTATTTGCTCTATAATATGACAGCTGTCATGCACAAGACATAATAGCAGATGGGCTAATTGAAATGTGTTTATCACTGTACAAAAAGCAGCACTGTGATTATACAGAGTAAGAGAAAAAAATGGCTATCAAAACTTTTCTGAAGCGGGTCAGTTCCCTTCAACGATGCATTCATATAAACCCCCAATTCAATGTTAAAATGTTTGCTTGCTGCCTTGTACACTATTTTCTCTGCAGCATCTGTGTTGTCCTCTTTCCATCCATCTTCAGCGTGATCTGCCTTTGGCCTTTGTGACCGCTGCTTTTACAGACTTTGTAATATTTCTACACAAATTACATTTTGGGAAATTAGTGCAATAAAGTTTGTGCAAGTCAAGAATAGAAACTGGCCAAAATAAAACTGAAAAAATAGTGATTTATGGCCAGTTGTCCGGTGCATCTCTACCACTAAAATGTACGCTTATAAAGGGCTTCCCATAACGTATCAGAGTAAGACGAAAACATGTTATGGGATAAGTCAAGTCAAGTTGAGCTTTATTGTCATTCCGCTACATGTGTGGACATATAGCGGGACGAGATGTCGTGTCTCACAGGACCACGGTGCTACATAAATACAGACATACAACACGAAGTAAAAACAGTATAAACCTATACACAACTGACCTACTGTCAGCTTTGACTATACATATGCTATATGTAAAAGTGGTTACCTATATATAAACTAAAAAAAGCCATAAACTTAAAATAAAATACAAACTGTACAACTGTGCAGAATACTTGGATTGATGTATTGATTAATTTAAATTGATCTTGAACAAAAAATTACAGTATACCTTTAAATTGTGAAGTGGGTTACTCCACCCAAATTGTCATTAATTTACCCCATGTCATTCCAAACCCGTAAAGCTTTATCTTTAGAACACAATTTAAGATATTTTAGATGGAAACCAGGAGGCTTTTGACTGTCCCATTGACTGCCAAGTATTACCACCGTCAAGGTCCAGAAAAGTATGAAAAGCATCGTCGCCAGGATAATCCATCTGCCATCAGTGGTTCAGTCTGAATTTTATGATGCAAAGAGAATACTTTTTGTTGCGCAAAAAAACTAAAATAACTTCAACTTCAACAATTATTCTCCTCTGAGTCACCCTGGCAAGAGGGTGCATCAAAGCGTAGCACATGTTATCTACATCAGCAGCACCACGCACATGTGTTATGTGCAGATCAAAGCACACGCTTGCTTTGTGGTACTTGCCAAAATGACGCTAGGGTGATGCGGAGGAGAAGAATTGTTGAATAAAGTTATGTTTTTTTTTTGTGCACAAAGTATTCTTGTAGCTTCACAAAATAAAATTACATGATGTCACGTGGACTATTTCAACACAGTTTTTGGTACCTTTCTGGACCTTGAACGTGATGGGATCCTTATGGAGAGTCAGAGGGCTCTTGGGTTTCATCAAAATATCTTAATTTGTGTTCTGAAGATGAACAAAGGTTTTATGGGTTCGGAACAACATGAGGGTGAGTAATTAATGACAGTAATTTTTGGGTGACTTTAACCCTTTGAAACATTATCCTCTCAACTCACCAGTGTCTAAGTTTTGGGGTTATGGTCATCAGCATGCACAAAAAGGAAAATGTAATAGGATTATATTTATTAAGATTTGAAGTACAATAAATGCAAAATATGTAGTATTACTATAAACTGGCAGATTTTGCAAATGCATTAGCTTACAAAAATATTTTGACAGAAGGCAGGCTTGTCCAAACCTCTTCTTGAGGGCCAGTGTTCTGCAGAGTTTAGCTACAAATTACCCAACACACCTGCCTGGAAGTTGTAGTAAGTCTTATTTGAAAATTCCTAAAAACTTTGATTCGCTGGTTCAGGTGTATTTAATTAGGTTGGAGCTAAACTCCAGGACAGTGGCCTCCAGGAGCAGGCTCTTTCCCTTAAGAAAATGATTAAGCACATGATGGATGAACGACTGGAATGACTGACAATTTTAAATGTGTGCCTGTGATTGTGTAAAAATGTAACGCTATATTTTGTTAATGTTGTTATTTGCATCTTTAGACTGATGACATTGAAGTGAAGAGAGAATGCATAATCAAATCCCTATGTGTCTACCTAAATGAAGATTCTGGATTTTATGGTCAGTATTTATTTATTTTTTATTAACAAAAAATGTTCCTGTATTTTCAAGGATATTAAATGCTGTGGCACAGTTAATATGCAGGAATTTAAGAGTTCTCCATCATTTTAAATTACCTCTGTAGGATACAGACGGTGCCAGCACTCAGGAGGCAATCCAGAAAGCTGTCGTGGGAATCTATGTCATACGATACGAAGGTGCTGACATTGAAGACAGCCCAGCAGATGTTGGAGTGGTCTTGGAAGGTGAAAAAGTTATCCAGGACCTCTGCAGTGTACCATATGCAACAGCCATGTTGCTGGGACTGATATATGGACTAAACTTATACCCTCCTGAACTCAGGTACACTTTCGAGGTACTACAGAAGCTATTTCTGGTGCTTGATGGCAACAAGCTATCCAAATAAAGTGCAAACACTGAAGACAAAACTCTTCTCTGATGTGTTCGAGTAAGGACTCTTTCTGGAATGTTTTATCGGTTACCTTTAAATGCCAAGTTTTAGAAAATGGTTTTGTAATGTGGGTTACACTTGTTCAGCTGTATTTATAGCATGTTCAAATTTGTTGCAAGGTGACTTATTTCATGTATGTGCTCAGGGCATCTGTAATTTTCAGTAACATATATCCATTAGACTACATCAGTGATCTCATTGATTCAAGATGTCATTTGATAATTGTTGTTAGCTATCTGTTCTTAGTTTAAATTGAAATGTTTTGTTGAGATTGAGATTTATTTAGAGGAAGTAGTGCAAGCTGCCCATTTCTTGGAGGCTGCGTGGCATAGTAGAAGTAACTTTTCTGTAAAAGTTGTTTAATATATTACAGAATTTATTTCTGACCAGAACCTCAATTGTAATCTGCCAACTTTTTCTTTCTTTTTTCTCAATTAAGAGGAAGAACTTATTTATTTTTGTTGTCTTTTCTAAAATAATGCATTGAAACTGAAAAACAATGTTAATTCATTTGCACAAGTCTAATCTCTTGAATGTAAGATTGAGCAGGCTGTTTAAAACTGTTTATTATGCTTGTTTAACAAATACAGTTTGATCATTTGTTACAAATCTTGCCTTTTGTATGAGTCATTACATGACAATCACACACACAAAATGCTTTTTAAAGGAGTAACTTTAAATAGAAACAATTGAGTTAAAATAATAACTAATTGGATGGAACCACTGTCCATAATTTAATTGGCTTGTTTGAAACCAAGCTCCTTATGTTGGTTCAGTGAAACATTTGGCCAATTTTTAGTAAACCAAAACATGTTGACTGAACTTAATTGGTTTAAGTTAAAGGAAAGTGATTAAATTGATTTGGTTGGACATTACTATTTCACATTGATTTTCCTCATTCAATTGTGTTGTCTCAACACAGTAATTTTACATAGACTCAAACAAATCCATTAATGTAAATAAAGAACAATTTGGTTGTGTGGAACCACTGTCCATAATTTAATTAAGTTTAAAGAATACTTTTTTTGAGTGTATTAGGCCATGGCTTTATTTCTTTTGTTGTTAAAAAAAAAGACATGTTCACTAAAAATAAAATTGGATCAGTGTAATGTTGCAGTTGTATGTATGTATTTTACATGGCTCTATTGATTGAAATATATTTTGAGTTTCAGGAACAAAAAGTTAAGTTGGGTCAGTTAGAATATACAATTTAGTTAAATTGGTTATGGAGTAATGCTTACTTAACAAGCTGAGTTAAATGGGTGGGGAATGATTGTTTAAACTAAGTATCTTCAGTTACTGTAACTCGGTTATAAGTACATTCAACTTAAATGTTCTATTCCATTCCATTATGGGCTTAAGTACATTGAACGTAGTTCACCTCACTTATTCAACTAATGCTTCATTACTTAAAAATTTTAAGGCAACGGGTTACCTTGGTTTTTTTAAGTAGATTCTACTTATCCGGGTTTACAGTGTTCCAGAAGACTCTTTACGGTTTTCTTTGCTCTCCGTCTCCTTTGCATTTTGCTTCTCCCACTCTAGACTCTCCACTCTAGCCAAAGCTTCACTGAGTCTGGCCTTTAGACAAGTAGGAGAATTGGGCAATGCATATGAGTGGTCCTAGTAGAAAGAAGGATGAAAATATTTTCAGTGATGTTTATTTCATACCACTCACAGTTGTTTTGGTGCATAGCACTGCATATGTGCAGGCACACATTCTTAATTTCTTACCCGTAATATCACTGCCAGCACCATGCGTATGGGAAAGAGAGAAAGGGTGTGTGTGTGTGTGTGTGAGAGAGAGAGAGTGTCAGTGAAAGAGGGTGTGTACGTGTTCACGTGTGTATTTATTTATTTATTTATAACATATAAAAAGTGTATATGTGAGTATGTCTGAAAAGAGTTGCAGAAAGCGAGGGAGAGATTTTGATATGACCAGAGCCATGATGCTCACAGCTGTATGGGACATATCAAATAACCTACAAATACTCACATCATTGGGCTGAGGTTCACTTTCAGGGAAATGCTGAGAAAGGTCCACTGGTAGGCTCTCTTCAGGTTTTCCTTGACATTTTTGTGTTCCTAGTCACAACAGGCTAAAATATAAGAAACATAATAATTAAAAACAACTTCATTAAAAACACTTGAAAAGGTTTTGGTATCCCACAGTGTATTGCAATAAACAATACATCACTAATTCCTAAACATGCAGAAAGAACGGTAAAAACCTGTTTAGCAAAGTGTGATATTAACTTTTGTTTTACATATGAATCATAGACATCACTGTTAGCATGTAGAGTAAAAATACACCTACTCTTGGAGATGACATGGGAAGTTGAAGACTAAAATCTGACCTGTCCTGTCAAAATCATCAGGCTTGAAGTGTTCACTACAGAGCTTTGACGACTCAGTCGCAAACAAAACCCTCCCGTCTGTTCCCATTGCCTCCTCAAGCCTGTATCACTGGGAAACCTTCAAAATGTGAAGAATAAAAAAACAGCAAGAGACAACGAGAGAGAGTACCAGTTCCTGCTGTAATAACGTCACAAGTAAGTAACGTTAGTTACGATGACATAATGTAATAAATAGTAAAATAACCAACATTATTGTTCAATCTTACTTGTGAAAAGTAATCCCACGTGATCTGGTATCAATACTGCGCCGGTTATTGCAACCATAAGCTGCAAAAATACGGACATAGTTGCTCGCTCTCCGTTAACTCCGATTGACTCTGGTGCTAGCGTAGAGTGATGAGACCCACTCAATATGGCGGCGACGCTGGTTACGTTCCAGCACGTCATTGGGCGTCTACCTATATATGTCTATGGTTGATAATATTTATACCAGGTTTCATGATAAAAATGTAAAATGATGATAAAATAATAATAATGATCTTAATAATTTAAAAGGCAGAAATTATTTATTCTGTACATTAAGTGATTCAACCTATAGATCTTGTAAAAAAAATCAAAGTTGATTTATAAGTGTTTTTATTACCCTTTTTCAACCATTAAGCATTAAACATTATTTCAACGTAGTTGCAACATTGAAACAACAACTGTCATTTTTTCAACCATATTTCAACGTTGAAGGATGGTCATGTACCGGTTGGTTTTCAACCGTTAACCATTAAACATTGTTTTAATGTTGTTTCAACGTTGAAACAAGAACTGACCTTGTTTCAACCATATTTCAACATTGAAGGTCGGTCATGTGCCGGCTGGGATTATATTGTAGTTTTATCTCTCGCCCCCCTGGTTGAGAAACACTGACCTAAAGCGTGATCTCCCAGCATTGATATTAGGCATCCTGATCTGTATATGTGATGTTTAAAAAAAATAAACATTTGTTTCTCATTTTTTTGGTTCCACAGTATTTGCTGATTTTTATTTTATTTAAACACTGCTTGATGTTAGTTGTCATCCTAAAGCATTTTATAAGTGGAAACTAAATTACCCTTTTCTTTCTACAATTAAAATTTGGGCCGGTATTAACACGTTTCTGTTACCAAACAAGATGAAAGAACTTCACTATAAAATTCTTCATATGTACTATCCTTGTAATTCTTTACTCTCAAAATTTAAGTTGGACTTCTCTTCACAATGCACATTCTGTAATTCTAACTTGGAAACAATATCACATTTATTTTTTGAATGTGATTATGCAAAGGATTTATGGAAAGAAATGTCTTGGCTTGTTTTCCCAGCTTACAACAAACTCTTTAGTTTTGAAATAATTAATGTACTGTTCTTGATTTGGGAATCAGGATCAAAGGAGCTGGATGATATGTTACAATTGTTAACTCTCTGTGGCCTATTTCATCTTCACAAATGTAAAGTTACTGATTGTATGCCAATTGTAGGATTTTTTTGTATTGATTTGAAATTATTTTATGAATCTCTATGCTCATCACTTAACAAGAAAGCTGCTAAAACAACCGTATTGATGGAAAAAATAATGACCTCGTTGTAAGGGTTACCTCCTGAGTATCTTTTGAAGTTTATATTTTATGTATAATTTTATTTTCATTTTAATTATAGTTTATTTTAATTAATTTATGATTTATTTCTTTAATTATTTCAAAAGATGTTAATGGTAACCTTTTATTTATTTGTTTTGTAGTTATATATTTTTTTTTGTTATTATCGTTTAGGTATTTACTGTTTTGTCTTCTGGTTTTGTATGTACTTTCTTGCTTTGAATGTATCCTGTGAATGTTATGTTTAATAAAAAATAAAAAATAAAAAAAAAGAATATGCGATGTATATATCAGGCATCATATGATGCGACGCACTTAGAGACGACGTATATATCAGGCGTCATATGATGCGACGCACTTAGAGACGACGTATATATCAGGCGTTGTCACTACTCGATCCGTACCGGTAACACGATTTGTACTGCGCATGCGCGAAATTGTATACTTCAGTGATCATGGATTTGACAAAGATAAAGCATATTTCATACAATTGTTAATTTTAATGGGGAAGTTTCATACTCATAAAATGAAGTGGTCAGGCTCCGAACCAAACTTTTCTCATTTTATAAATGATTTCAAGCTATATTGTTATTTATTTTATTTTTTGTCTATTATATTTTGTTACTGTCCTCTGGCACTGTTTCATTATATTAATGTTGTTCATCTTTTTCTATTTTTCTTTTACATTTGAATGTTTCTCGTTGTATTGTTCTGATGTATGGCGTAATAAAATTAAAACGAAAGAAAAAACATTTTACACCAATTTCGGGTAGTTATAATAACACTGTTATAATATTATAACACTTGATTAATTTCATAAAACAATCCTGCGCCCCATCCCACCACAGACTACCAAATAATTGCACTAAACATAATGAAAAAAAAAAAGTATTTACAGTTTTTATAACCAATTCGTACTATGCAAAAAAGAAGTATACTTAGGCCTTTAGTGTTATGTTAGAAGCATTTTTATACTCATACCTTTTCTTGATTTAATATTTTGATTTTTTTTTTTAGCTTTTTTTCATTTAAATGTTTAGTTTTGAAATGTTGTATGCATTTGTCATGTTTATTTCATGTCTTTATCTTCTTAAATGTGTGTATATATATTATGTATAGTTTTAACTTTTAATTTTAGTTACTTACTTATTTGTAAGCCGCTTTGGATAAAAGCGTCCTGCTAAATGACAAAGTAAAGTAAAGAAAAATAACTGTTCTGTTCTGTCTAATCGTCTCTCTGTAGTCATACTGTATTTTAATGCAGCCAAATTCTCAATAAAACTGTTTTACTTTATATATTTGACTGTTTATGTTGTCAGTCAACAGGATAAATATGAAATAATGACTGAAACACGCCCCTTTAAGAATTCATAACCAGCTCTCCTTCCAAGAAGCTAGTCTGCACAAAAATACTAATTTATAATTGTATTGAGCCGTTGTCTGATGAAATCAAATAAGACACAATATAAGAGCAGACAATTCCAGTGCTGTGATTTCTTCTATATTTGCATGTACATTTAGAGAAGCAATAATATCGGTTTTAACTGAACGGGCTCCTCTCAGACGCTTGCTGAACAGAGCAGATGCAGAGAAAGCGCTGCTGATCTCGCGGCGATCACAGAGACACTCTGAGAGACACGATTTGTCACTAGTTGCTTTTGGAAAACAAAAGTTGCTATGGGGTCTACAAAGGTGCTAAATGTCGCTAAGTTGGCAACACTGCACGCATCTCTACTACTCACCTCTTTCTCTCTGTCTGACTGCAGCAGCACGTGATTGCGATTTGTCAACGCAATGACACACACATACAGGAATATCTGGACCACGCTCAATCAGAGGGGGTCCGCCCTTCACTATCTCTGATTGGTTTAGACCAATATATAAGCCTAACGGGAGTGTCTTTTGTTGAGTTTCTGAGTCGGATACTTTTTTTCTTTTCTCGAATGGCTGGACGCACCAGTGCGCCCTGGGATTTTTGTTAGTCGCACCCGTGAGAAATTAGGTCGCACTCTAGAGCCCTGATTAAGTTAGCCCATCTAAGCAAGAAGTGCCATCTGAAAAAGCACGAGGAACGCTGTAGTATAGGCCTGGGAAAGTCACAGGTGCATCTCAGGTTTAATAAAAAAAAAAATCGTCTTAAACATGAATGTTTATACAACTGCTTCAAAATGCCCTTGAATTTGGGGATTGAAATGAATTTTTTTTCACTCATCAGCCAATTTGGCTGTTAAATTTTTAAGTTAACGTTACCGGCCATTTATTACTTCTACTAGCCCCAAAAATGAATTAAATCCAACAGCTTTAAACGGCTGTCTAATTTTACACTGGACGTGCCGTGACAAAACGACTGTTGCAAATCGTTTTGTGTCAGTACGGTGTGCGATATTGACAAAAAATAATATCTCAATATTTTATCGATAAAGATAATAATTAGACAATATTTTTGCTGAGTGTGTAATTGTGCTGATAAGGACTGCCATGGATTGGTGACTCCTAGTCTTTGATGTTCTTCATATTCTGTGTGGTTAGTTCACAGCAGTTATAGACATTTATATATATATATATTTTTTTTTTAAATTGCACCGATCTTGTTTAGCCTGTATATGCTCCCACTATGTCAAATAATGAGAACGAACCAAATTACCTATCACAGCTATGCTGATGATACCCAGATTTATCTAGCCCTAGCCTTATCTCCAAATGTCTACAGCCCCACTGACTCCCTCTGCCAATGCATTGATGAAATTAATTGTTGGATGTGCCAGAACTTTCTTCAGTTAAACAACGAGAAAACTGAAGTCATTGCATTTGGAAACAAAGATGAAGTTCTCAAGGTGAATGCATACATTGACTCTAGGGGTGAAACAGCTAAAAATCAAGTAAACAATTTTGGGGTGATTCTGGAGACAGACCTTAGTTTTAGTAGTCATGTCAAAGCAGTAACTAGATCAGCATACTATCATCTCAAAAACATTGCAAGAATTAGAAGTTTTGTTTGCAGTCAAGACTTGGAGAAACTTGTTCATGCCTTTATCACCAGCAGGGTGGATTATTGTAATGGTCTCCTCGCCGGCTTTCCAAAGAAGACCGTTAGACCGCTGCAGCTCATTCAGAACGCTGCTGCCAGGATTCTGACTAGAACCAGAAAATCTGAGCATATCACAATCCTCAGGTCCTTACACTGGCTTCCTTTTAGGATTGATTTTAAAGTACTTTTACTCGTTTATAAGTCACTCAATGGCCAAGGTCCTAAATACATTACAGATATGGTCACTGAATATAAACCTAACAGAGCACCCAAATCAGTAGGATAGAGTCAGTTATGGCGCTTTTCGTTATAATTGCGCCGCCTCTACTGCCGTGGCATCATCGTAAACGCACCACAAACAAACTCACAACAAAGAAAGGAGACGGAATAGTGTTCTTCATTCTCGGCATGTGGATGTTTTAACAGCAATGGAGAGGTCTATGAGAACGCTTGTGATTTACCCCCAGCAGCAGAGACTGTGGTACAGTGCCACAGGCTGTAGATGGGGAGAGCAGGATATTCGTGCAGGTGTGCTGCATTACTTGATTAGTTAACTATTCATGCAGCATGTTCTGTAAAGTGAATTATCAATAAACTTTTGAATATTTCAAAATATACAATGTATCCCTTGTTTTTTTTTATTTATGTGATGTTTTTATAATCGTGGCATTAATCATTTGTCTTTTCAAGAGGGTTCATTACGTGCTCATACAATGATACATATTTAATATAGTCTGAGGTACACTTTATTCGATCAGATTGTTTTTAATTGAAGCAAAACACAGATACAGAGGTAAAAATATAAACAGAAAACATACTCTGAAAATATAGCAAGTTCAAAAGTAACGCTATATACATAAGGCTTTTTCCTACGGCATCGCGCCATCAAGCTCTCACTGGATCCGCTCCTCGGCTATCAACGAGAAGAACATCTGTACTTCCTCAACAGACAACGACACTGCTATTTTGTGGTTGATGCAAAAATGTGCGTTTGTTTAAACAGAAGTTGCGACATTCTAGTCAAGTCAAGTCAAGTCACCTTTATTTATATAGCGCCTTTAACAATACAAATTGTAACAAAGCACTGCACAATATCAAAATAGGCAAATTTTGTCAATAATGTAAAATGACAGGATTTAACACTCAATTATGTGCTGAATGCATTTCATTATTGAATTTAGTAATGGCATTGTCCAGCTTAGTTCAGTTTAAATAATATCTGTGCAATCAAGTCGATGATTGTGTTGGAAATGAAGTGTCCCCAACTGAGCAAGCCAGAGGCGACAGCGGCAAGGAACGAAAACTCCATCGGTGACAGAATGGAGAAAAACCTTGGGAGAAACCAGACTCAGTCGGGGCCAGTTCCCTCCGGCCAGACGAATCAGTAGTTTGTTCCAACTGCAGCAAAGTCAGAGTGTAAGTGGTCCACTGGTTCCGGGGTCTTTCCCGATGGATGTCTAGGTGACGAGGTCCTCACTGGAGATCTGTCTCTGGGGCTCATCTCGGAGGTCCTCGGAGGGTTGTCATCGCTCTTCTCAGGTGTTCGGTCATCTCTATCGCTTTAAGGGTAGGATCCAGACTGAAGCTTGTGTATTTCTAACTACCACGGATGTTAATCCCGTGGCAGTAACATAGAAACAGTAAGACAATTAGCGTGAGTGCGGCTCCATCCAGGAATAACCCTGGATGAAATTATCAGTATAACCCAAGCTAAAGCATAATAATGCGCATGTGTTCAGATGGACTGGCAGTACAAGATTGTGAGATGCATTATATGAATGCTTGGCTAAAGAGATGCGTCTTTAATCTAGATTTAAACAGAGAGTGTGTCTGAACCCCGAACGTTTTCAGGAAGGCTATTCCATAGTTTAGGAGCCAGATATGAAAAGTTCTACCTCCTTTTGTGGACTTTGCTATCCTAGGTACTACCAAGAGTCCAGAGTTTTGCGACCCTAAGGGAGCGGGTTGGATTGTAGCGTGATAAAAGATTAGTTAGGTACGCAGGAGCTAAATCATTTAGGGCCTTATAGGCAAGTAATAATATTTTGTAACTGATACGAAACTTAATAGGTAGCCAGTGCAGAGACTGTAAAATTGGAGTAATATGGTCATATTTTCTTGACCTGGTAAGGACTCTAGCCGCAGCATTTTGTACTATCTGTAGCTTGTTTATTGAGGATGCAGGACAACCACCTAGCAGTGCATTACAATAGTCCAGTCTAGAGGTCATGAATGCATGAACTAACTTTTCTGCATCAGAAACACTTAACATGTTCCGTAGCTTGGAAATGTTTCTAAGATGGAAGAATGCTGTTTTTGTAACATTGGAAATATGATTTTCAAAAGATAGGTTGCTGTCTAATATAACACCCAGATTTTTAACTGTAGAGGAAGTAACAGTACATCCGTCTAGTTGCAGATTGTAATCCAAGAGATTCTGTGTACTGTTTTAGGTCCAACAAGTAATATCTCGGTCTTATCTGAATTTAATAGGAGAAAATTACTGGTCATCCAATCTTTTATATTTTTAACACACTCTGTTAGCTTAGATAGTTTCAAGTTTCATCTGGTTTTGTTGAGATATATAGTTGAGTGTCATCAGCATAACAATGGAAACTAATCCCGTATTTTCTAATATTACCAAGGGCAGCATATATAATGAAAATAATAGAGGACCTAGGACAGATCCTTGTGGTACTCCATACTTTACTGGTGATAATTGAGATGACTCTCGCTTAAATAAACAAAGTGGTAGCGATCGGACAGGTAGGATCTAAACCATCTTAGAGCCTGCCTCGAACACCTGTATAGTTTTGTAATCGATCTATCAGTATGTCATGATCTATAGTGTCGAACGCAGCACTAAGATCAAGTAAAACTAGCAATGAGATACAGCCTTTGTCTGACGCAAGAAGCAAGTCATTTGTAATTTTAACAAGTGCAGTTTCTGTGCTATGGCGAGGCCTGAAACCTGACTGAAATTCTTCATAGATATCATTTTTTTGCAAAAAGGAACACAATTGAGCAGACACTACTTTTTCTAATATTTTCGACATAAACGGAAGATTTGAAATGGGTCTGTAATTTGCCAGTTCACAAGGATCTAATTTTGGTTTCTTAATAAGAGGCTTAATAACTGCCAGCTTAAATGGTTTTGGGACGTGACCTAAAGATAGCGAGGAGTTAATAATATTGAGAAGCGGTTGTTCTGCAACAGGTAACAACTCTTTCAATAGTTTAGTTGGTACAGGATCTAATAAACATGTTGTTGGTTTAGATGCAGTGATAAGTTTATTTAGCTCATCCTGTCCTATAGTTGTAAAGCAATGCAGTTTTTCTTTGGGTGCGATGAATGAAGCTGAAGTACTAGACGCTGTAGAATCTACGTTTGTTATTGTATTTCTGATATTATCTATTTTATCAGTAAAGAAATTCATAAAGTCATTACTATTAAACTGTGAGGGAATATTTAGATCGGGTGACATCTGTTTATTTGTTAATCTAGCCACTGTGCTAAATAAAAACCTTGGATTGTTTTGGTGATTATCTATGAGTTTGCATGGATATACTCGGTTCTTGCAGTTTTAGAGCCTGTCTATAGCTGGACATACTGTTTTTCCACGCAATTCTAAAGACTTCCAAGTTACTTTTTCTCCATTTGCGCTCAAGAATACGAGTTTCTTTCTTGAGAGAATGGGTATAACTGTTGTACCATGGCGCGCACGTTTTCTCTAACCTTTTTAATTTGATGGGTGCAACAGTTTCTAACGTATTGGAGAAAATAGTTCCCATGTTGCTAGTAATTGTGTCTAGTTCATCTGTATTTATGGGTACACAGAGCAGTTGAGATAAATCAGGCAGGTTATTTGTGAATCTGTCTTTAGTGGCTGGAATAATAATTCTGCCTGGAATAAACATTCTAATCTAAATCATAAACCTATCTTATCTGTTTGCCTACAGAACCACCTCTGGCTCTGCACCCCTTTACCTAAATGCATTACTTCAGACTTATATGCCCTCTAGAAGCTTGCGTTCTGCAAGTGAACAACGCATTACTGTACCATCCCAAAGAGGCACAAAATTACTTTCACTGGCTTTTTCATTAACTGTTCCCATCTGGTGGAATGACCTGTCTAACTCAATCTGAGCAGCTGAATCATTACCCATCTTCAAGAAACGGCTAAAAACACATCTTTTCCATCTTTATTTGACACTCTAACACTCTCTATTCTAATTTTATTTTATCTAATCTGTCTTTTTATTAAAAAAACACACACATTTGACTCTCTATCAATTGCATATTTATTCTCTAACGGCTAGCTTTTCTTGTAACACTAACACTAAGTTTATTTTTCTATATTCTATATACTCGTTGTCTTAAAACAATAAAAAATAGATACAAATAAAAAACCTTCCTATGTGTACTGCATTAGGCTAACCAGGACTTGTAATAGCACTTGCATGTTGTTGCTCTATTGTTGGTTTTGATTACTTCTATAATGTCCTCATTTGTAAGTTGCTTTGGATAAAAGCGCCTGCTGTAGGTGAACCAAAAGAACTGATAACAGCTCTCAGTGATATGTGTCGGGTCCCCGCTATATTAGCAGCAACATTCACAAACGTTTACAAAACAAGCGAACCCAGTATGCCTGTAGCCTTCTCTATTTCTGTTTTATCACGTGATAGAAGGTCTAAGGCCTTCGCCGCACGGCTGACCCATCTAATCTGCGGCCTGTAATGCATCAGTCTAAGATTGCTGTAGAGACAAAATGTAATTCCATCAAGTTAGCATTTTAAACACTCGCTCACTAAAAAATAAATCATTTGCGATCAATGATTTAATAACCACAAACAACCTGGATTTTATGTTTCTAATTGAAACATGGCTAGAAGACAACTGCAGTGCAACAGTCCTCACTGAAACAGCCTCCTAACTTTAATTTTATAAGTGTCTGCAGGACTGTTAGGAGAGGTGGAGGTGTAGCTGCTCTGTTTAAAGATGTTTATCAATGCAAGCAAGTGTCATTTGGTCAGTACTTGTCTTTTGAATATCTAGGTATTGTGCTGAAAGGTGCCCCACGCATTCTGTTTATCATCATTTACAGGCCTCCAAAATACTCTCCAGCCTTTGTTGAAGAGTTCACAGAACTGTTATCAATGATTTCCTCAGAGTTTGACTGTTTTGCTATTGCAGGGGATTTTATTATTCACATAGATAATGCTGAAATCAAAACTACAAAATAAATTATAACGGTTTTAAACACTTTTGACCTGATTCAGCATGTGCATGGACCCACACACAATCTTGGACACATTCTAGATTTACTCATCAGTAGAGGTCTAAACATTTCATCCATTGTCATTAAGGATGTAGCTCTGTCTGATCACTTCTGTATTTTCTTTGATATAATGATCTCTGTCACCACTGAATCTAGATCTGTCTCTGTCAGAAAGATATGCATTAATGAGAACACTAGTGTGCTATTTATGAAGGCAATATCTTTAACGCCAAGCATTTCTGCAGACTCTGTTGATCTTCTCCTGGATTCATTTAACTCAAATGTTAGGAATGTTATTGATGATATTGCACCGATAAAGGTCAGCAAGAAGAATGGCAGACAAAAATCATTTTGGAGAAAATCAACAGCAGTTCAGAATATGAAAAGACAATGCAGAAAAGCTGAGCGGATGTGGTGGAAGACGAAACTTGAAATACACTATAGCATCTATAAAGAGAGCCTTCATGCTTTCAATTTGGAACTAGCCACAGCTAGACAGACCTTCTTCTCAAACCTTATAAACAGTAACTTAAACAACACTCGCACTCTTTTTGCTACTGTTGAGAGACTGACAACCCCCCCCAAGTCAGATTCCCAGTGAAATGCTCTCTGACAGCAAATGCAATGAGTTTGCTTCCTTCTTTTCAGAGAAGATCAGTAATATCAGGAAGGAGATTGGCACATCTTCCTGTAATACAGAGGTCACACAGATTCGACAGCAATCTCAAAAAGAAGTGACTATGTCTGTTTTTAAAACAATTGATAGCAAAATTTTGGAAGAAATAGTACAGCATCTTAAATCGTCAACCTGCTATCTTGACACACTTCCCACATCTTTTTTTCAAAAGTGTGCTTAACTGTTTAGAAGCAGATCTCTTAGAAGTGGTGAACACCTCACTTCTTTCTGGGACTTTTCCAAACTCCCTGAAAACTGCAGTTGTTAAGCCCCTTCTGAAAAACGCAATCTTGATAACACCATGTTGAGCAACTATAGACCAATATCAAATCTTCCTTTCATAGGTAAGATTATTGAAAACGTCGTTTTTAATCAGCTGAACAACTACTTAAACTCAAATGGATACCTGGATAATTTTCAATCTGGTTTCCGCGTGCATCACAGCACAGAGACAGCACTCATTAAGATAATAAATGATATTCGCTTTAATTCTGATTCTGGCAAACTATCAGTGCTGGTACTACTAGATCTTAGTGCTGCATTTGACACTGTCGATCATAACATACTTCTAGAGAGACTGGAAAACTGGGTCGGGCTTTCTGGGATGGCACTCAAATGGTTCAGGTCATACTTAGAAGGGAGAGGTTATTATGTGAGTATAGGAGAGCATAAGTCTAAGTGGACGTCCATGACATGTGGAGTCCCACAAGGCTCAATTCTTGCACCGCTCTTGTTTAGCCTGTATATGCTCCCACTAAGTCAGATAATGAGGAAGAACCAAATTGCCTATGACAGCTATGCTGATGATACCCAGATCTACCTAGCCTTATCTTCAAATGATTATAGCCCCATTGACTCCCTCTGCCAATGCATTGATGAAATTATCAGTTGGATGTGCCAAAACTTTCTTCAGTTAAACAAGGAGAAAACTGAAGTCATTGCATTTGGAAACAACGATGAAGTTCTCAAGGTGAATGCATACCTTGACTCTAGGGGTCAAACAACTAAAAATCAAGTCAGAAATCTTGGGGTGATTCTGGAGACAGACCTTAGCTTTAGTAGTCATGTCAAAGCAGTAACTAAATCAGCATACTATCATCTCAAAAACATTGCAAGAATTAGATGTTTTGTTTCCAGTCAAGACTTGGAGAAACTTGTTCATGCCTTTATCACCAGCAGGGTGGATTATTGTAATGGTCTCTCACCGACCTTCCAAAGAAGACCATTAGACAGCTGCAGCTCATCCAGAACGCTGCTGCAGGATTCTGACTAGAACCAGAAAATCTGAGCATATCACACCAGTCCTCAGGTCCTTAAACTGGCTTCCAGTTACATTTAGGATTGATTTTAAACTACTTTTACTCGTTTATAAGTCACTCAATGGTCTAGGACCTAAATATATTGCAGATATGCTCACTGAATATAAACCTAACAGACCACTCAGATCATTAGGATCGAGTCAGTTAGAAATACCAAGGGTTCACACAAAACAAGGAGTCCGCTTTTAGCTATTATGCCCGCAGCTGGAACCAGCTTCCAGAAGAGATCAAATGTGCTAAAACATTAGCCATATTTAAATCCAGTCTCAAAACTCATCTATTTAGCTGTGCATTTGTTGAATGAGCGCTGTGCTACGTCCGAACTGACTGCATTGTATTCTATGTATAATCCTTTTCTATTTAACTGTTTTAAATTTCATTTTAAATAAATTTCTATATCATTTTAAAATTCCTTGTTTTATTATTTTTAACTCCTTGTTTTTATTGCTGTGAATGATTATTTCACTTTCTTTTACATAAAGCACTTTGAATTACCACTGTGTATGAAACGTGCTATATAAATAAACTTGCCTTGCCTAAATTACTAAATAAATAAACATCTTAAAGATATCTAATATGCGTCTATTTGACATCTGATAGGAAACTTCCAATAGACATATTGCAGATGAGCAGGCATTAAAAACAAAGTGTCTTGCAGATGTAAATGCAGACGTAGAAAAAACAAATAGACATTTCCGTGATGTGTGGCATGCAAAAGCTTGGGAACCCCTTGCAGAATCTGTGAAAATGTGAATAATTTTAACAAAATAAGAGAGATCATACAAAATTGTATTTTTTTTATTTAGTAGTGTACATCTTTACAAAAAAATGTGAATAAAAAAATAGATGCAATTATTAAAATAACCCCCTTCAAAAGTTTTTAATACTGTGTGGTTACCCTGATGATCCACGACTGTTTTGTGATGGTTGTTCATGAGTCCCTTGTTTGTTCTGAACAGTTAAACTGAGCACTGTTCTTCCGAAAAATCCTCCATGTCCTGCAGATTCTTCAGTTTTCCAATATCTTTTGCATATTTGAACCATTTCCAGCAGTGACTGTATGATTTTGAGATCCATCTTTTCATTGAGGTTTCATTAACGCATCTATTAATAGTGGTTCAAACATTCACAGATGCTCCAGTAGCATCACAATGCATTAAAAGCCGGGAACCAAGAATATACATTCTAAATCATAAATATCTTAAAGACATCTAATAAATGTCTATTTGACATCTGATCGGAAGCGTCCAATAGATGTATTGCAGATTAGCACACACTCTAATAAATACGTCTTGCAGATGTAAATGTAGACGTCAGATAAAGATTTGTTTGTCTGTCTGTCCAAACCGGTTTGGTTACCAACAGTGCTTGGTAGATTACTTGCAGTCCAGTCCGTTGTATAGATTACTTGTATTGTGTTACTAAAGGTAATAAAATCAGACTACTTTTACATTACTTTTGACTTTAAAATGTAAAAGGTGAAAAAGAAGAATAAAGTGGAATGTGTACATTATGAATGATTTATTGCTATTTTGTGAAATGTAAATAATGTTATCATGTAAATATGAGTATTTTATATAATGTAATCTAGTTAACAAAAAGTCTGATTATGTAATCCAGGTTACATGTAATCAGGTACTACCCAGCACTGGTTACCAATATTCTCCAAGAAATCTTATTTTGTGTTCACAGAAGAAAGAGAAGGAAATAGAAATGAAAGTATTTGCATGTTTAAGTCAAGCATAAACTACATAATGAAGATAATATTGAACTGCAACTGCAAGATAAACCAGTAGGTTTCCATTGTGACAACTTACCCCTTTATGTGACAACACCACCCTCCCCTCCCCCCAGTATAGCTAATGTCTATGTTATAGGTACCCTATAGGCAATACCTTAATTGTTCTGTTTTTAATAATAGTAACTAAATATTCAGTAGGCAAGATATTAAACTGAGAATGAACTATTTGATATATATTCACTGGTACAAAACGTGTAAGAACTTTCCTCCCTTTTCTGATTCATACAGTAATCGAGATTGTAGTATGAATCTGCATGTGAAATATACTGTCTCTCTCAGGACGTTATTTGTATTGAGGCCAATTACAGGGACTTAATTAACAATGTATGCTTACTTAAATGTGGCTCATTTAATGTTGGTGTTAATCAAACACTTTAAAGCTTTTCCCTGTGGATGCAGCACATTAAGAAGAATCTGAGTTGGATTTTAATGTTCAAATCTTTTTGTTATTATGTTTATTTTCAATGTTCTGCAACACTTTAGACATCAGTTTGCTCGTTCTCTTTATAGGTCGATTGTTTAGCGTTAGACTTGGGATTGGGAATCCGCAGAGCTGCAGGGAATGGAACAGTTTAATGGAGCAGTACAGAATTTAAAAGTCTCCTTGTTCCACAATCAATGTTTTCCTAATTGAGGCGTTGTGTTGTTCCAGCTGCCCGTTCCTGGTGAAGCACCTCACCAGCTGCATCCCGGCCATCGGAGGGGTCCTGTTTGTGGTTGTGATCATCTCTCTCCTCCAGACCAGCTTCACGGATCCGGGGATTCTGCCCCGGGCCACATCAGAGGAGGCCGCAGACATAGAGAAACAGATCGGTGAGGGAGCACACATCCCATCTACACGTATCCGGATTACTAGCGCACTGCATAGTGCACTTTATATGCTGTATACGTCATACAGTTAACATCTACATAAATAAATTGTATTGCTTAGCATGTTCAATTGGCTTAATATCTTTAGACGGTTGATTATATAATGAGCTAAGAATGAGACTTTTGATGTTGCTTCTGGTTCATTCATCACTCTGGATGTGTAGGGCATTGCATTATGGGATATAGGGCTCAGTGCAGTGTGTTCTGTTACATCTAGGCAAATGTATTAGGTCCTCCATATTCATGCATACAGATATTCCTATGTATAGAATCATGTTATTCCAAATCTCCAACTTTAAAACCAAGACAAAAATCTTATGAAAGAAATTGGCAAAGTAAATAAACTACACTGTAAAAAAAATCAGCTTCAGTTTTAGCTTGGTTTCAGTTGTCTGCTAAATGAGTAAATGTAACTTAAAAAGTAAGTGTTCGTGCTGCCCTAAAATGCTTTAGGGTTAAGTTTAGTCAACTCAGATATTCAAGTTGTTACGTTGTGCAACATGTATCATTTCAAGTTGACTACAGATATACTTAGGCAGCACAAACACTTTGTTGAGAACTTTATTTCTTTTTTTTTTTTACTGTGTATGAACAGAAATAACATTGGTTGACAAACGAAAAAAAAAAAAAAAAAAAATTTAATTTAATTATTGTTATTTATATGATGCATATTTTGCGTTTCACTGCACCTTTCTGTTGTTTTTCTTTGTAAACATGCACTAGATGGATGTCTTTGACTTTGTGTCGTTTGTAGCATATATTGCATAATAAGGCCTCATAAAAACATGCTGTTCATTTTGAAATAAGTTCAATATTTAAAAAAACACATCTGTAGAGATTAAATTCCATTGCACTGCAATGTGCATTGCGCTTTATATGTAAACTGTGACCAGAAATGGCATTGGTTGGGAAAAAAACACATAACAAACTGTAGTTTTTGAAATTGAACTATTATTTGTTATCTGACCTGTGCCTGTGTAAAGAATGGGGCAACGAATCAGTTTAGATTAATCATTTTACACAAGTGTGAAAGATTTCCTAATACTTATTTTGCATTGGGTTCAAGTTGGTACTGTGGATTTGCTGCATTGACCATCTGAAAGCTGCTTGGTTTGAAAGTGACTTCTGTGTGAACCTCATACAGGTGCATCTCAATAAAGTAGAATGTCATGGAAAAGTTAATTTATTTATAACTCAAATTGTGAAACTCGTTTATTAAATAAATTCAATGCACACAGACTGAAGTAGTTTAAGTCTTTGATTCTTTTAATTGTGATAATTTTGGCTCCCATGTAACAAAACCCCACCAATTCACTATCTCAACAAATTATAATACTTCATAAGACCAATAAAAAATATATATTTTTTAGTGAATTGTTGGCCTTCTGGAAAGTATGTTCATTTACTGTATATCTACTCAATACTTGCCAGGTGTTCCTTTTGCTTTAATTACTGTCTCAATTCGGCGTGGCATGGAGGTTATCAGTTTGTGGCACTGCTGAGGTGGTATGGAAGCCCAGGTTTCTTTGATAGCGGCTTTCAGCTCATCTGCATTTTTTTGGTCTCTTGTTTCTCATTTTGCTCTTGACAATACCCCATAGATTCTCTATGGGGTTCAGGTCTGGTGAGTTTGCTGGCCAGTCAAGCACACCAATACCATGGTCATTTAACCAACTTTTGGTGCTTTTGGCAGTGTGGGCAGGTGCCAAATCCTGCTGGAAAATGAAATCAGCATCTTTAAAAAGCTGGTCAGCAGAAGGAAGCATGAAGTGCTCCAAAATGTATTGGTAAATGGGTGCAGGGACGTTGATTTTCAAAAACACAATGGACCAACAGCAGCAGATTACATTGCACCCCAAATCATCACAGACTGTGGAAACTTAACACTGGACTTCAAGCAACTTGGGCTATGAGCTTCTCACCCTTCCTCCAGACTCTAGGACCTTGGTATCCAAATTAAATAAAAACTTGCTCTCATCTGAAAAGTTAACTTTGGACCACTGGGCAACAGTCCAGTTCTTCTTCTCCTTAGCCCAGAATAGGGATGCAATGATACCATTTTTTCAGAACCGATCCGAGACCGCTGACTGAGGATCGGCCGATACCGATCCAATCTGATATTAGTGCAGTATTTTTTTTAATGTAACTTAGAATTTCTATACTTCTCTGTGTTGACCCGATCGTCCCTCTTCTCTGTGTTAAACACAATCTATTACAGTGTTTCTCAACTGGTCGGTCAAAAGTGCTGGGTATGTAGCCCAAAAGTGGGTTGTGAGACCGTTCTGAGAGGGTCGCGGATTGTTTACAGGCAGCCAAAGAAACGACATCAACAAAAAATGTAATTCTAAATGCTTTTCTGATTTTTCGAGACTTTTATTTTACAAGACGTGCATGAAAGCTGTTGACACTGTCAAATCATCTGACTCAGATGCAGTTTAAGTAAAGAAAGAGTGCCTGAGAAAAAGGCTCTGTCCCGATTCAGTATCTGCAGTCAGATGAGATGTTGACAGGTTTAATGTCATTCAATGTCATTATTCCATGTTATTTTTGTAACACGTTATGAAATAAAAAGTCTCTCACCTCAGAAAAATGAACTATCCTGTCCTGTCAGATGTTATAGTGTGCTGGTAGCGCGCACTCTTCTATAGCACGCACGAACGCGGTGCCGCGCTGTACATCACTTCAAAATGCAGAAAATATAAGCATGCTACAGTACAATAAAAGTACAGTACCAATAAATCACATAACTGGTACTGCGTGTGTTAGCTGGTAAGGATTTGCATGACGGTATGATATTCATTCTATTCAGGAGCAGTTTCCACGTTTCATTAACAGTCACCTTGGTTGTTGTATTATGTTATTTTCACTTTGTGTCATTTTGTAGGCTATATGTTTAAATGAATGTGGAGGCTCATACCAACTTAATTTTATTAATAAAAATGGGACTGCTATTTAATAGTCTTGCCTTATATTTGGTCCTGAGCCCCCTGCTCTACTCTTTCTACACACACGACTGCGTGTCCTCACACAGCTCCACTTCTATTGTTAAATTTGCTGACGATACTGTGGTTCTGGGCCTCGTTTCCAACAATGATGAGGCCGCATACTTGCATGAGGTGGAGAGACTCACATCATGGTGCCAGGACAACTGTCTCTCTCTGAATGTGAGCAAAACCAAAGAGCTGATTGTAGAATTCAGGAAGAGACAGCAGCAGCCCTACACTCCTCTTATGATCAGCTCCTGTGGAGAGGGTGAGCAGCTTCAAGTACCTCGGTGTAAACATCTCCGAGGACCTGACATGGACTGCACTAGGGCTGTGCGATAAATCGAAATAAAATCGCGATTTGAACTTGCGCGATTTCTAAATCGCTTTATAGCACGATTTTTTCTGTGCCCCTGCCCCAACCTCCCGCAGTATGGTATCCGAACCAATCAGAATGCAGCAGAACAGAACAGACTGGGCATACAGACAGATAGTATGCTAAAGAAACAGGGAAGATGAGTTCAGAACAGGATAAGGACTTGGTGGCCAAAAAAATGCATGTTGCATGCAGAGCACGTGGAGCGAGGAGCGTAGCGATCTTCCTTCAGAGCGGAGAGCATCTTTCTGAAGATTGCGCTCCGCTCGCTCAGCCCAAAATGCCCCTTTGGTAATTTGTTAATTCCAGAATCTGTGGAATAGGCTAAGCAATAGTTTGTCTAAGCTAATGTTTCTAAAAGCAAATTCTAAAATCCTGTGAAGATGTTTCACAGATGTTTTAATAGACCGCATTTCCCCGCAGTTTTGGTCTATTTTAATTTTAGAAAGGGTTTCTTTTATTTACGCCACGAAATAATTATTTGTCAAGTGCATTTCATCTTGTGTGTGCTTTCATTGGCCTGATAAGTATTTTGTGAAATTCTATATCTGCATTTCATCTTGTGTGTGTGTTTTGAATATGAAGCGTTGTTTTAATGGAAAAGTATACTTTTCAGTTATTTAATTTTTACGCAAATGTTCCAAGTGGCTTCAAAACAAGACACGTTTTAAATTAAGATTTTAAATTTTATACATTTAAATTAGGGATGTTCATTTCGTTATTTTTCCTAACCGTTAACCGACAAATATTTTAAATTAGAACTGAATTAAATTAAAAGAATAAGTGTCTGTGACCAAACGATATTAACATCTGTTTTCGAGGATTCATTTCACATGTGCAAAAGCAGCAAACAACAGAACATGAGGATTCACCTGATCATATCATATTACATAACACACCTGCAGCACTTCTGCAAGCAGAGAAAACTTAATTCACCTAAATGCTGGGTTGAGCCTTTTGGGTCATTTTTTGGGGTTATTTGTTCAGTGTTTGGATAGTTTGTGTACATTTTATTTTATCTATATAATTGTTTCTGTGCAGTATATCATTCAAATTTATGCAGATCAACATTCGCAGAGTGAATCACTAAACGAACGTCGCCCGCGTCTGTCTTATTGCATGATGAAGAGTCTGATGCTTTGCATAAAATAAACGATTATATTTATAAAGATACAGAACACAAATACTTTGGATATTAAAATATGTCCTCAGAGCTGTTTACTGTTTGTTTTAAGGTAGGCTTTGAAGGCAATCGCAGTTCATTTCGTCCACGAGTGAAGCACAGGGCGGCGGTCTTATCCGTGATCAGTTCCCGCCGAACACGACTCCAGCTCGGCGTGAGAGCCAGCGCTGTTAAGGTGGAACCAGAATTACAGAGTGTTGTCGATTTATTCGTGAATTACCTCTGTTTAATGTTTAATCTTTACTTCTAATGTTTGTTAAACGAGATTAAATAGGCAATGTGTAGGCATATAGCTTATAAAAACAAGCAAATGAGAAATAAAGGAAGTTATCACGTCTGGAGTATTTTACAGAAGTTTAGAGGATTTAAGTTAATCTGTAAATATTATTTCATGCATAAAGTAAAAAAAGAAGAAAAAAAGCTAATATTATAATAGAAACGAATAAAGCCATTAGCTGAGTTAAATCATCCATTAATGATGGGTTAAATAAACAATCAAATTTACTGGGTAAAATTAACCCCAAATGTACTCTTACCCAGCCCAAATTGGGTTGTTTTAACCCAGTGTTTTTAGAGTATGCAGAGTTTGTTCATTATTGTGCTGCGATATTGAAGTAGACGGCAGAAAGATGCATTCTATTTTTTTTATTTTTTTTACAAAAGCAAAGATTCTTTTTATTGAATGTACACAAACAAAAGCAGACCTTTACAATTCGATTATCTTCATGACCAAGAGGAGTTGCTTCCACTGTTGGAAGGGAATAAATCCAGTGATTGCTTCAGCGCGCATGCACACATTTAAGCATTCTACCAAATGCAGCCTGCTCATTTATCATTATAAAAACAACCGGTCAAACATATGGAAAAACACACTGCTCTGTTTAATTATGTAGTAAAATCTGTGCTGTTTAGCGTTATCACCATACCTGAAGTTATGCAAAACATTTTGTTGGATGTAAGGGAGGGCATAAATAAAAGGTAAATAATATTTTGGCATTTAAATACCTCGAATACGGGAACATTTGATTTTGTATTGAAGGAGAGACCCAACATTGGTTTCATCTGACACAAACAGATATGCTTTACAGTTATAAATGCATTCTGTGTGAATTTGAAACATATTTCCAAAGGAAACCGATTAGACCTTTCCCAAAAAGGGAAAGTGTATTTGCATGTTACAAAGTTTTGAAACATGTCTCTAGAACAGACATATGGTAAAATACATATATATATATTATATGTATATGTGAGTAATTAAATCCAACAAAACAACATGCAACCAGAGCATGTGAGCAGAGCGGTTCAATATTTTGCTTTGTGTGTGTGCGCTCCACTCAGTCTTTCACGGCCAAGGCAAACGCTCCGTTAATGTTCCGCTCAGGCTCACAGTAAACCGAATCCCGCTCACATTAAATGTCTCCAGTAACGTTAGGCCTATTTATTTTTCCTGTTTATAGTAAATTTATTGAATAAATGTCTCAATTAAAGCAGTAGTCCGATAAGAAATGGTTATGTTTCAGGGTGAAATTGTTAATTTAAATTAGGGATGTTCATTAACCGTTAACCGACCGATAATAATTTTGACCCATTAATACAATCAGTTAAACGGTTTAAAGCAACTTATTTATTTTTAGTAATTTATCAAAATATTTTACAAGGTTTGCTGCATGGTTAAAATAAGCTATACACATATAAAAAACACGTTTTTTTCGAGAGAGCGTGAGAGAGAAAAAAACAAGTCGCCTATAAGTCGCATTTTATTATTTCATTCAGAAATAGCCCAACATGAATTAGAAACATTATAATAAACACTGTAAACATAGCTAGGCTATTTTAGTTCCCCTCACTCCACAACAAATCCTTTCAATTAACAGTATAGGCTAGAAAATAACAAGAATTTAAAATAAGAAGCTATAAAGACAAACCAAAACTAATTTAGGCTAAAACAAAACTGAAACCAATGTTGGGTCTCTCCTTCAATACAAAATCAAATGTTCCCGTATTCGAGGTATTTAAATGCCAAAATATTATTTACCTTTTATTTACGCCCTCCCTTACATCCAACAAAATGTTTTGCATAACTTCACAGCGGTACGGTGATAACGCTAAACAGCTCAGATTTTACTACATAATTAAACAGAGCAGTGTGTTTTTTCCATATGTTTGACCGGTTGTTTTTTATAATGATAAATGAGCAGGCTGCATTTGGTAGAATGCTTAAATGTGAGTGCATGCGGCGCTGAAGCAATCACTGGATTTATTCCCCTTCCAACAGTGGAAGCAACTCCTCTTAGTCATGAAGATAATCGGAATTGTAAAAGGTCTGCTTTTATTTGTGTACATTCAATAAAAAAAGAATCTTTGCTTTTTTGTAAAATAATACAAATAAAATAGAATGCATCTTTCTGCCATCTACTTCAATTTCACGCAGCACAATAATGAACAAACTCTGCACACTCTAAAAAAAACACTGGGTTAAAAACAACCCAATTTGGGCTGGGTAAAAGAGTACATTTGGGGTTAATTTTACCCAGTAAATTTGATTGTTTATTTAACCCATCATTAATGGATGATTTAACTCAGCTAATGGCTTTATTCGTTTCTATTATAATATTCGCTTTTTTTCTTTTTTACTTTATGCATGAAATAATATTTACAGATTAACTTAAATTCTCTAAACTTCTGTAAAATACTCCAGACGTGATAACTTCCTTTATTTCTCATTTGCTTGTTTTTATAAGCTATATGCCCACATTGCCTATTTAATCTCATTTAACAAACATTAGAAGTAAAGATTAAACATTAAACAGAATAAATCGACAACACTCTGTAATTCTGGTTCCACCTTAACAGCGCTGGCTCTCACGCCGAGCTGGAGTCGTGTTCGCGGAACTGATCACGGATAAGACCGCCGCCCTGCGCTTCACTCGTGGAAGAACGAACTGCGATTGCCTTAAAAGCCTACCCCAAAACAAACAGTAAACAGCTCTGAGGACATATTTTAATATCCAAAGTATTTGTGTTCTGTATCTTTATAAATATAATCGTTTATTTTATGCAAAGCATCAGACTCTTCATCATGCAATAAGACAGACGCGAGCCACGTTCGTTTAGTGATTCACTCTGCGAATGTTGATCTGCATAAATTTGAATGATATACTGCACAGAAACAATTATATAGATAAAATAAAATGTACACAAACTATCCAAACACTGAACAAATAACCCCAAAAAATTACCCAAAATGCTCAACCCAGCATTTAGGTGAATTAAGTTTTTCTCTGCTTCCAGAAGTGCTGCAGGTGTGTTATGTAATATGATATGATCAGGTGAATCCTCATGTTCTGTTGTTTGCTGCTTTTTGCGCATGTGAAATGAATCCCCGAAAAACAGATGTTAATATCGTTTACAGGTCACAGACACTTATTCTTTTTAATTTAATTCAGTTCTAATTTAAAATATTTGTCTCTTAACGGTTAGGAAAAATAACCGAAATGAACATCCCTAATTTAAATGTATAAAATTTAAAATCTTAATTTAAAAACGTGTCTTGTTTTGAAGCCACTTGGAACATTTGGGTAAAAATTTTATAACTGAAAAGTATACTTTTCCATTAAAACAACGCTTCATATTCAAAACACGCACACAAGATGAAATGCAGATATAGAATTTCGCAAAATACTTATAATGAAAGCACACACAAGATGAAATGCACTTGACAAATAATTATTTCGTGCAAATAAAAGAAACCCTTTCTAAAATTAAAATAGACCAAAATTGCGGGAAATGCGGTCCATTAAAACATCTGCCAATCTTCACAGGATTTTAGAATTTGCTTTTAGAAACATTAGCTTAGTTAGACAAACTATTGCTTAGCCTATTCCACAGATTCTGGAATTAACAAATTACCAAAGGGGCATTTTGGGCTGAGCGAGTGGAGCGCAATCTTCAGAAAGATGCTCTCTGCTCTGAAGGAAATATGATCGCTACGCTTCCCGCTCCGCGTGCTCTGCATGCAACATGCATTTTTTTGGCCACCAAGTCCTTTTCCTGTTCTGAACTCATCTTCCCTGTTTCTTTAGCATACTATCTGTCTGTATGCCCGGTCTGTTCTGCTGCATTCTGATTGGTTCGGATAGCATACTGCGGGAGGTTGGGGCGGGGGCGCAGAAAAAAACGTGCTATAAAGCGATTTAGAAATCGTGCAAGCTCAAATCATGACTTTATTTCGATTTCGATTAATCGCACAGCCCTACTCTAGAGGAGATCTGCATGGAGGAATGGGCCAAAATACCAGCAAGTGTGTGAAAACCTTGTGAAGACTTACAGAAAACGTTTGACCTCTGTCATTGCCAACAAAGGGTATATAACAAAGTATTGAGATGAAATTTTGTTATTGACCAAATACTTATTTTCCACCATAATTTGCAAATACATTCTTTCAAAATCCTACAATATGATTTTCTGGATTTTTTTTTCTTATTTTGTCTCTCATAGTTGAGGTATACCTATGATGAAAATTACAGGCCTCTCTCATCTTTTTAAGTGGGAGAACTTGCACAATTGGTGGCTGACTAAATACTTTTTTGCCCCACTGTATATATATATATATATATGAAGAGCTCTTTTCCAAAATGCAATAAACGCCAAATTTAAAAAAAATGAGTTCGTCATGCCATTTTGCTGTGTACTGAACCTATTCACTGCTCCATCAATGTTTCATGCCAAATCGCTATATTTCCTTGTTTAAAATGTACTGCAAGATGCAGTTCTTTTCCAAACCGCTATAAGCGCCGAACCTGTTTTTAGTCTAAATGCGATATATCCTCTCGATCAATCAGAATTCGTTCTATGCAATCCAACATGACGATGCTTTGAAGTGTTTGTTTGTGCTCAGTCTTCAAAATGAGTGCTTTAAACTCTAATAACACTTTTGATGGCCTGATGAGCCAGTGAGACCTACACCTGGGGTAGAAAACGCAGACTGGACAAAGAAAATCACAAAAATAAAAGGTGTTGTTTAACCGATTGACGCTAGAGGCTGTAGCCTTTGGCGTTCCTTGTTAGAGCGCCCGCATACCGCACCGGAGACCCAGGTTCGAGACCCGTTCGGTGTGATGGTGCGGGCGGGTTACATCAACACAAGGCTGGTGCGATCGGTTTATAGTATGAGACCCTAATGTCATATGTTGCATGTTCTCTTTTTTTTAAAGACATAAACCAACATTAAAAAAAAGGATGGATTTGTAGCTTTTTGAAAAAAGAAAAAAAAAACTTTGCATTTATAATCGACGATATTGTTGTTTCATTTAACAATCATTGTTTAACATGTTCAGACTGAGCCAACAGACCATTTTAACAGGATAAATTGAATATTAACAAAATGTATGGGTCTAGGTAAAAAAATGTCATTTTCATGAAAACTATTAAAATGGATTTATAGCGTTTTGGAAAAGAGCTCTTCATATATATATATATCTTTCCTAGCCCATATAAGATGCCTCTGACGACAACTGTAGCCAAATTCCTTGACACGTCTGTGTGTGGTGGCTCTTGATGCTTTGACCCCTGCCTCAGTCCATTCCTTGTGAAGTTCACCCAAATTCTTGAATCGATTTTGCGTGACAATCCTCATAAGGCTGCGTACCTTTTCCGCGCTCATTTGACTCACGCCTGGCGCTGAGGCAAAGCTGCATTGCGCGTCTGAAAAGTCTCGTTGGATGTGGATGCAAAAAAATACACTTAAACGATGGCATTTCTTGTCAAGAAAAAGGGGACAAAAACTGCAGTTTTGAGCAGGGTGGCCAAGCTTAGAACAGTGGTGGCACTGCTGCATGGATGAACCAAGGGATCACAACATTGTGATCGCACACCTCAAAGGTTGAGGAATGAAACAGATAAATCATTTTTATTTAGGAATAGAATCACGTTAGTGTTTGAGTCATGTTCACGATCTTTAATGATCTATTAAATTAATGTAATGTTGGTGGTGACACCTCTCTTGCAACATATTTAACTATCACAGATATTATACTTAGCTTTATTGACTTCTGATTGCAAATGCAGGCAAACCTTGGAGGCTTAGATTAGCGAGCAAGGTCCTGGCAGATCACTAGGTCACACAGATGAAGAAAAAAAAAAGCACACAGGAATCGATAGGTGGAATCGAAATTTTAATTTGACAAGTATCCGATTCCTGACCTTAAGTATCCGATTCTGGAATCGGAATCGATTTTCGATTCCCAACCCTAGTGTCGAAGCGTCACACATTTAGCCACGCCCATTGCGCGAGTCTGCAGTTATCCCTACTTAAGACTGTTTTTCTGCTATGTTTAACACAAACAAGACTCTAGAGCAGAAGGTAAAGGCTAGTATGGCATCATCACTTCATAGAGCATTCTATTATTATACGACCGTCAGAACCACATATATATACAGTGGGTATGAAAAGTATTCAGACCCCCTTAACTTTTTCACTCTTTGTTATATTGCAGCCATTTGCTAAAATCATTTGTTCATTTTTTTTCCTGATTAATGTACACACAGCACCCCATATTGACAGAAAAACACAGAATTGTTGGCATTTTTGCAGATTTATTAAAAAAGAAAAACTGAAATATCACATGGTCCTAAGTATTCAGACCCTTTGCTCAGTATTTAGTAGAAGCACCCTTTTGATTTAATACAGCCATGAGTCTTTTGGGAAAGATGCAACAAGTTTTTCACACCTGGATTTGGGGATCCTCTGCCATTCCTCCTTGCAAATCCTCTCCAGTTCTGTCAGGTTGGATGGTAAACGTTGGTGGACAGCCATTTTAGGTCTCTCCAGAGATGCTCAATTGGGTTTAAGTCAGGGCTCTGGCTGGGCCATTCAAGAACAGTCACCGAGTTGTTGTGAAGCCACTCCTTCGTTATTTTAGCTGTGTGCTTAGGGTCATTGTCTTGTTGGAAGGTAAACCTTCGGCCCAGTCTGAGGTCCTGAGCACTCTGGAGAAGGTTTTCGTCCAGGATATCCCTGTACTTGGCCGCATTCATCTTTCCCTCGATTGCAACCAGTCGTCCTGTACCTGCAGCTGAAAAACACCCCCACAGCATGATGCTGCCACCACCATGCTTCACTGTTGGGACTGTATTGGACAGGTGATGAGCAGTGCCTGGTTTTCTCCACACATACCGCTTAGAATTAAGGCCTCATCAGACCAGAGAATCTTATTTGTCACCATCTTGGAGTCCTTCAGGTGTTTTTTAGCAAACTCCATGCGGGCTTTCATGTGTCTTGCACTGAGGAGAGGCTCACAGGCCACTCTGCCATAAAGCCCCGACTGATGGAGGGCTGCAGTGATGGTTGACATTCTACAACTTTCTCCCATCTCCCGAATGCATCTCTGGAGCTCAGCCACAGTGATCTTTGGGTTCTTCTTTACCTCTCTCACCAAGGCTCTTCTCACCCGATAGCTCATTTTGGCCGCACGGCCAGCTCTAGGAAGGGTTCTGGTCGTCCCAAACGTCTTCCATTTAAGGATTATGGAGGCCACTGTGCTCTTAGGAACCTTAAGTGCAGCAGAATTGTTTTTGTAACCTTGGCTTGTAAGTGTTTATGAAACTGAGTTTGTGTTAAGGAGACTAATGGCCTGAGGGAAGAAGCTCCTCCTCAGCCTCTCAGTTTTTGCCATCATGCTCCTGAAGCGCTTGCCAGATGGCAGTAAACAGAAAAGATGGTTACCGGGGTGAGTTGAGTCTTTGAGGATTTTAGCAGCCCTGCTTTTGCAGCGTTTGAGGTAGATGTCCTGCAGAGAGGGGAGAGCAGACCCTGAGATGCGCTCAGCTATGCGCATGACTCCCTGTAGTAGGGTTGTCACGATACCATAAAAATGTCGTACGATACTATACCAGCTGAAGTATCACGATACCAAGTAGTATCACGATCCCATCCATGCAGTGTTGTCAGTTTAAAATTAAATTCTACAAAATTAATCTATTAATAAATTAATAAATTAAAACAGATAATATTTTTCTCTGAATACTTAATTAATGTGAATTAATGACTGGCTATTGTTTTCCCTGAAATTATGTAAACAAAACTCATCTTAGCACTGCACAGAAGCAGCATGAAGTGACATTTAGATGTGGCATTTGTACATTTAGACTAAATTAATTTATTATTTATTATTTATAATTGAATAAAATATTTTATGGGATTAATGTATTTTAAATACAAAATTCTGAATGTAGAAATATGTTGGAAAACAATGTATATGCCTACTTTCATTCATTGAGTTGAGTCATTCAAACAATTCTTTCAAAACGGCTGAATACTGCCGGAGCGAATCAAATGACTGTTTTTATGAATGGTTTAGTGAATCAGTGATTCACCCAAGCCAACGATTCGGATTCGGATTCGAACACAAAATGAAACAAAAACAGCGCTCTTGCTCGTGTCATATTGCCGAACTGTCAGGAGCATTTTTATTCGCATATCTTGAAATTTACAAGTTAGCAGCATGTATATTAAAACATATTATATATATATATATATATATATATATATATATATACATAATCATTATGATGATTGATAAGAACCAAGTGCAAAGCCACTATGTTGATGAATGTAATTGTATTCATGATTGCAAAGATGCTTCCAGAAACGAACTGTTACATGTTCTAGAAGTAGTCAAATTAATACAACTGTGAGAATACTTTCTTGTAAGATGTTATGATGTTGAATAGGCCTAAGTGATGCTTGAGCTGCTGTTTTTTAATGAGATCAGACACTGCAGTCACGCCATCTGCGCCGGAGAAGCACGGTCACGCCATCTACGCCGAAAATGTCGGTGCGGCGTCTACATTGCATTGCGTGGTAGTTGCGTGATCCGGCATGACTTAAACCCTTTCTTCCGCAGCATAAACAACGACGTGCAAGTGCAACTTCTCATTGCAATCTGAACTGAAGCCTCGGGAAACACCATATTGTAGTGCACAGACTTGATAATCAATGGGAAATTGCTGTTATTTGTTTTGCTCCGGCAACGATAGTGTTAATGCGGAAGTTCAGGACCCGGAAGAGAGAGAGACGAGCGAGTTAAGCGCACATCCGCATACGGAGCGTCTTTTGTCTGTCATTCTTCTTCTTCTTCTTCTTCTTCTTCTTCTTCTTCTTCTTCGAGAGCAGCCGCAAATCCTAGCAGCGGCAGATCGTTCAGACATTACGATATAAAGCGTATACACACACCATACTACACAGAGCACAGCAAAAGGCATTTGGCAAACAATGTTTCTGTTCATTTGAACATGCATGCCAGCATTTTAAATAGTGTGCCAGCCGTGCATACAACATATATTACGGTATTACTGTATGAACGATACTACCGTTTAAAAAATGCAATGGCACCGCGGGTATTTTTAAGCTTTAGTATCGCGATACTATCGTAGTACCGGTATATCATGCAACCCTACCCTGTAGAGCTTTGCAGTCCTGGTTTGAGGAATTACCATACCGCACTGAGATGCACTGAGTCAATACACTTTCTATGGCCCCTGAGTAGAGAGTTTTCAGGATTGTTGGTGTGACCCTGAATTTTCTCAGCTGTCGCAGATGGTACAGTCTTTGCCTGGCTTTCTTAACCTGTGTTTGCATCTGCTGTCTCTTCCTGAAGTCTACAATCAGCTCTTTAGTTTTGCTCACGTTCAGAGAGAGACAGTTGTCCTGGCACCATGATGTGAGTCTCTCCACCTCATCCAAGTATGCGGCCTCATCATTGTTGTTAATGAGACCCAGAACCACAGTATCATCAGCAAATTTAATGATAGAAGTGGAGCTGAGAGGACACGCAGTCGTGGGTGTATAGAGAGTAGAGCAGGGGGCTCAGGACACAGCCCTGTGGGGCTCCTACGTTCAGGGTGATGGAGTTGGAGGTGAACTGGCCGACTTTTACCACTTGTGGTCTGGCGGTGAGGAAATCTTGAAACCAGTCACAGAGTGAAGTGTTTAGGCCGAGGTCTGAAAGTTTGACAGCCAGCTTGGTGGGGACGATAGTGTTGAAAGCTGAGCTATAGTCAATGAATAGCAGCCTGACATAGTTGCCGTTTGTGCTGTCAATGTGTGTGAGGGACGAGGAGGTGGGAACAACAGAGGTAGCGAGGGACTCATTAAATATGGAAGTAAACAAACCAGCAAGCTGATCAGCACAGGACCTCAGAACGCGGCCAGTAATCCCATCAGGTCCTGCTGCTTTCCTGACGTTCACTCTCCTTAGTTCCCTCCGAACCTCGTCCTCTGACAGGGTGAATACATTAGGGGTTGACCGATATGTGTTTTTCAGGCCCGATACCGATTATTACAGATCAAGGAGTCCGATAACCGATATTTTGAACCGATATACGTGTCTGGTGTAAAAATGAAAATGAATGCCAAAATAAATAATAACAAGAGCTCTGACAAAAAACTTTCTTTAAATGCTTTTAAACATGTATTTAATTCTGAAAACTGTTAATAACAACAACATTAAATAAACAGTAATATTAATCATATTAATAATAACATAAGTGCAGGGATCACCCAGAAGCATTCTGTAAACATTTTGTAAAACTTAAAGTAAACGTATTTAGCGTGACAGTGTGATTATTCTCAACAAAAGTTGTAATAATTGTTGTAGTTGTATTACGTATATTCTACTGCACCACAGTAATATATTCGGCTAAACCGAACTTATATTTTGACAGGTTGCCATGAGGACCTTTTAAGTTTCTGTAGCCTATGTATATATGATATGACGATCGTTTTACTCAAATGAAATGGTCAAATGCTCATGAAGTGACTCTCCGAGCAGTTCTGGGGATGTTGTTCATGTATTTATGTCCTCATTTAGTGAGACGGCAGATGCTGAAAACACCGCGAGCATCACACGCTCGAGTATGTATGTGTGCAGTAAATGAAACCGCACATCTGTGTCATTCATTAACAGAGATGCAGGATTCATATTTAAATAGTGTTTTTGCGGCTTAATATTTATAGATACTAGTCCATAGCGCGAGTCGATTTAAGTGTACTGACCTACTTTTGATTAATTCATCCAAACTTCGACAAATTCCAATCCGCGTTATACGGTAAATTCCATTATATGACTGCATTCCGCGATTCCGCCCGCATTTTCCGCATCGCGGACATCATAGGTTATATTGAGGTGTTTTGCAACTTCAGTGTAGTGGATTGTGATTTATTGCAACTTCAGCAACGTCTGCTGCTGCCTTACCTTTGAGAGACAACTGATGCGTGATCACTGACGCAGCTCCAGTTAGCAAGTGCTTTCGGTGTGAGACTGCCTTCAGTTTTCCGCGTTGATTGGTCGGACTCGTGACTCCTACATATCAGATGAGCGGTGGGCGGAGATTGCTCTAGGCCACAGAGTGTTGAGCTCAGACAGGCTGCATCGAGCCAAATAGTGCATTTAAAAATTCAATAATTTCACCTGTATTATTTATTCACCAATAAATAATGTCACCTGTAAATAGTATGTTGGTTTGCATAATAATAAAAAACAAAAAATATCGGCAAATCTGTTTTGAAAATGGCCGATATCGATAATCGTAAAAATGCTTAATATCTGCGCCGATAATCGGTCGACCCCTAGAATACATGATCATCGCTGCTCTGTCTGCTGCTTCCTGACGTGCTGATCGGCAGAATCGCGCCGCCATTGCATTCAAAGCGGCCGTAGAAGGTGTTTAGCTCTTCGGCCAGCAACGGATCTGCTCTCACCTCTGCGGAGGAGTTATTTCCAGAGGAACAGATGGTCTTCAGACCAGGGACTGAAGACCCTGCCACATGCGTCGAGAGTCATTGAGCTGGAAAAGTGACTAAATTCTCTCCCTGTACAGGCGTTTAGCGGCTCTGACTGCCTGTCTGAGAGTGTAGCACGATGCCTTGTATTCACTCATGTTTCCTGACAAAATACCGGCATTGTATGCGGCAGTACGATGGTTAACCGCATCACGGATTGTTCTGTCCACCCACGGTTTCTGATTTGAGAATGTCCTAAACCTATTCATTACTGAACAAAATTACTATTGTTCAGCAGAATGTACAAACTACTACTACTACAAAAATTATGAAAATTGTATTAAAAAAATAAATATATATATATATATATATTTTTAAATATTTTTTTCTTTAAAGGATCACACACACAATTAGGCTGAAACTTTAAAGTTAAGTTGCACAATGTTTAGGTTTTATAATTTTTTTTATTACTAGTATTTTGATTTATGGCTTAGTTTTATTTTGTAGTATGTTTAGCTTTTTTAAACTAATTTGAAATTGGATTTGCATTTTGAATGTAATATGACAATTAAATTAGTGTTATTAATATATAACATTTCAGCAATAACATTTTATATTTTTCTAAAAGGGAAACCAATTACTTCATTTTAAGATACCTGCCTTAATTTCTCTTGAATATTTAGTATTGCTCTTTAATAAAGAAAAAAATTATCCAATTACTGGATTAATTTATGGAATTTTCTGTAGAATACTGAATATAAACCTATAGACCACTCAGATCAGTAGGATAGACTCAGTTAGAAATGCCAAGGGTTCACACAAAACAAGGGGAGTCTGCTTTTAGTTATTTTGCCGCCTACAGTTGGAATCAGCTTCCAGAAGAGATCAGATGTGCTAAAACGTTAGTAGAGATCGACCGATATATCAGTTGACCGATATTTAAGCATTTTGCCATAATCGGTTATCGGTTTTGTAAAAAATATATCGGTTTTGAATGTTTTTTATTTTTTGTCACATACATAATTATTCAGAGTATAACCAGCAGTGAAATTTTGTTCTCTGCATTTGACCCATCAAGCACACACACACCTGGAGCAGTGTTCACTCAGGAAATGCTCCAGCACGGCCACCGCATGTAACTTTGAACAAGATTCACTTGTTTGAAACACGCAAAATTATATTAACATTTACTATAGAACCATTATTTCGCCAATAAACATCTAAATAAATGCATCTCTATCGAAATTAATTATTTATTATCTCCATAAGCGATCCAGTTTGAGTATAGTTCTGTGTAAATGCATAGATAAATCGCACTGTCAGCAGTTTTCATAATCTAGAATGACAAAAACATTTTAATAATTCTGATAAAACATGCCAGTTAAGAAATGCAATAAAATACGATGTTTTGTTTGTTATAGCTTATTTCAATATTCAGAGAATATTAATCAGAGAAATTAGTATTATCCAGTGAATTATTTTTCACTCTTTATTCTATTAAACAGCTTATACACCTAAAACTGTAGTTTAAAATGAAGTTTTACTTTGACTTTAATATCAGCACAAGCAGTGTTTAAAATAGCAAATGCTGTGGAACCAAATAAATGAGAAACAAATGTTTTAAACATCAATTAGATAGGTCAGTGTTTCTCAACCAGGGGTGCGAGAGATCAAACTCAAATACAATACATTCACTAATACTATGACTCGCATGTTAAGTAATGTAAAAATATATAGCCTATAAATAAATAACAGTACCACCTCTCTACGTATTCTTTGTTTAGAGGAGAAATACGGTTCTCATGGCGCTGTGAATACAAACTGAACAGAAACCGCTGTATGAGAACATGATACGCAAAACTACAGCTCTCGCTGGATAAAAGAAGCCAGTGTCACACTAGTACACACATGTTTTAATGGGCAAGTTTTGTAATCAAGCTAAAGCTGATTACAGTGACATGATCGTGCATTAGACGCGTTATGTCCGTTATAAATGATGCTAAACGAACCGTGTATGTGCGCCTCGTTTACTCTAACATATTTCTGCTTGAATACAGCTCAGTATATAGTTGAATACAGCGATGTGAATAATAATAAAACACTATTTTATTTATTATTATTAAATTAATGCAACATAAAGATACATCACAACAAGCCTTTTTAATTATTTATTTACTTTTCACTAGGTAGATCTCGTGAGTTTTCTCCCAGACTAAGATTAATGTCAGACTCAGAAGTCAACAGGCATAAAACGGGCGCTTTTACATTTGGTTTTGAAACTCTTCCGCAATCGTCTTGTCTGTGTCACCTCACTCTTCTTGTCAGTCATCTCTCTTCACGTGATAAATGAAATCTGATCTGTGATGCAGAGGTCTGCGCGGGACTATTTTAGGTTTTATTCTGCACCCACCCGCTCCCGCGATATATTCACTGTTTGTTCACATTTCTGATGAAAGACAGAGAGATAGGCTAACAAATAAAAGTTTAGTCTGCACAAAATTGTATTTTATTCGTCTTGTCAAGAGTCTTGAATTTTATTGACTGATAAATGTCAATAACATTTTGCTGCCAACACGGAATAAAGTTTCACAGAGAGGAAAAAGTGATATAAAAATTGTAATCCCTATTTTTAATTCGTTTTGTCAGGATATAATTCGTTTAGGCTAACATTCAGCCTACAACACAATAGGAATAAAATGTAGGTTTAGCCTAATAGCTATTCTATTAGTTTTGTCAAAATACTAAATTAATTTAACGTCTTGCTGTTAACAAAGTGAAAAGTGCAGCAGAGAAAAATAATTAATTCGACACAGTCTGTCATTTAAAATGATAGGATAAGCATAATACCAAAAAAAGAAAAAGGAAAGAGAATTGCACGTCCTTCAAGGACAGCGCATCCAGACCTGCTCCATACTTATTCTGCTCTGTCACTCATCACAACCTGCCTGTTCTGTCTGAGAGCCGTATATTAATTAATGGTGCTTGCCATATATGGCAAGGCAACATTAGTGTTATCCGCTATTTCCAAATTCCACTTTTTGGTAGCGCTACTCCTCCGCAGTTTTGTCACAGAGCCATGAATGAGGTGTCAAAACGTGCGGCCTAATCGGGAATGGTGTGCTATGACTTTTATAAGCGATCGGGGGTACAATGTTCGCCCCAGGGGCGAAATAGCGGCCAAAAAAAACGCATAGACTTAACATTGCGAAAAAATTTGACGCCTCGTAGCTCAGAGAGTGGATTTCACAGAAATGTGAAATTTGCCACATTTGAAGAGGCTGGCAGGCTCTATAAGACCATACCTCAAAATGGCGTAAAAGTTGCACCCCTGGGGGGCAGGAGCATCCCAAAGTTGCCCCATTGACTTTCTATGGTGTAGGACGGCCCATGAAATGGGCCGTCCTACACCATAGAAACCGCTTTTCAATTGAACATAACTCTGGATCACAGTGTCATAGAGACAAGGGGGTGGGCTCATTTGACTCAGACGACCAATCAGCATCTCAGGATCATTGTGAAGCTATCAAGCCACGCCCCTAGCAACCATTTAGAGCACCTTAGCAACACGTCCCATAGACTTCCATTGAAAGAGATCAAAGGGATATCTTAGGATAGAAGTGTCATAGAAACATGAGGGTGGGCTCGTTTGACTCGGGGCAGCAAGCAGCCAATCCCGAATCACCTCAACACTCACTGGCCACGCCCTAGCAACCATTGTCGAGCACCTTAGCAACCAAAATTCACAGAGGAATATCTTCCATTCTGAATATCACAGAGGCGTGGGAGTTAGTTTATATCATTCATACTGACAAGAAGCCTTTGAGTATCGTGATTGCTAGCTGCCAAGCCACTCCTAGCAACCAAACAGAGTACCCTAGCAACCGTTTTGCAAGACCTATATCTCTGCATCAGAACATCGATAGAGATGGGGTTGGTTTATACATTCACACTGACTTTGGAGCTTCATGATTGGCAGCTGCCAAGCCACTCCTAGCAACCAAACAGAGTACCCTAGCAACCGTTTTGCAAGACCAATATCTCTGCATCAGAACATCGTATAGAGATGGGGGTTGGCTCTTTTGACTCATGCTAGCAAACAGGACTTGCTACATATGCTAGCAGTGAATAGCTACATGCTAATAGTGCTTAGCTAAGTGCTAAATCATGCCAATAAAATGCTACAAACTCCATAGTAACCATCTGTGACAACTACCAACCACCTGCAACCACCCAGATTACCCTAGCAACACCCTAGCAACCACCCAGAACACCCTAGCAACACCCTAGCAACCACCCAGAACACCCTAGCAACCGCCTAGCAACCACCTAGCAACACCCTAGCAACCACCCAGAACACCCTAGCAACCACCTAGCAACCGCCTAGCAACCACCCAGAACACCCTAGCAACCGCCTAGCAACCACCCAGAACACCCTAGCAACCACCTAGCAACCATCCAGAACACCCTAGCAACCACCTAGCAACACCCTAGCAACCACCCAGAACACCCTAGCAACCACCTAGCAACACCCTAGCAACCACCCAGAACACCCTAGCAACCGCCTAGCAACCACCCAGAACACCCTAGCAACCACCTAGCAACACCCTAGCAACCACCCAGAACACCCTAGCAACCACCTAGCAACCACCCAGAACACCCTAGCAACCGCCTAGCAACCGCCTAGCAATGCCCTAGCAACCACCCAGAACACCCTAGCAACCACCTAGCAACCATCCAGAATACCCTAGCAACCGTGATAAACACCCTAGCAACCACCCAGAATACCCTAGCAACCGCCTAGCAACCACCGGAACACCCTAGCAACCACCCTAGCAACCACCCAGAACACCCTAGCAACCACCTAGAAACCGCCTAGCAACCAACCGGTGGTGTTTTTTGCCACTGCAAGCACCATTTCACATTTTCTTCTGAAATGTACATTCTAGTTATATTTGCTAGCCTGCTCTGAGCATCTTTGCACCCGCTGTGCACAGACAATAAAACGAAGCACTGGTCCATGTGTGCAGCGAGCGCATAACGGTCCGGGTGCAGGCTGAACTGATTGATAAGAATAAAGCGCAGATATACTGTTCTGAAATAGAAGTCTGGGAACGGGATATTGTAAGACCACCCGCTCAAATTCAAATTGCGCCAGAGTTACCGACTGTTACCTCCTTGTATTCGGGAAATTAATCCCGCGGCGTAAGAAATCTGGTCTGGACAGCCGCGGCAATGCAGACCTAGACTGCTGTGATGCACGGCTATCGTTTGTTCGGTGCACTGCGTTGAGCAGCCGCGTTCAGTTTTAATTGTAGTGTCCTCTAACTGAACGAATTTATTTTTATTACTATAAAAACATTCTAAACGATGGTGTGGGACGGTGCCACGGTGAGCAAGTGACGTAACGGTGTTGCGGCTTAACACCGGTATAACCGTAATCACGTCTATCGTGGCAAGCCTACTTCACTCTGTTATTTATTTACTTTATAACAGTAAATAAATATCGGTTCTGCATATCGGTTATCGGGTACATAAACGTACAAATAATCGGTATCGGTTATAAAAAAAAATCAATATCGGTCGATCACTAAACGTTAGCCACATTTAAATCTAGACTCAAAACTAATCTGTTTAGCTGTGCATTTACTGAATGAACACTGTGTTACTTTGTTAACTGATTGCACTGAAATGTATGTATAATCATTTTCTATTCTTAACTGTTTAAAATTTGTTTTAAATCAATTTTTATATAATTGTCCTTGTTTTTATTGTTGTGATTTATTATTATTATTATTATTATTATTTATAATTCCTTGTTTTTATTGCTTTGATTATTAATGACCATTTCACTTCCTTTTATGTAAAGCACTTTGAATTGAGTGCTAAGATTGTTTTTGCATGCAGTACAAATACCCTACAGCGACATTTTAGTCACACTGAAAAATAACTAAAGATTAACGTCATACTAATTTAAGAATAAAGTCAAAATTATGATAAAATCATTACACTTACACAAAATAAGAAAAAAAAGTCTGTGGCATCCAACCTGTTGTTGTTAACACGAAAAATAGCAATAAAACATTAAATATATTTTTCAAACTCAAATTTATTGATTTCATGAGACATTCATTTGTATAAATTGTTCAGATTTATTTTTACAATATGCATTCAAGTATTTATTCATATTTATTTTGTGATGCAAATATTAAAGAGGAAAATATAATTGATTCACATGCAGCTTGAACTGAGGCGAATGTAGGCAAGGCAAGTTTATTTATATAGCACATTTCATACACAGTGGTAATTCAAAGTGCTTTACATAAAAGAAAGTGAAATAATCATTCACAGCAAAAAAAACAAGGAGTTAAAAACAATAAAACAAGGAATTTTAAAATGATATAGAAATTGATTTAAAATGAAATTTAAAACAGTTAAATAGAAAAGGATTATACATAAAATAATGCAGTCAGTTCGGACGTAGCACAGTGCTCATTCAACAAATGCACAGCTAAATAGATGAGTTTTGAGACTGGATTTAAATGTGGCTAATGTTTTAGCACATTTGATCTCTTCTGGAAGCTGGTTCCAGCTGCGGGCGGCATAATAGCTAAAAGCGGACTCCCCTTGTATTGTGTGAACCCTTGGTATTTCTAACTGACTCGATCCTAATGATCTGAGTGGTCTGTTAGGTTTATATTCAGTGAGCATATCTGCCATATATTTAGGTCCTAGACCATTGAGTGACTTATAAACGAGTAAGTACTTTAAAATCAATCCTAAATGTAACTGGAAGCAAGTGTAAGGACCTGAGGACTGGTGTGATATGCTCAGATTTTCTGGTTCTAGTCAGAATCCTGGCAGCAACGTTCTGGATGAGCTGCAGCTGTCTAATGGTCTTCTTTGGAAGGCCGGTGAGGAGACCATTACAATAATCCACCCTGCTGGTGATAAAGGCATGAACAAGTTTCTCCAAGTCTTGACTGGAAACAAAACATCTAATTCTTGCAATGTTTTTGAGATGATAGTCTGCTGATTTAATTACTGCTTTGACATGACTACTAAAACTAAGGTCTGTCTCCAGAATCACCCAAAGATTTCTGACTTGATTTTTAGTTGTTTGACCCTAGAGTCAAGGTATGCATTCACCTTGAGAACTTCATCTTTGTTTCCAAATGCAATGACTTCAGTTTTCTCCTTGTTTAACTGAAGAAAGTTTTGGCACATCCAACTGTTAATTTCATCAATGCATTGGCAGAGAGTCAATGGGGCTATAATCATTTGGAGATAAGGCTAGGTAGATCTGGGTATCATCAGCATAGCTGTGGTAGGCAATTTGGTTCTTCCACAGGCTAAACAAGAACGGTGCAAGAATTGAGCCTTGTGGGACTCCACATGTCATGGACGTCCACTAGACTTATGCTCTCCTATACTCGCATAATAACCTCTCCCTTCTAAGTATGACCTGAACCATTTGAGTGCCATCCCAGAAAGCCCGACCCAGTTTTCCAGTCTCTCTAGAAGTATGTTATGATCGACAGTGTCAAATGCAGCACTAAGATCTAGTAGTACCAGCACTGATATTTATCCAGAATCAGAATTAAAGCGAATATCATTTATTATCTTAATGAGTGCTGTCTCTGTGCTGTGATGCACGCGGAAACCAGATTGAAAATTATCCAGATATCCATTTGAGTTTAAGTAGTTGTTCAGCTGATTAAAAACGACCTTTTCAATAATCTTACCTATGAAAGGAAGATTTGATATTGGTCTATAGTTGCTCAACATGGTGTTATCAAGATTGCACTTTTTCAGAAGGGGCTTAACAACTGCAGTTTTCAGGAAGTTTGGAAAAGTCCCAGAAAGAAGTGAGGTGTTCACCACTTCTAAGAGATCTGCTTCTAAACAGTTAAGCACACTTTTGAAAAAAGATGTGGGAAGTGTGTCAAGATAGCAGGTTGACGATTTAAGATGCTGTACTATTTCTTCCAAAATTTTGCTATCAATTGTTTTAAAAACAGACATAGTCACTTCTTTTGAGATTGCTGTCGAATCTGTGTGACCTCTGTATTACAGGAAGATGTGTCAATCTCCTTCCTGATATTACTGATCTTCTCTGAAAAGAAGGAAGCAAACTCATTGCATTTGCTGTCAGAGAGCATTTCACTGGGAATCTGACTTGGGGGGTTTGTCAGTCTCTCAACAGTAGCAAAAAGAGTGCGAGTGTTGTTTAAGTTACTGTTTATAAGGTTTGAGAAGAAGGTCTGTCTAGCTGTGGCTAGTTCCAAATTGAAAGCATGAAGGCTCTTTATAGATGCTATAGTGTATTTCTAGTTTTGTCTTCCGCCACATCCGCTCAGCTTTTCTGCATTGTCTTTTCATATTCTGAACTGCTGTTGATTTTCTCCAAAATGATTTTTGTCTGCCATTCTTCTTGCTGACCTTTATCGGTCCAATATCATCAATAACATTCTTAACTTTTGAGTTAAATGAATCCAGGAGATGATCAACAGAGTCTGCAGAAATGCCCGGTGTTAAAGATATTGCCTTCATAAATAGCACACTAGTGTTCTCATTAATGCATCTCTTTCTGACAGAGACAGATCTAGATTCAGTGGTGACCGAGATCAATATATCAAAGAAAATACAGTGATCAGACAGAGCTACATCCTTAATGACAATGGATGAAATGTTTAGACCTCTACTGATGAGTAAATCTAGAGTGTGTCCACAATTATGTGTGGGTCCGTGCACATGCTGAATCAGGTCAAAAGTGTTTAAACAGTTATAATTTATTTTGTAGTTTTGATTTCAGCATTGTCTATGTGAATATTAAAATCCCCTGCAATAGCAAAACAGTCAAACTCTGAGGAAATCATTGATAACAGTTCTGTGAACTCTTCAACAAAGGCTGGAGAGTATTTTGGAGGCCTGTAAATGATAATAAACAGAATGCGTGGGGCACCTTTCAGCACAATACCTAGATATTCAAAAAACAAGTACTGACCAAATGACACTTGCTTGCATTGATAAACATCTTTAAACAGAGCAGCTACACCTCCATCTCTCCTAACTGTCCTGCAGACACTTATAAAATTAAAGTTAGGAGGGGCTGTTTCAGTGAGGACTGTTGCACTGCAGTTGTCTTCTAGCCATGTTTCAATTAGAAACATAAAATCCAGGTTGTTTGTGGTTATTAAATCATTGATCACAAATTATTTATTTTTTAGTGAGCGAGTGTTTAAAAATGCTAACTTGATGGAATTACATTTAGTCTCTACAGACTGATGCATTACAGGCCGCAGATTAGATGGGTCAGCCGTACGGCTTGAGAAGGCCTTAGACCTATCACGTGATAGAACAGAGAGAGAGAAGGCTACAGGCATACTGGGTTCCCCCTTGTTTTGTAAACATTTGTGAATGTTGCTGCTAATATAGCGGGACCCGACACATATCACTGAGAGCTGTTATCAGTTGTTTTGGTTCACCTACAGCAGATGGAGGAAGGTTTGGGCCCGCGTTGTGGCAGCGGTCGGAGAGCTCTCACAGGAGGAGGCGGAGAGCTGAGCCTGCAGTCTTTGGTGTTACCTCACTACAAATGATGTAGTTACCTCGCTACAAATAAAAGGGTGCAAAACACATTCATAGTTTGTATTTGATCTTAAAATTCACAGAAAGATGAGACTTTGTGTTATAATAAAACACAAAGCTTATTGCGATTATTCGGAGGTTTGTGTGCAATGAATGGACTTGAAAACATTAAATATTATTTCCAAGCATTTATACCGTAATTAAAACAGCTTGTGAATAGTCATGTAATGGTATTCACATCAGAAAAATCAACAAGTTAAGTGAGATGGAGCCCATTTCATTGAGGGGGGCTGACGTGTGTGTGTGTGTGTGTGTGTGTGTGTGTGTGTGTGTGTGTGTGTATGTTTGTGTTTTTAGACACAGTGGAGTGTAATTTAAAAAAGCAGTGTCTAGAGTAGCATTGTTTTTTTTTTCTTTAAAATTTTTTAATAACTGTGACATGGTTGTAGTGTGCTTTTATTTTAAATTATTGTACTCTGTGTGACTTATACAACTGCAAAGCCAATATAATAATTCCGATACAAAGTTTTTTGATTGCCTCCTTGCTTAATGCTTTTAATGTAGCATATTATTAATGTATCTTTTTCATTTGAAGTGGTGAAAGCAGTACTTTTAAATAAAGCATTGCTCTAATGATTACACTACATGGATATTATCAAGCATATAACACAAACAGTTCTCCTTGCACGGTGGTTTTGTTGTTCTAGTGCAGTGTTCAACTAATTTCAAAAGACAAGAAGTGTTTGAGCTGTTTAGAGCCAACTCTGTTCATCTTCAAGAGCATTAAAAAATCAAAATGATCCCAGCTGCAGTTTAGTTGTTTTCTTTAATGCTTGTTATTGAAATTCCTTCCTGACTTCTCATCCTCTGCTGGAAATGTGTTTTCTCTCTCACAGACAACCCGGCGGGCTCATCCTACCGCCCCCGCCACGCAGAAGGAGGTCGTCATCAATCAGCAGGTGGTTAAACTCAAGTACTGCTTCACCTGCAAGATCTTCCGACCGCTGACCCTCCCACTGCAGCATGTGTAACAACTGTGTGGGTGAGAGGAGCTTCAGAAATGTACAGCAGCGCTGACATTCAGAAAATCTGAGGCTGCTTTTAATGATAATTATTAGTGGCGATTGCTTATGCAAGTGTCATTATCGCTATTGCTCATACTAAAGATTACAAGTTAAAGGGGTCATATGATGCTATTTTAAAGATCATTATTTTGTGTTTGGTGTTATAGAATACGTTGTCATGCTTTAATGTAAAACTAAAACAAAACTTATTTTGAAATACTGTACATTATTGTAGGTCCTCTATGCCCTGTCTCTCTCAAACACTTTTTCTACAAAGTCCCTCCTTCAGACAAGCACAGTCTGCTCTGATTGGCCAACTGGCACAGTGCATTGTGATTGGCCGAACACAACAAGCATGGGTTGGAAATCAGCCTTTCCATAATAGAGAGCTTCAGCTTTCAAAAATAATAATAAAGACTGGGGTCGACCGATTATCGGCGATATTAAGCATAAAGTCAGAGTCCGACCAATCAGCGCGAAAACTGAAGGCAGTCTCACACCGAGAGCAGTTACCTGGAGCCTGCTGCCTCAGTGATCACGCATCAGTTGTCTCTCAAAGGTAAAGCAGCAGCAGGCGTTGCTGAAGTTGCAAAACACCTCAATATAACCTATGATGTCCGCGATGAGGAAAATGCGGGCGGAATCGCGGAATGCAGTCATATAATGGAATTTACCGTATAACGCGGAATGTCATTGAATGTGTCGAAGTTTGGATGAACTAATCAAAAGTAGGTCAGTACACTTAAATCGACTTGCGCTATGGACTAGTATCTATAAATATTAAGCCGCAAAAACACTATTTAAATATGAATCCTACATGTTCTGCATCTCTGTTAATGAATGACACAGACGTGCGGTTTCATTTACTGCACACATACATACTGAAGCGCGTGCTGCTCGCGGTGTTTTCAGCGTCTGCCGTCTCACTAAATGAGGACATAAATACATGAACAACATCCCCAGAACTGCTTGGAGAGTCACTTCATGAACATTTGACCGTTTCATTTGAGTAAAACAATCGTCATATCATATATATGTAACGGATGTAGCTATGCCAGTAAGGGCTGTGTGTAAACCTCACTCTCCTGACCTCAAAAGAGGCGTCTAGCGACTGACGCTAGAGGCTGTAGCCTTTGGCGTTCCTTGTTAGGCGCCCGCCTCCCGCACCGGAATCCCGGGTTCGAGACCCGCTCCGACGAGTTGTGGCAGTGTGGACCGGGGGTTACATGTACATAGGCTACAGAAACTTAAAAGGTCCTCAGGCAACCTGTCAAAATATAAGTTCGGTTTAGCCGAATATATTATATCGTAATACAACTACAACAATTATTACAACTTTTGTTGAGAATAATCACACAATGCGCTAAAGATCGTTTACTTTAAGTTTTACAAAATGTTTATAGAATGCTTCTGGGTGATCTCCTTATGTTATTATTAATATTATTAATATTACTGTTTATTTAATGTTGTTGTTATTAACAGTTTTCAGAATTAAAGACATGTTTAAAAGCATTTAAATAACGTTTTTTGTCAGAGCTCTTGTTATTATTAATTTTGGCATTCATTTTCATTTTACACCAGACACGTATATATCGGTTCAAAATATCGGTTATCGGTCTACTTGATCTGTAATAATCGGTATCGGTATCGGCCCTGAAAAACACATATCGGTTATAATAAAGACAGTTAATATAATGTCCTTCGTTTTACCAGCAGTTCAAGCTCGAAGGGGAACAGAGTTGCGTGACTGACACAGTGATGATGCTCGTATGTGTTTGCAAACAAGCCACGATTAAGAAAACGGACTCCACTGTGACCCTGTCTCTTTCTCTCACACATGCGTGACGTGAGCACACACACACAACGTGCAAAACTCCGCATTTGAACAGTCAAAGCAAATACTTAAACTAATTACAAAACATACTTACAGCCGCTGATTCAGAAGTGCCAGATTGTCAGAGTTACCTCGTCTCCTAGGTTCACAAAACTGTCATCCATAAAATGCGTTACTGTTCTGTTGTAAATAATCTGTATTTACAGACGAAATATATCAAACACCACTGCCTCTTTTCGTTTTCATTTAAACATTAATAGCCGCAGAAATGTTGTTCAGGGAATGTACATACATTACAATGAAACAAAATATTATATCAAACATTGCCTATTTTCATTTTAACATATCAATAGAACAGTAGAATGAAGACCAAAGATTACCTGTTCGGTTTACCCAAAACAAATTATATTTTATGTTTAACCACTACAGAGACATCAGAGCCAGCCAAAAATGTCAGAAGGACTAGCCGAGGTTATGCTCCTCTCCAGTGTTGGGGAAAGTTATTTTTAAAAGTAATGCATTACAACTTTGCATTACTCCTAAAAGTATCTAAGTACGTTACTTAGTTACTTTTTATGGAAAGTAATGTTACGTTACTTTCACGTTACTTTTTAAATATGAGAAGGGCTTTATTATTTTTTTTTATACAAGAAGTTCTATTTATAGCAAATGTAAAAGACTTTCACACCAAAAAGTGCAATAAATAAACCTCAGGATGAAGAAAGAGTAAATCATGCCTGTACAAGAGAATGCAGAAGTTCAACACTCTTAAGCAATAATAAAACAACGAAGCACAATTGTTAGTTTATCTAAAGTCATTTTTGCTTATTAGTATGGTTGAACTGGATCATCAAAGGTCAGCAGCAAAAACATTGGTTAATAAAATGTGATTAGATATATTTGTGTTGTTTAACATATTTAATTATTGCAGGTTTGCTTCATATTCTGAGTTTGCATTTCACTGTTTTAATTCATTTTAATGAATACTGAATCAGTTTTTGTGAGTGGGATGAATTAATACACATTCACATTTAGTCAGAATTACAGTCAGTCAATAAATGGAATTATTGTTACTGGCGTTACTTTTTTGAAAAAGTAACTCAGATATTTTCTTGTAAATTAAAAAGTAATGCGTTACTTTACTAGTTTCTTGAAAAAAGTAATATTATGTAACTCGTGTCACTTGTAATGCGTTATTCTAACACTGCTCCTCTCTTCAGGATACATGAGCATTGAGCACCCGGTGATCGCGTGGAGCTCACGTCTCCGAAATCGGCGAAGAAAATTTTCAAATAGGCGCTGTCTTAATAAATATACCACAGATTTGAGTTTTAAATTACTACATTCTCACCTGAAATACACACGTCCAGTGTAGGCAGGCTTTAGCGGCGCACTGCTCGTGTCCGGTATAGACACGGTTTTACTCCTCTATCAAGAAGAAACAAAGCAACCTCGGTGTCCAACCTCGCAGGCCTTCCACTCCTTGAGTTCTCTCCAGCATCGGAAAGCTGATCCGATATTTACACGGGTCCTACTTCTTGCCTTATCATTCCGCAGATGTTTTCCTCTTCTGTCCTTATCTGCCATCTCTATTTCTGTCGCTCGGCTGTTCACTGAACACTCTCTCATCCACATCATGAGTAGACACACCCCTTACTGCTGATTGGCTGCAAGTTTGTTTTGGTACTCGGCCCCGACTCGGTTTTCTAAAACGCTTTTGAAAGATTGCTTACCCTGCCTTTAATCAAACCAACCAGCTATGAGATCAGCTAAAGGGTACAAAAATGTACCCATTAAGCACAGACAGACTTTCTTAATTTAATTACGTATATCTTAATTGAAATGCTTTTGTCATTTAAAATAAGATAAAAAAATTCTGTGTGAGAGATTAATATTTTATTTTAACATCATTTTTTGTACTGAAACCAATATCTCGTGCACTAAAAATGTCTCAATTTATATTTTGGTGAGCTTAATAGGTACGTTTACCCTATACCATCTATTAACAGCACTGTAGCTCACAGTGGCTCTGTCTTTAAGGCCTTGCAATTTTGTTGAAAAAAAATTCCTCTAGGAAGAAAAGTAATATCTTTTTACTTCACTGTTGCTCTTGATTTTGTACAGGCAAACACTGCTCAGAAAATATAACTATACAATGTGGTTACTCCTAACATTCAATATTAATTGCCAGCAGGGCCGGCCCTGGCGAATTTGCTGCCCTAGGCAAGATTTTACCTGGTGCCACTTGCCTCACATTATTGAATATTAAATAACTTGAACTAACAATGAACAATACATGTGTAACAGTATTTATTATTAATAAATTATTTTTATAGTGTAACTATAAAAATATAGGTGCTGCCTAAGTCACTTTATAAATTTAACACAATAAAAAATAAATAATAATTACATCTGGTATTCTCGTAAACTGTATTAGCACACAGTAGGCTACTGTTTAATCTTCAAAATAAATTTAAAATTTTCTATTTCCAGTGGATGCAGCAATTTTCTACTTGCCTATTCTAATGTTTTTACCATGAATTATAGCCTACTGAGAAATGTACATCTTTAAATTGAATTTTACATTAATTTTACTTGTTTAATAAGTCCAGTTAACGTCCTATACAAACATTACTAAATTTGCCAATTCAAATAAAAAAATACAATACATTCCCAAAAGCTACACAACTGTAGCGTTACAATTTGTTGTCATGTTACATTAAAAATTACACTTATGTTACAAACTCTCTGGCACTTGAGAGATTATTATTATCTTATTTGAAACTTTTAGACTATAGGCTTTCTAGACAAGGCTAACATAGTTTGTTCACAAACTTTTACCTCATCTAGAGCCCTTAAATGCATATCTCATGTCTTTAGCGAACCGGGAGATCATTCACTACCTTCTCCCTCCTTCATTTTTGAAAGTTAGACATCAAATTTCTTAGTAGGTATTCATCAATATATGCATTATAAACAATAATAAAATATAAAAGAGTGCCTGTTTTCTGATTACTTTTTATGTGTAAATATATTTTTCCTGCGTGATATATTCCTAAATATCTGATGATTCGATGTGCACTGATTCTTTCTTCCTCCAGGTGGCACTGTTTAATAAAAAATGACGACGTGATGTTTCACTCAAAATTACCGCAGGCATAAAACAAAAGAATATCATCAGAACTGGTTTGAATTGTTTTACTGCGGAGCAATTACTGTACACATTTGTCATTTGATGGTGGATGTAGTGAATAAGCAGCCGGTAAACAAAATATTGATTTTGAGTTATTGAAAACGATCGTTTTGAAAATATGGTAGAGATCGCGAATATGAGCCAGTGGAAGTGCGCTCTGACGGTGACAGCGATGGTAAAATCATCTGCCCAAATTGAACCCTTCCAAGTTTCAAAATGTTACGAAATAGGCTTTGTTGTAATCTTCTGCAATTTTCCTTAAAATATCAAGGGTTTTCTTTGTCTTTTTTTTTTGCTATTGCAGAGGTTAGAGATTTGTCTGTGCTGGATATATACGGGTCTCTAAAGACACGACTATCATGATTGGCGAAACATTTATGCATTTAAACGGCTAGTTTATTTGACCATAATCATTCATTACATCACATTACCTCTGTCTTTGTCCCGTTTTTATTCTTCTCTTATTTAGTTTTCTTCCCTAGGCACCAGAGGGCTTCGGTCTTTTGGACACAGTGATTCATTTATAAGTGAAAATCTTTTAAAATGAGGTAACTGATGTATGTGGAAGTGCGGCTATCCTGTTGAAGATCATGCGTCGAACTGAGGAGAGCAATGACATAGTTGTTTTTGTGGGACGATCGCTTTTTGTGTAACATTTTAAATGTATAGTATTGAAGTAGAATTGTTAATAAAAAAATATACATCTTTACTCATTTTGGCGCCCCTATGGATCGGCAGAGCCCCTAGCATTTGCCTATTCCGCCTATGCCACGGGTCTGCCCTGATTGCCAGTATGTTTATTGTGTGCAGTTTCACTCTTCTGCTTGTGAATCCATGTAGGATGTTATTTTTCTCAGATTTAGCTGTGTAATTTATAGCATTAGGTTCATGAAGCCGGTTTGAAGCGGTCTGCATTTTGGTTTGATCTCTGAAGCTCTCACTTGTTCTTAAGCCAGCAGGTCTTTTAATTCCTGCTGTAATAAATCATGAGCCTGTGTGAGACGGCCTGCTGTTGTGTGTGTTTGACAGAGCGCTTCGATCATCACTGCCCCTGGGTCGGCAACTGTGTGGGAAAACGAAACTATCGCTCCTTCTACACCTTCATCGTCTCACTGTCTTTCCTCACGGCCTTCATCTTCGGTTGTGTAACCACACACCTAGCTCTAAGTATGTGTGATTTCATTTTTCTTGACAACTCTTTCTGTATCTGTGAGCTCAAACAAATATATACATGCCTGAGTGGTGTGTGAATTTAACATCTGTTCAGTGAGGTCATAGCGCTTTATAGTTAAGAGATCTTTATATATATATATATATATTGCCTTTCCAAAAAAGGACATTAGAGACATTAACAAAAGATTTGTATTTGAAATTAATGCTGTTCTTTTGAACTTTGTTCATCAAAGTATCATAAAAAATCCTAATAAATTATGCTTTTTCAAAAAATGCGAAGCAGCACAACTTCTTTCCAAAAGATAACAATTGCATGTATTTCTTGAGCAGCAAATCAACATATTATAATAATTTTTTTGGTGGATCATGTGACACTGAAGACTGAAGTAATGATGCTAAAAATGCAGCTTTGATCACAGAAATAAATAAAATTTTACAATATATTATAATAGAAAACAGTTATTTTAAATTGTAATCATATTTCACAACATTACCGTTTTTACTGTAAAAATTATACCAAGCAAAAACTTTTGAATATTAGTGTAACTTATAATATAGACACTTCATGAGTTGCATCATGGGGTGTTTGAACAGCATCTAATGGGTTTGAAAAAAATGTAATATAACATTGTTCCAAATTAAAACAATTTATACAAAACTAATTTCCAGTTTTTAAGCATAAACCATTTTATTTAGATGATAGACTGGTAGCTTTTAAATTTTTAAATGTAAAGAGTTGGTTTGTTTGCACTATGCTGTATATAAGGCAAGCACAGATGTCAAATGAGCTGGTGAGAGGCCATGTGAATCTTTTATTGGAACTAAATAGCTTAAGATCTGATAAAAACTTTTAGTGAATAATGCTCTATTTTTTTAGGGTCACAAGGAGGAAATGGGTTGGTTTTCGCTCTCCAAGCGAGTCCTGCCAGATATCCTTTCATTTGTTGTTTGATTTCAGATGTTTAGCTTACAAAAAGTCTGTTATTGCCATTAAGGAATGTGCTGGGTTAAATAAAAGTGAAGTTCAATGAACAAGAAATAACACAGGATGACACAGAAAATAATGTCAAATTTTGCCTCAATTTATAAAAACAATCGGAAATTGGGTTTGTTGGAATGTGCTTACAATGTAAATATATTGGGCAAGTCATACTGGGGGAAAAAAACATCTATATTAGAGATCGACGATATATCGGTTTACTGATATTTTCCCGATATTTAAGCATTTTACCATAATCGGTTATCGGTTTAAAAAAAAACAAGATTTGTCACATACACAATTATACAGAGTATAACTAGTAGTGAAATGTGTTCTCTGTATTTGACCCATCCAAGTGCTCACACACCTGGAGCAGTGGACACTGTTCACTCAGCGGTTGATGCCCAGAAAATGCTCCAGCACAGCCACCTCATGTAACTTAACAAGATTCACTTGTTTGAAACACGATAAACTATATTAACATTTACTATAGAACCATTATTTCGCCAATAAACATCTCTATCGAAATTAATTATCTATTATCTCCGCAAGCGATCGCAGTTTGAGTATAGTTCTGTGTAAATGCATAGATAAACCGCGTTGTCAGCAGTTTTCAAAATTTAGAATGACAAAAATATTTGAATAATTCTGATAAAACATGCCAGTTAAGAAATGCAATAAAATACGATGTTTTGTTTGTTATAGCTTATTTCAATATTCCAGAGAATATTATTCAGTGAATTATATCCACTCTTTAGTCTATTAAACAGCTTTTAAACCTAAAACTGTAGTTTAAAATTAATTTGATATGACTTCTGTCCTTTATTTTCTCCATTTGAAAACAATAGACATTATTTTGCTTATTGTTAATATCAGTGTTGCTGATGATGCTTTTTATAAATAAAATGTTTTTGTTGTAATTTTAAGATTAAATTTTACATGAAAATGTTCATTTTCAATATTTATTTGTTGTTGTTAAGATGACTGAAATGAGGAAAAACTAAAGCGAAGGATGGACATACTTCACTCTGTTATTATTTACTTTATGACTTTATAACAGTAAAAATATCGGTTCTGCATATCGGTTATCGGTCACATAAACGTACAAAATATCGGTATCGGTTATAAAAAAAAAAAAAATTTATACACTATATATATATATATATATATATATATATATATATATACACAGACACACACTCACCGCCACTTTATTAGGTACACCTGTTCAATTGCTCTGTAACACAAATTACTTATCAGCCAATCACATTGCAATGCATTTAGGCATCTAGATGTGGTGAAGACGACTTACTGAAGTTCAAACCGAGCATCAGAATGGGGAAGAAAGATTTAAGTGACTTGAGCGTGGAATAGTTGTTGGTGCCAGACAGGCTGGTCTGTGTATTTCAAAAACTGCTGATCTACTGGGATTTTCACGCACAACCATCTCTAGGGTTTACAGAGAATGGTCCGAAAAGAGAAAATATCCAGTGAGCGGCAGTTGTGTGTGGACTGATGTCAGAGGTTCAGAGGATAATAGGCAGACTGGTTAGAGATGATAGAAAGGCAACAGTAACTGAAATAACCACTCGTTAGGACCAAGTTATGCAGAATACCATCTCTGAACGCACAACACGTCGAACCCTGACGCAGATGGCCTACAGCAGCAGAAGACAACACCAGGTGCCGCTCCTGTTAGCTAAGAACAGGAAACGGAGGCTACAAATCGAGCAGGCTCCCCAAAATTGGACAATAGAAGATTGGATAAAACATTGCCTGGTCTGATCAAGTCAAGTCAACTCACTTTTATTTATATAGCGCTTTTAACAATACAAATTGTAACAAAGCAACTGCACAATATCAAAATAGGAAAATAGTGTGTCAATAATGTAAATGACAAGATTTAACACTCAATTTTCAGTTGAAGGCATTTCATTATTGAATTTAGTGATGGCATCGTCCAGCTCAGTTCAGTTCTAATAGTATCTGTGCAATCAAGTCGGTGATATCGTTGGAAATGAAGTGTCCCCAACTAAGCAAGCCAGAGATGACAGCAGCAAGGAACCAAAACTCCATCGGTTACAGAACGGAGAAAAAAAATCTTGGGGGAAACCAGGCTCAGTCTCCTCCAGTTCTCCTCTGGCCAGGCGAACCAGTAGTTTGTTCCAACTGCAGCAAAGTCAGATTGTAAGGGCTCCACTGTTTCCAGTGGTCTTTTCCCGATGGCTGTCCAGGTCCTCACTGGGGATCTGTATCTGGGGCTCATCTAGGTGCCCTGGTCTCTGCTGACGTTCAGAGCTGTAGAGGTCGTTTCTAGGTGCTGATCCACCATATGATCTGGATACGGACTGGATCCGTTGACTGCAGTGATCATCTGGGCTGGATAAGGACCGGATCGGGTGGCTACGGTGACCTCGGAATAAGAAAGAAACCGACAAATATTAGCGTAGATGTCAATCATCTTACGATGTAAAAAGTACATTGTGTTTTATGGGAAGTGTTCCCGGTTCCGGTTGACCTAATTAATGCAGTCTAACTATCCTTTAACGGATTTGAATATTAGAAGCGTATTAGTGTGTTAAGTGTATGCCAGGTTAAAGAGATGGGTCTTTAATCTAGATTTAAACTGACAGAGTAGGGGTCGACCGATTATCGGCGCCGATATTAAGCATTTTTACGATTATCGATATCGGCCATTTTCAAATAGATTTGCCGATAATTATTATTATTATTATATATTTTTTTTTTATTATGCAAACAAACATACTATTTACAGGTGACATTATTTATTGGTGAATAAATAATACAGGTGAAATTATTTAATTTTTAAATGCACTATTTGGCTCGATGCAGCCTGTCTGAGCTCAACACTCTGTGGCCTAGAGCAATCTCCGCCCACCGCTCATCTGATATGTAGGGAGTCACGAGTCCGACCAATCAACGCGGAAAACTGAAGGCAGTCTCACACCGAAAGCACTTGCTAACTGGATCTGCATCAGTGATCATGCATCAGTTGTCTCTCAAAGGTACAATACGATTGCAATAAATCACAATCCACTACACTGAAGTTGCAAAACACCTCAATATAACCTATGATGTCCGCGATGTGGAAAATGCGGGCGGAATCGCGGAATGCAGTCATATAATGGAATTTACCGTATAACGCGGAATGTCATGGAATTTTTCGAAGTTTGGATGAATTAATCAAAAGTAGGTCAGTAAACTTAAATCGACTCGCGCTATGGACTAGTATCTATAAATATTAAGCAGCAAAAACACTATTTAAATATGAATCTTGCATCTCTGTTAATGAATGACACAGACGTGCGGTTTCATTTACTGCACACATACATACTGAAGCGCGTGATGCTTGCGGTGTTTTCAGCATCTGCCGTCTCACTAAATGAGGACATAAATACATGAACAACATCCCCAGAACTGATCAGAGTCACTTCATGAGCATTTGACCGTTTCATTTGAGTAAAACGATCGTCATATCATATATACATAGGCTACAGAAACTTAAAAGGTCCTCATGGCAACCTGTCAAAATATAAGTTCGGTTTAGCCGAATATATTACTGTATACGTAATACAACTACAACAATTATTACAACTTTTGTTGAGAATAATCACACAATACGCTAAATACGTTTACTTTAAGTTTTACAAAATGTTTACAGAATGCTTCTGGGTGATCCCTGCACTTATGTTATTATTAATATTACTGTTTATTTAATGTTGTTATTAACAGTTTTCAGAATTAAAGACATGTTTAAAAGCATTTAAAGAACGTTTTTTTTGTCAGAGCTCTTGTTATTATTAATTTTGGCATTCATTTTTACACCAGACACGTATATCGGTTCAAAATATCGGTTATCGGTCTACTTGATCTGTAATAATCGGTATCGGCATCTAGGCCTGTCGCGATAGTCGATATATCGACTTATCGCACGATATATGAATATGACCGCGATCATTTTTGGTGCCGCGATTATATTGCGACTGATCATTTTTTTATAATTAAAAATAATGATTATATTAATTTTTACATAAAAATGAATATCACCAACATTTTAGTCGATCGCGCTGCTCTCTGTGGCGGAGGCGGGGCTTAGGCAGCGTCTCCCCCACACACACGCACACAGAGCGGACAGTGACAGGTGAAGAGAAGACGTGAACCCACTGCGTTATAAAGTGTTTCGTGACAACTACAGCCAGTTAGGAAGAACAAGTCCCAATGGACTTGGTTTCAAAGCCGCAATCTTCAGCTCCGTGTGGGATTTTGGCTTTAAGCCGAATGAGAGAGGAGAGCCAATTAACGTGAATGAGCCGGTATGTCGACTCTGTTTAAAACAGTGGCAACGAAAAGAGGCAACACAACTAACCTAAAATCTCACTTAAAACATAACCATCCCACCCAGTTTTTCAATCTGGGAACAACAACCGCTGGAGCTGGATAGGGTCTTCAGACAGTTATCTGTTACAGATGCCTTTTCCCGACAGTGTAAATATAAGCGTGACAGCGAAATGGCGCACACTCACAGATAGCGTAACTCGCTATATAGCCAAAGAGATGCAGCCATTAAACACGGTCGAAAAACCAGCTTTTAAAAATATGCTGCAAACTTTTTTATTCTTAAGAATAAAATGTTCTTTGTTCTTTGAAAGAGTGCACTTGCATTATTATGCTATTATATTGTCATACTGTAATTATATAATCAGTGAAATAAAATTGTCTTAAAATGACAATAATATTGTTTATCGCAATTAATTTTGGTGCAATATATCGCACAACAAAAAGTAGTTATCGTGACAGCCCTATCGGCATCGGCCCTGAAAAACACATATCGGTCGACCCCTATGACAGAGTGTTTCTGCCTCCCGAACAGTGTTAGGTAGATTGTTCCAGAGTTTGGGCGCTAAATAGAAAAAGGATCTGCCGCCGGCAGTTCATTTTGATATTCTAGGTATTATCAAATGGCCAGAGTTTTTTAGATCGTAGCGGACGTGGAGGACTATAATGCGATAAAAGTCTGCTCAAGTACTGAGGAGCTAAACCATTCATGGCTTTATAAGTAATTAACAAGATTTTAAAATCTATCCGATGTTTAATAGCGAGCCAGTGCAGTGTTGACAGAACCGGGCTAATGTGGTCATACTTCCTGGTTTTAGTAAGAACTCTAGCTGCTGCATTTTGGACCATCTGTAGTTTGTATATTAAGCGTGCAGAACATCCACCCAATAGAGCATTACAAGAATCTAACCTTGAGGTCATAAACGCATTAATTAACATTTCTGTATTTGACATTGAGAGCATAGGTCTCAGTTTAGATATATTTTAAAGATGAAAAAAGTCAGTTATATAAATGCTTGAAACGTGGCTGTCAAAGGAGATATTGCTCCTTTGACAGCCTATCAAATAGCACCTAGGTTCTTGACTGATTATGAAGAATCGACAGAGCAGCCATCAAGCGTTAGACAGTGTTCTAGATTATTACTTGTGTGGTTTTTAGGTCCGATAATTAACATCTGTTTTTTTAGAATTTAGTAGTTAGAAATTACTTGTCATCCACTTTTTTATATCAACTATGCATTCCATAAGTTTCTCAATTTGGTGTGTTTCACCAGGCCGTGAAGAAATGAAGAGCTCTTTTCCAAAACGCTATAAATCCATTTTAATAGTTTACCTAGACCCATACATTTTGTTAATATTCAATTTATCCTGTTAAAATGGTCTGTTGGCTCAGTCTGAACATGTTAAACAATGAGTGTTAAATGAAACAACAATATTGTCGATTATAAATGCAAAGTTTTTTTTGTTTTTTTTTAAACGCTACAAATCCATCCTTTTTTTTAAATGTTGGTTTATGTCTTAAAAAAAAAAAAGAGAACATGCAACATATGACATCAGGGACTCGTACTATAAACCGGTCGCACCAGCCTTGTGTTGATGTAACCTCCGCGGGCGCTCTAACAAGGAACGCCAAAGGCTACAGCCTCTAGCGTCAATCGGTTAAACACCACCTTTTATTTTTTGTGATTTTCTTTGTCCAGTCTGCGTTTTCTACCCCCAGGTGTAGGTCTCACTGGCTCATCCAGGCCATCAAAAGTGTTATTAGAGTTTAAAGCACTCATTTTGAAGACTGAGCACAAACAAACGCTTCAAAGCATCGAACGAATTCTGATTGGTCGAGAGGATATATCGCATTTAGGCTAAAAACAGGTTCGGCGCTTATAGCGGTTTGGAAAAGAACTGCATCTTGCAGTACATTTTAAACAAGGAAATCTAGCGATTTGGCATGAAACATTGATGGAGCAGTGAATAGGTTCAGTACACAGCAAAATGGCATGACGAACTCATTTTTTTTTTTATTTGGCGTTTATCGCGTTTTGGAAAAGAGCTCTTCAAATATAGAGCTCAGTATCATCAGCATAACAGTGAAAGCTAACCCCATGTTTCCTGATGATATTTCCTAAGGGTAACATGTAAAGCATGAAAAGTAATGGCCCTAATACTGAGCCTTGAGGTACTCCATACTGCACTTGTGATCGATATGATACCTCGTCATTCACTGCTACGAATTGAAGGCGGTCAGATAAGTACGATTTGAACCATGCTAATGCACTTCCACTAATGTCAACAACGTTTTCCAGTCTATTCAAAGAGTTGTGATCGAAATTGTCGAACTGGCGCTAAGATCCAGGAGCACTAATAGAGAGATACAACCACGATCAGGTGATAAGAGCAGGTCATTTGTCACTTTAATGAGAGCAGTCTCAGTACTATATGAGATGGTCTAAATCCTGACTGGAAATTCTCAGATATATATTTTTCTCTAAGAAGGAATATAATTGAGGATATACTACCTTTTCTAGTATATTTGACAGAAAAGGGAGATTCGAGATTGGTCTGTCTTTCTGATGAGTCTTGATTTCTGCTGTGACATTCAGATGGTAGGGTCAGAATTTGGCTTAAAGAACACGGCAGCCTGCCTTGTCTCAACGGTTCAGGCTGGTGGTGGTGTAATGGTGAAGGGGATATTTTCTTGGCACACTTAGTACCAATTGAGCATCGTTTAAATGCCACAGCCTTCTTGAGTATTGTTGCTGACCATGTCCATCCCTTTATGACTACAGTGTACCCATCTTCTGATGGCTACTTCCAGAAGGATATTGCACCAGTCACAAAGCTCAGATCATCTCAGCTATTATGTTAAACTGCTTTAAATTACTTTTTTTCACATAATTCTACACCCCACTCACCATAATGACAAAGCAAAAAACAGATTTATCACAACTTTGCAAATTTATTAAAAAGGAAACACTGAAAAAAATACCTAACATACCCTTAACTCTTAACCCTTATGTGCTGTTGGGGACGTTTTCGTCCACTAAGGGGTGCTGTTGAGTGTTAATTTGGCCACAACTTTTTTTGTGTTTCAGCAAATGAAATGATTTTTGGTGACAAATCTTATTTTAACACATATTTTAGGAAAATGCTTTGAAATTTTTTCAAAACTCAACAATGCACCATGGACAAATTCACTACCCTTACGTTATGTTCGGGATGAAAACATCCACTAAATTAGACTGCTATAAAAATGTATCGGATAAATATTTTTTTCCATTTTTTTTGCATAAATCTATTAATCAACCTCAGTCCTGTTCAAAACTACTAAAATTTAAACTGATTTTGGAAAAAAAACACACAAAATTACTTATTTTCAATATAAAAGTGATTGTGGACTGGATTTTTTACTTTTATCATAGTCTTGGGCATGTCCAAGATTAGTAAAACATTGGCTTTGATGCATTTTTAGTTTTTGAGCAGCATCAGATTTAAAAATTTTCTCCCTCATTTACTGTTCGTGGCTGATTTTGCCCCATTGACTCCCATTATAACGACATTTTTTGATTGCAAAGCCATGACACCATATAATCATGCATTTTTGATTGTTGGTGGTTTTCCCTGTTGGGAAGAGATAAAACTTGTCATTTTTACTGTTGATCATGAAGTAGCACAATTAACCCTTTAGATAGGCCTGTGCAAAAAAAAGCTTAGTTTTTAGCTTTTATATGGAGTCATATGGAGTATAACAGCATATTATAGTGTGTTTGTGTGTGTGAGAGAGAGAGTGTGTGAGAAAGACCTTTGTGCACTTACCTTGATCATCTGAGAAAATCTAAATATGCACCTCAGCTCTCAGAACTACACGGAGTAAACAAAAACAAAGTAAGTGTATTTATGCACCTGCTGCCTTTTGATGGTGAGAAGTGCAGACTAAATAAAAACAAGATAAGTGGATTTAAACCCTTGCATACCATCCTGCTGGTCATTTGATGGTGAGAAGAGCAGCAAGCAATATGAGAAAGGACTTGACTTGTACCAAAGTTTTAGAAATTATTATGCAGCCTGACCCCTCCAGCGAGCTGCAGTATGTATTGTCACAAATCACAGATTACAACCGCTGCAAGGGAAGTGTCGAAAATCTACACAAGCTATGTGCCATTACTGCACTGGTGAGAGAGATTCAGTCTCCTGCAGCTGTCCCTCTAGACACAAATCCACAGACACCAGCAGGCACCAGCAGCTCAGGAGTGAAAAGGGGAACATGCAAGTGGTGCAGAGGACAAAAAAAAAGAACACTCAGCTCTTGCATCTGTTGTGGTGGACACACTTGCAAAGAGCACCAAGTGATATGCTGTAAGTCCTGCTGGAAAGACTGAACACACACACACACACACACACACACACACACACACACTAAATACTTAGAATAATTGTTTAGTTCTCCATCCATCCTCAACTCTTGCACCATTGTTCAGTTTATTTGAAGTTGTTGTTGCATTTTGTTTCATAATAAATTATGTTCATAAATCTAATGCAGAGTAGATTGTTTACAGAAAAAAATTGAAAAGTGTATCACTGAAGGATTTTAAGGTTTTAAACTGGCTTTATACATGGCTTTTTACATCAAGAAAAGACAAGCATTTCACACATAGGCCATCTGTACTTCTCACCATCAAAAGGCAGCAGGTGCATAAATACACTTACTTTGTTTTTGTTTACTCCATGTAGTTCTGAGAGCTGAGGTGCATATTTAGATTTTATCAGACGCATCAAGGTAAGTGCACAAAGGTCACTCTCTCTCTCTCACACAAACACACACACACTCACACACACATACTATAATATGCTGTTATACTCCATATAACTCCATATACAAGCCAGAAACTAAGCTTTTGTTTGCACAGGCCTATCTAAAGGGTTAATGGTGCTACCTGGTGATCAACTGTAAAAATTACAAATTTGACCTCTTCCCAACAGGGAAAACCACCAACAATCAAAATGCATGATTATATGGTGTCATGGCTTTGCAATCAAAAATGTCTTTATAATGGAAGTCAATGGGGCAAAAACAGCCACGAACAGTAAATGAGGGAGAAAAAATGTAAATCTGATGCTGCTCAAAACTAACAATGCATCAAAGCCAATGTTTTTTCTAATCTTGGACATGCCCAAGACTGTGATAAAAGGATAAAAAATTCCAGTCCACAATCACTTTTTATATTGAAAATAAGTAATTTTGTGTGTTTTTTTTCCAAAATCAGTGACATCACTTATGAACTTGGCAATTAAGGAGTAAAAATCCTGGATTTTTTAAAATTTTTTTTTAGTTTTGATCAGGACTGAGGTTGATTAACAGATTTATGCAAAAAAAATGGTAAAAAAATATTTATCAGATCAATTTTTACAGCAGTTAATTTAGTGGATGTTTTCATCCCGAACATAACGTAAGGGTAGTGAATTTGAACAATGCACAAGGGTTAAAGCACTTAGATATTATGGGCACTTTGTATTTTTTCTTTTGTTTTGGATAAATTGTTCACATGATTTATTTGTTCCTTGATTTTAGTTAAATCAAAAACTGTGGCCATGATTTAACTTAAACAAGGCAATGAATTCCTAATCCTAATTTTTTCCCCCTGTGCATGTCATATGCAGGGCTCAGCGCTTTGGTACACTTCCATTATAAGTGCAATGTTTGTACAAACCGAGGGACTAGTTAAAATGATGCAGTTGATCAAGTTATATTTAACCCAGAATATTCCTGTACTGTGTGCTATTAATATTCATTATTGGTGAAAATTCTGAAGTTTTCCTTTACTTACTTCACTGCTCTTGAGTTGGTGGTTTGCTTCTTTTCAGTTTGGTCCATTTTGGGCCTCTCAGGCTTCCATACATACCTGGTGGCTGCAAATCTTACTACCAATGAGGATGTAAGTGTTTTCCGTTATTAACTTAAGAGGTGTAAAAGTTGTTTTTACCACTAATACACTCAACAATTTAGGCCTTAATTTATATGTAATTCAAATACAGTTTTCTATCATTTAATTGCACTGCTTTGTCGTAAATTAATCAACTTAATGTGATGCTTATTTGTTAGTCATACAAAAGAAAAATCATGGCACAAGTTCCACATTCATAAATATTTGATGCACGTGTTGTCAAACTGATGATGTTTTCTTAATTTGCTGGTGTAAAGTTGCTGCACATTGAGCTTTCTTGACCACTTTAGAAAATACATACAAAAACATGTATTTTTATTTATTATTATTATGTAGGTCTAAATATTTCATGGATTGTATGTGCATTTTTGTGTCCGTATTAAAGATTAAAGGCTCCTGGTCAGGTAAAGGTGGAAATGAGGACGTTGGAAATCCTTACAGTTATAACAGCATTATCAAAACTGCTGTTCTGTGCTCTGTGGACCCATGCCACCCAGGTGAGACGTGTGTAGATGAGTGTATATTGTCTCCAGTATGCCAATAAAAACTATATCTACAATATGAAGCCTCTGTTTATCACTGTGGCTTTGTTGTAATTTATTTGCCTCCTCTCTTGTCAGTTTGATTGACAGGCGAGGCTTTGTGCCCTCCGATGACTCCGTCCAGACCAGTCCTGTGAAAATCGAACTCCCGGCTGCTAAAAACGACATAAACATGGTAGAAAGAGAAATCACCTCATGCCGACCTCCTCCACCCCGGCCTGACTTCCTGTGTCTGATCCAAAGCTAGCATTTTCTCCTTTTGCTGTGTTGTTTGATGTGCATGGGTCGCACCCTTCATTTAGATGTCAGACAGCGTTCGGCTCGCTAGGCTGCAGCCAAGTGCGGCTGTCTCAGATTTGTTTGGGGTTGAGGAGAGCTGTTTGGTCAGTCACAAATGAGCAGGATGAGATTTGCGTTGTTTACTTTGAGTTTGAAAGGAAATAAATGTTTATGTACTCATTCTCTATGGTTTGTCTCCCTCAAGGTTCAAGGTTCTTTATTATTTGTCACATACGCAATCATACAGGGTATAATCAGTAGTGAAATGTAGGTCGGGACAGGTCCGCTCAATGGAAAGTGCAAAAAAATAAAAAATAGTAATAATAAAATAGAAAATAAAAATAACATAAGCAATGAAACATAACACAAGAGAATATATATATAAATATAGGTGAGAATGAAAAAGGGAACAAATAATAAAATAAAAAGTGTAAGATGTGCAATGAGATAAAATGTGCAATACAGTATACTGTGGATAATAAATATTAATAAAAAACACGGATGTGCAAGAGAATGTGCAAATAGGTGTACCGGGTATGTAAACATAGCAGCAGTGTGGATGATGGCGAATAATGGATGTGTTAACAGTTTATTAAATTAAGTCCTGTGGATGTGATGATGTTATGAGACTGAGTTTACGAGCCTGATGGCCTGAGGGAAGAAACTCCTCCGCAGTCTTTCAGTCTTTGCCATCATGCTCCTGAAGCGCTTGCCAGATGGCAGTAAACAGAAATGATGGTTACCAGGGTGAGTTGAGTCCTTGATGATTTTAGCAGCTCTGCTTTTGCAGCGTTTGAGGTAGATGTCCTGCAGAGAGGGGAGAGCAGACCCTGAGATGCGCTCAGCTATGCGCACGACTCTCTGTAGAGCTTTGCAGTCCTGGTTTGTTGCATTATTATACCACACTGAGATGCACTGAGTCAGAACACTTTCTATGGCCCCTGAATAGAACGTTTTCAGGATAGCTGGTGAGACCCTGAATTTCCTCAGCTGACGCAGATGGTACAGTCTTTGCCTGGCTTTCTTGACCTGTGTTTGGATGTGTGCAGTCCAAGTCAGGTCCTCGGAGATGTTTACACCGAGGTACTTGAAGCTGCTCACCCTCTCCACAGGGGTCCCACTGATCATAAGAGGGGTGTAGGGCTGCTGCTGTCTCTTCCTGAAGTCTACAATCAGCTCTTTGGTTTTGCTCACGTTCAGAGAGAGGCAGTTGTCCTGGCACCATGATGTGAGTCATGCGGCCTCATCGTTGTTGGAAACGAGGCCCAGAACCACAGTATCATCCGCAAATTTAATGATAGAAGTGGAGCTGTGTGAGGACACGCAGTCGTGTGTGTAGAGAGAGTATAGCAAGGGGCTCAGGACACAGCCCTGTGGGGCTCCTATGTTCAGGGTGATGGAGTTGGAGATGAACTGGCCGACTTTCACCACTTGTGGTCTGGCGGTGAGGAAATCTTGAATCCAGTCACAGAGTGAAGTGTTTAGGCCAAGGTCTGAGAGATTGACAGCTAGCTTGGTGGGGACTATAGTGTTGAAAGCTGAGCTATAGTCTATGAATAGCAGCCTGACATAGTTGCCATTCTTGCTGTCAATGTGAGTGAGGGAGGAGTGCAGTACCTGGGAGATGGCATCATCAGTAGACCTATTTGGCCGATAGGCAAACTGAAGAGGGTCCAGAGTAGCAGGAATGGAGGAGCAAATGTGTTTCTTTAAGAGTCTCTCAAAAACCTTCATGACTGTTGATGTGAGGGCAACTGGACAATAGTCATTCAGGCAAGAGGGTTTACTGTTCTTAGGCACAGGGATTATAACAGATTTTTTAAAGGAGGTGGGAACAACAGAGGTAGCGAGGGACTCATTGAAGATGGAAGTAAACAAACCAGCAAGCTGATCAGCACAGGACATCAGAACGCGGCCAGTAATCCCATCAGGTCCTGCTGCTTTCCTTACGTTCACTCTCTATAGTTCCCTCCGAACGTCGTCCTCTGAAAAGGTGATAGCATAATCATTGCTGCTCTGTCTACTGCTTCCAGACGTGCTGATCGGCAGAGTCGCGCCGCCGCCATTACATTCAAAGCGGCCGTAGAAGGTGTTTAGCTCTTCGGCCAGCAACGGATCTGCTCTCACCTCTGCGGAGGAGTTATTTCCAGAGGAACAGATGGTCTTCAGTCCCTGCCACATGCGTCGAGAGTCATTGAGCTGGAAATGTGACTCAATTCTCTCCCTGTATCTGAGTTTAGCAGCTCTAACTGCCCGACGGAGAGCGTAGCACAAAGCTTTGTACTCGCTCATGTTTCCCGACAAAAGACCAGCGTTGTATGCTGCAGTGCGATGGTTAACCGCATCACGGATTGATCTGTCCACCCATGGTTTCTGATTGGAGAATGTCCTTATAGTCACGGTTTCAGTGGCTTGCTCGGTTAGCGTGTTGATAAAGCTTACTGCTACATCCGTGAATTCGCTGACGTCAGATGAACTCGCCCGGAACATGTCCCAGTCGACGTCATCAAGAGACGCCTGTAGCATAGCTTCAGAGTGGGAGGACCAGCGTCACTTCCCTCTCCACCGGCGGTTAATGAGTGATCCGTTGTTTGTATTCCGGTGTGAGAAAAATGGCGACATGATCTGATTTGCCAAAAGCCGGCAGTGAACGAGCTTTGTAGGCAACTCGTGGATCAGTGGGTTGGAGTGTTTATGGTTTACAAAGCAATGGCTGTTGCCGTCGTGGTATGTTGCACAAATGTTCATCTTATTACAGTAAAAGGAAATAAAACTTTTGGCCTCCTGTGACGCTAGGTAGAATTCAGTTTGTGAGCAGGAAATATGCTGTAGTTTCAGGTGATGGTGTTTATTTTTGAAGCTCTTCGAAGATTCATAGACTTGTGAGATTATGACGCACAATTGTGCTCTTGAAAAACATCTGAGGATAAGCAAACGCCTCTCACAAAATTTATTTTTCATTAATTTATTAAAATTGTTTGTTTTTAGTATATTCTGAGCATGTAAAACAACTCAAGCTGTTTGTTAGGATAATTCAGGTTGTTTGATTCAAACAAACAAGCAACTTGTTTGTTTTAGTTTTGTATTTTCATTTGGCTGTTTATCAACTTGAATGTGCCTTGAAGTTTTTCAGATCTTTTTGGTTTATGCTCAGATGTTGAACTTGCCACCAAAACAATAGTGCCTCTCATCAATGAACAAACAAATCAACAACTCTAGTGTTTATGTACATTTCTTTGGTTGTGAGTTGGCGAAAGTCCATGTCATCCTGTTTTGTGAAGTCCAAAATGAATAGCTATGGTAAATATGACTTCTATTAAGCTATGGAAAAATATCAGTTTGATTTACAGAAAAAAATGTAGGTAAAGTTAAAAGGTGCTAATACGTCTCTGCACAGTAGTGTAGGGATCCGGTACTTACACTTGACGTGTGGTTGGGTCTGTGTGCATCTGCATATATTGTGAAATAGTTTGCATGTGACATGGAAATTTCCTATGAGATTTTATGTATTATGAATGCATGGGTTTAAATCCTGATTTTATTATTATTATTATTATTATTTTTTATGAAGAACATTGCTGACATTTTGTACTTTTGAACAAATTTGTGCTTGTGTATATTGACAATGCATTTTAATGTTAAATAAATATTTTTCAAACTAAACCACAGAATTCTTGTCCCGCATGCATATTTGTTGTTTTGAGTATGTAGGTAAAGAGTTGTTTGTTTACTCACTGTTGCACATGTTTTCCTGGCATGTTCTGATGCGTTAGTGCACATTAGTGCTGTTACACTTATCGGTCTTGGTACATTAACCCTTGTCCTCTATATGTGTGTGTGTTTAGGAGAAAGATTGCCTGGATTTCGCCCTGTCTTGTGCCGGCTGATGGTTCTGTGGGAAGAAGTAGGGGATTGTGGGGAGACTGGTAAGACTCAGGGGGTGTTTGGGGCACACTGAAAGATTCCTGTAGGTTGCATCACATTGGCTCCACGTGCTTTCGACCTGCATGCTGCCTGAATGAGTGCTGCTGCCAGAGCTAATTGTGATGATATACGACGGCTGATGTTTTACAGCATCAGCACATGATCAGCACTGCGCCGCCTCCTCCCATTCTGACCACTAACCACTATTTCATGTTTCGTTTGTGTACATAATTTTTTGACTTTGATTTAGTCAGTCTGTTTCAGCTGTAGTATCACGCCATGGACCAAAATCTTAAAAGTTCATCCAAACATAAGTCATGTTTATGCCCTCATGTTGTTCCAAATTCTTCTCTGGATAACAAAAGGAGATGTTTAGCAGAATGTCCAAGCTCTTGTTTTACCCTGCTGAAAAAAAACAATAGAACCCTGCCCAAAACACAATAGAAAATGCAATGGATTTAAGGGTTATGATGGGAATTGTATTGGTTTTAATGGAAACTATAATGGTGTCTACTGGAATGTGATGGATTCTATTGGTGGGATGTTAAATCCTGTTGGAAAAATGCCCAAAACATCTCCTTTAGTGTATGGGAGAAAAAAAAAAGATTAATTTTAAACAACATGAAGATGAGTACATAACCATATAGTCTAGATTTTTCAGTGAAATGCCCTTTAAGATAGTATTTTGTCTAATCTGTTCTGATTTGACTCCTCTGTAAGTCTCATGATTTTACTGCTGTTAATTTCCATTGTTCTCTCCTAGCAAAATTTACAGGAGCACTTGAATATGACTCAGTTTGTCATTTTTGGTTCTATAGCAGAAGAAGAATCATCATCTGCATGAGTCATCAGTGACGCTGATATCTGATTGGCTGTGGCTTTACTGCTCAGCTATATAAGCTTTTCTTTTTAAACCACCTCAAAATATTTTACTTCCACTCTTTCTAACATTAATCTACTTTTTTTTGTCTTTGTCACATTCATTCCCTTATCCCTGGTTCTTCATTTCCATCATAACTCTCCATCCATCTTTCCTATCTTCCTCAGTGCACACAGGGAACCAAATGTCTGCTGGAAACGGCCTCTCGATCTCCTCTCCTGACGAGCTCTTGTCCAAAGGCCAAACATCAAGCCGTGCCGGCCGTCTTGGAGACTCTTCCAGAGATCGTTCCATCACCTGCCCCAGAGCCGCCCAAGACCGCTGGAGGACGCCAGTCAACCAACACCCCTCACAAACATCACTCACACCACATATCCTAGGCAAAACAAACCACTCATCACACCCACAACCCCACCCACAAGACCGCCTACTCCTCTCCAATACCTCATCACAGCCACAGTTCAAGACGGAAAGACTCCAAAAGCAGAGACCCCAAATTCAGTTCTCTGTGCTGAGCAATCGGATCTGCAATGTCCTGTGATGGTTCATGTTAATGCATTTCTTGGATTATTTGAATGTCCTCGTGAGATTGATTGATTGATTCATCCATCTAGTTTTGGTTGTGACTTCAAACAGGAGTTTGTGCAGTTTATGAAACTGGCGGCTGTATTATTCTTCTGTAGAGGAATACCATCTCATACCAACTCTGCAACCTGGAGAGCAAATAAGAAGTATGGACTTCTGTTAACAGATTAATGACTGGAAAACTTTAAGTGTTTCCATATAGACAAGCACAAATGTCTCAAGAGTGAACTGCAGAGCAATTACCTTTAAGACAATTGTCAATATTAACAGTGAGTTCCAAAATGAGTTTCACCAGAACAGCAATAATGGAACAAGAACACTCGTCCTCGATGTGGATATAATCTCTGGGATCCATTTCTCTGGCCTCTTTTAAGTCTCATTGGGGATGCATTGGTCAACAATAAGCAAAGAACCAATCTTCTTTATGCAAAAAACAAGAGCATGCCTGGAGAATATCACTCACAGTCATTCTTTATCCATCATAGGGCTGCACAATGAATTGCATTATAATTATGATCATGGTTTCTGCCCCTCTCGAATTTTTGAAAATTGCCCCTCTTCAAAAATATCTGCGATATTTGCCCACTGTAATTTTTCCTGAAAACCTTTGATTAATTTGTCATTTGCGTTTCCAGATGTCAAGAGTTTAAATCCCCCCCAATCCTAGCTCTTTTCATGAACTGATACTTTTACTGACTAGTGGTTTACTTGATCAGTGTGGCCAACTTGGCGACTTTGTCACTAGCTTTGTCAACTTTTCAGACCTTATAAGCAACTTCTTTTTTTAAATATGTAAAGATGCATTTCTATTACAGATTTGCGCAAATCTTTTGCAATGTTTTATAAATGTCGATAAAAAACTTTTGCGAAATGACATTTTTTCATTAACCAATGTTATGTGACTAAAACATAATTTCTTGCACTCGCAATTAGTTATAGTGACGGATGTTGATAGTTTTATGTAAATCGTAGCCACCGCACTAGTCTTTATTTTTAGGAGAGAGCGGCGTTATCTTTAGCAAAGCATCGTGGATCCGAGCCTCTTCTGGGATGCTTTTGAAACGTGCTGTGGCGTGACTGGTATAAACATGAGCATTGACTAAAGTGGCCGTGATCAGCTCGTGTCCGTCTCAGAGCCGTAACGTGCCACAGGTGTTTGCAGTGGAAATAAGGGGTTATTCAAGTTATTTAATAGCAAGGAAAAAGCCCTTTATGCTTAACATGAAAAACCACCTCATGCGAGCGTATAAACTTTTTGCTATACATGGCAATTTTTGCAAAGTTTGTGTTTCCATTGAGCGTATTTTCAATAAGCAATTTCAGTTTGCGTAATTTGAAGGGTCAGCTACGTTTCGAGACTACTTTCAATTGAAAATAATGGGCAACACTAATCTTCCCAACTAGGTAACCATTCACACACGCTTTCTCTGCGTTATGGAAAGACAATTGTCGGGATTATATTTTTGAGCAAAATAATGACGATAAACCATTTCACCATTATAATGCAGCCCTGATCCATCATGTTGAACAAGACTTGTCTCACCAGTAATTCATTATTTTCCCAAAGGACTTCAGCATGATTTTGTAACATTGTGTTTGAACATGGTATTTAGTGTGCACAAGTACCTGCTAGTGTGGATGAGATGAAGCCTCAGAGTTCCCTGATCACCGTGTTGAAGGTCTAGTTCAAAAGTTAACTGGTTAATCTGAGTGTTTCTCTCTAAACCTTAAATCACATCTGCTGTTCTTCACGTTGCATTCCTGACCCACTGTTGTCTATCAGTAATTAGTAAAATAACAGTCTAACTCTCAATGCAGCAATACTATAATGTTTTAGATCTTCATCTTTGGACTCATGTGCTACTGTGTGCGTGGACACTTTGATTGGGAATGGGAATGCGGGTGTTGTATTGTTATCCAGGTTTTGACATAATATGCAAACTGAATGTTATTTATGAATGCTGAAATTGATCCTCTGTTTCTCAAGACCACTGCAACATTTGCACTAATAAATACAAAGTACTAACAGGCTAGTCTGGTGTTTGTCATGCATTCTGCTGCCTCAAAAACGTCAGACGTGTTGCACATACATTTTTTAGTGTGCTTCTGAGTACCAGAATATGCGTGAAGGTTGGTATTTTATTTACATGTTATAGGAAATTTCACTTGGCAATTCTGATATTCAGGATTTATAGTGTATAACTATAATAGTAATAACTATAATATTAATAATTTAATTGTGTACTAGAGCTATGATCAGAACAGAACACTAGCTTGCTGCATACTCTAACCCCTGTGAAAAAGAGGCATACTTTTAAAAATAAATATTATACACTAAATACAGACAAAATGTTATGTCTTGAGACAATTATAGGCTGCATTTAAAAATGTATTTAGTTTACATTTATATAAAATGCGATTAGCTGAACTTTATACGTTTTTTGATATTCACATATAGGACAACATGTAAATTCACAATTCTGGTCATTAAAATATGGTGTATTGCAGAATGTATTGAAAAGCCCTTTTCCATTTCCCTTTTTCCAAATTAACATTTATTCATTTAGCAGACGCTTTTTATTCAAAGCGACTTACAATTGAGGAATACAGTAAGCGATACATTATAACGAGGCAAACAGACACAGGAAGTGCTTGTAATACAAATGTCTAGGCAAATTCTAGCCAGACAGTAAGAGATTAAAGGAAAGAGAGCAAAGTTTTATTTTATTTTAATTTTTTATATTAAAACAAGTGAAGACGGTAGAGTTGAGTATGCAGGTGTTGCTTGAAAATTGTCAGGGATTCAGCATTCCGGATGAGGGTGGGAAGTTAATTCCACCAGCCAGGAACGGTGAATGAAAACGTTCTGGAGAGTGATTTTCTGCCTCTCTGTGATGGCACCACGAGGCATCGCTCGCTCGCAGATCTCAGACTTCTTGAGGGGATGTAGATTGTCATAAGGGGGTGGAAGTAGGCGGGTGCTGAACCTGTGGCTGTTATGCAAGCATCAGTGTCTTGAACTGGATGCAAGCTGAAACCGGGAGCCAGTGCAGGGAGATAAAGAGAGGTTGTGACATGGGCCCCTTTGGGTTTGCTGAAGACCAGTCATGCCGCTGCATTCTGAAACATCTGTAAAGGTTTGATTGTGCATGATTGAAGTCCAGCTATAAGAACATTTCAGTAGTCCAGTCTAGAAATGACAAAGGCTTGGACAAGAAGTTGTGCTGCATGCTGTGTCAGAAAGGGCCTGATCTTTCTGATGTTGTGTAGTGCAATCCTGCAAGATCGAGCAGTTTTTGCAATTTGGTCTTTGAAAGTCAGCTGGTCATCAAAAATTACACCAATATTTCTAACTTGATGGGGTAATTGTAGAAGAACCTACCTGGATGGTGAAATAATGCTGAAGAGTTGGAGTGGCAGGGAAGACAAGAAGCTCAGTCTTTGCCAGGTTGAGCTGTAGGTGATGTTCTTTCATCCATGCAGAGATATCCGTTAGGCAGCCTGAGATCCGTGCAGATACCGTTGGATCATCTGGTCAAAATGAGAGATAGAGCTGTGTGTCATCAGCGTAGCAATGGTATGAGAAACCATGTGCTTGTATGATGGGACCCAGAGATGTAGTGTATGTGGAGAAGAGGAGGGGTCCAAGAACTGAACCCTGAGGAACCCCAGTGACCAGTTGATGTTCTGTGAATACCTCCCCTCCCCATTCCACCTTGAAAGACCTGCCATTGAGATAGGATTCAAACTAGCGAAGTGGAATCCCAGTGATGTTCAGTGATGAGAGGGTGGACAGGAGGATCTGATGGTTAACCGTGTCAAAAGCAGCAGATATATCCAGCAAAATGAGAACTGATGATTTGGAATCAGCTTTTGCAATTAAGGCTTCAGTGACTAAGAGCAGTGCAGTCTCAGTTGAATATCCACATCTGAACCCTGATTGGTTAGCATCCAGTAGGTTATGCTTTGGCAGAAATGAGGATAACGCTCTGGTTACTATGGTAACCTCGGTTCCCTGAGAGCGGGGGAACTCCTTCCCTTCAACCTTTCCTGAAGTCTTATTGGCTCACGCCAGTCCAAATGACTGGCCAATTGTCGCAAAGCATGCAAATATGACGAGCTCGAGACAGTATAAATGCGATGCCCGCGACAATTACATCAGAATCGGATACTGAACACCCGCTAGGTTGGAGAGCAGCGAGCACGGCGACTACCGTGATGTCTCGTTCCCGCTCTCAGGGAACCGAGGTTACCATAGTAACTGGAGCATTCCCTTTCGAGCTGTCACGAGACAACACGGAGAATTCTCCGTTATGGGAACGATATTCAATCCCCCCGTGAGAGAGGCTATGAAGCCTGCACCAGACACACACTCAGCGAAGATAGAATACGCACATACACACTTCCCACCAATAGTGACGCTGTTAGGCGAGCTCACAGCTGATAGGTGGCGGTAAGCCAATAAGCGTCTAAACCCAAGGTATACAAAATTTGCATATCTGGATAGAAATAACGTCAACTGCGCTGAAAACAGGGCAAACTTGCGCAACAAAACACTGTGAGGAGCTGCACATAGATAACTGTGTTTAGCAGCAAAAACACAATCTAGCATGATAATGGAGCACTAGAGAATCAAACACGAAATACAGGAATCTGCACTGAGTACAGGGCAGAACAACCATATTGGTAAGAGGGTCATGCAGAGTAATAACTTACTGTGCGAGACAGCAGCACACACATAACGATGTAACAAAAAACATGCATCAGCCACTCACCGACAGCACTTGGGAGGCAAAGGACTGAACGTCCAGCTTGTAAAACCTGGCGAAAGTATTCTGAGAAGACCAGCCAGCCACAACGCATATATCGCAAATAGACATACCTCTCGACCATGCCCACGAGGAAGCAATAGCCCTTGTTGAGTGGCCCCTAATGTGCAAAGGACATTCCAAACCTTGGCTCGTATAAGCAGCCGTAATAGCGTCTACAATCCAGTGGGAAAGCCTCTGTCTTGAAACGGCCAACAACGTAGCACACGAATAGTTGGTCAGATTGTCGAAAGCTGGCCGAACGGTCGATGTAAATCCTCAAAGCCCTGACAGGGCACACGAGGTCTGGCGTCTGCTTCACGCGAGGCTGTTGACTCGGAAGACAGGGCAGACAAAGAAACAGTCTGCGTCTTGAAGGGGTAGATAGTGATTTAGGCACATATCCCATTCTCGGCGGAGAGTGACGCTGCAGTCACCGGGTCCGAGCGAATACAGTCACTGTCCACAGAAAAAGCATGCAAATCCCCTATGCGCTTAGCTGAGCGAGTGCAAGAAGGAGTGTAGTTTTAAGAGACAACTCCTTCAAACCCACGGATGTTAAAGGCTCAAATGGTGGCTGAGAAAGAGCTCTTAATACCACCTCTAGGTCCCAGGTGGTATCCTAGGAGGGTGTAGTCTTCTCGCTCCCTTAAGAAAACTCACCACCATGGCGTGTCTGCCGATCGACTGTCCGCCCTGCGGGGAACAAAACGTGGCAATGGCTGCCACATAGACTTTCAGTGTCAATGGTAACGATCCACTATCCAGCCTGTATTGCAGGAAACTCAGAACATCCGACACGGTGCAAGTAACGGGGTCGATATGAGCCTGATGGCACCATTTCACAAACACTCCCCATTTTAAGGCATACAAACGTCTTGTGCTCGCGCTTCTGTGAGTGTGTTGATCACGCGAGACTGTAATGCATTTATCTCCTCTGACAACCCTGAAGCAGCCACACATGAAGGCTCCATAGTTCCGGGTTCGGGTGCCACACCGAGCCGTCCGCCTGGGATAGCATGTCCCTCCTGACTGGGATCGGCCAGGGCGGTGCTGCCAGCAGCTCTGTCAGGTCTGGGAACCAAGGCTGGTTCAGCCAGTTCGGGGCTATGAGTATCACTGACACTCGCTCCTCCCTGATCTTGCATAACACCAGTGGCAATATTTTGATCGGAGGAAACGCATAAAGCCTGGCTGCTAGCCAGTGCGCTGTGAGCACGTCCCTTTCAGCAGGGAGTGGGACAGGGAGAAGAACAACGGGCAGTGTGCATTCTTGCTCGTAGCGAATAGATCCACCTCCGCTTTCCCGTAGAGGTTCCAAATCATCTGAACCGACTCGGGGTGTAACCTCCATTCCCCTTGAGGATTCTCCTCCTCGAAGCATGTCCGCCCAGATTCAGGAGACCGGGGATGTGTGTTGCTCTGATGGAGAGAAGGCGAGAGTCCGCCCATAGCAGTAAAATCACTGCCTGCTTGCACAAAGCCCTGGAACAAATGCCGCCCTGGCGATTTATGTACGAAACCACGGACGTGTTGTCGGTGCGAATCAGTACATGCTGCCGTTCCAGTTGTGCCCGAAACTCCTTTAGAGCTAAAAAGACTGCTTCCAATTCCAAGCGGTTTATGTTCCATCAGGTCTGAAGTTCCGACCACAGTCCCGAAGCTGGCATTCCCTCGCACACCGCTCCCCAGCCGAGCGTCGATGCGTCTGTTGTGACCACCAGGCGTGAAGCCACCAAGCCCAGGGGGACTCCCAGGCTGAAGAGATCCGGGTTGCGCCACGGCGCCAGAGCTTCGATGCAGCCGCAGGTGACCGCGATACTCAAACGTCCCGAAATCCACGCTGTCCAGGGGACTCGAGATTTCAGCCATAGCTGCAGTGGGCGCATGTGTAATAAGCCCAGATGACATACTGCCAAAGCTGACGCCATGAGTCCCAGCAGCCTCTGAAATTTCTACAAATGAACAGAGCTGCCTTCTCTGAAGTGGCGCAGGTAAGACAAAATGGCCACCGCGCGTTCCCGCGAGAGGTGGGCTCTCATTTCCAGGGAGTCCATGCAAACTCCCAGATATGTAATGGACTGACTCGGGCAAGGATGCTCTTTCGCATGTTTACACATAGCCCTAGGGACTCCAAGTGAATAAGCAGCGAGTCTATGTGGCTGAGTAGCGTGTCCCGGGACTGAGCTAAAATCAGCCAATCATCCAGATAGTTGAGGGGCGAATTTGCGCCAGGATCTGTTTCAGCGTTATCATCCTGAACGGACGTTTGCAAAGCGCTCTGTTGATGGGTGGAGTTGGGAATTGGGCGGAGCCCTCCATCCCTCTTGGGTACCACGAAATAGCGGCTGTAAAAACCGCTCTCCAGCTCATTTGGTGGGACTCGCTCTACTGCTCCTTTCTCGAGCAGACAGCCTATCTCTTGTCTCAGAGCCTGGGCATTTCAAGGCGATGTTAGAGACTGCACCACGCCATTGAAACGGGGTGGTCTGCGTCTAAATTGAAGAGTATATCCCCGCTCTATCACGCTGAGTAGCCAACGCGAGATTCCCGGAATAACTTTCCACACGCTCATGAACTGACATAGCGGCTTTAGCGGCTTGGTCGTTGGATGCGCGGCTATAACTTGTGTAGGCGGCGGCCCTGCACTGCTCTGAGGTGGGGCAAGGGGAGCAGTATTTATTGAGTGAGGAGGAGAAAGCTCTTTTTGTGAGAATGTATGCATTTTTATTGAATGAACACCCAACACACAAACAGTTGAGCAACTGAACTTTTGGCGCTTGGGAGCTGGGCAGCTCTTGCGCTCTCCTCCTCTCCTCCGATCGTCAGGAAGACGGTCGCCGCGCGCAGATCCTTGGTAGCCTCAGCAGTGAGAGCTCCGCCCTCCGCCGCTTGCAGGAGTTTTGCTTGAAACACCTGCAGCACTGCCATGGCGTGCAACGCGGACGCCGCCTCGCCATCAGAGGCATACGCTTTATTAGCGAGGTGGGCGGTGGTCCTGCACGGCTTCGAGGGAAGGCTGATGTCTGAGCCTAGGGTCTTTGCTGCTGCAGGACACAGGTGTGCAGCAACGGTCTCCTCGACGGGGGGAGGCCTGTGTGTTAGAGTGGATGCGCGCCGATTGGGGCGCAGACCACGTCTTCACCAGCTGCTCGTGTACGTCGGGGAAGAAAGGAACCGACGCCCTCGAGTCAGCTTTGCATGTGGACCTGAAATACCACGAGTCAAACTTACTCCTGACAGGCTCTTCTGGAGGACTCCAGGTAAGCTCCAACTCCTGTACAGCCTTAGACAGAACCCTCATGAGCTCCTCTTGGAGGTCTGAAGGTCCCGAGCTGTCTAAATGATCGGGCTCCGATCCCGCCCAATCCTCTCTCTCCGAGGCCGAGATGGACATGGCGTCATCCCCCTCCTCCTGGCCAAAGGATACGAACTCCTCGATGTTAGAAGGGGGGCGGAAACAGTCCTCGGGAAAGGAAACCGGAGAATGGGGCGACCGTTGGGTTTGGCGGCGCAGCAAGGAGGCGCTCCCGCCGCCAGGAGAGGGGGGGGCCCACCAGCGGCACGCTGGCGGCAGTGAGCACCACCCCGAATAGGCCGCGAACCATATCGTGGCGGGCCGGTCCGCGCAATGTCTGCAGTCAGACTCGTCCAGCGCCGCCTCGCCTTGGGCCAAGCCCAGGCAGGCGACGCAGTGAAGGTGATGATCCAGCGGTTCGATTGGTCCCGCGCAGATCTTGCAAACTGTAGCCATTACAAATTCAACTGGTGAAGTAGAAGATTCTGATGTAATTGTCGTGGGCATCGCATTTATACTGTCTCGAGCTCGTCATATTTGCATGCTTTGCAACAATTGGCCAGTCATTTGGACTGGCGTGAGCCAATAGGACTTCAGTAAAGGTTGAAGGGAAGTTCCCATAACGGAGAATTCTCCGTGATGTCTCGTGACAGCTCGAAAGGGAACTGGTTGAAAACAACTCATTCAATTGTTTTTGCTATGAATGAAAGGAGAGAAACAGGACTGTAGCTATCTGTATGTGATGTTTTATATAGTTTTTTGAGCAGTGGGGTTACCCAAGCCTGCTTGAATGCATTGGGGAAGGTGCCTTGTAAGGAGAGATGTGTTGATGATGTGTGTGAGTGCTGGTAAGCGTAAAGGAGAGATTGCTTGTAGAAGGTGTGAGGGGATTGGATCAAGAGGGCATGTTGTAGGGTGGCTGGAGAGAAGTTTGGATACTTCTGCCTCAGTGAGGGGATAGAAGGAGAAGAGGGGAGTTTTATCAGTAGATGTGCTTGGTTTGAGTTCCTGCATGAGTGAAGCTGAGAACTGACTACTGATTGACCAAGTTTTCTTTGTACTGAGTTTTCTTTGTGAAGAATGTGGCAAAGTCATCGGCTGTTAAGGAGGTGGTGGGGGTGGTGGAGAACAGAGGACAGAGCTGAATGTTTTGAAGAGATTGCGTGTGTCAGATGTGCTGTTGTTCTTGTGGAAGTATGAAGCCTTGGCAGCATCTTCTCCTTCAAGTTCGAAATCGTCCGACATCTTTGTTTTACCTTGTAAACTTGTTGAGTTGTAACTCCCTTTTTGTAAATGATTTTGAGTGATTTATTAAAATGTGATATAAACTAAAACATAAAACTTTTAATTTCGATAATAACTTCTAGTTGTCAAATCAAAAGGGTCAAGAAAGGGACAAAAACCTAAAAATACAAGCAACATTTCTCTAATATTATCCAGTGATTGATCCTTTTAAGAGTGCTCTTTCTTAACATGAACTCGACTCATATTTTAACCTAGGATCTTGTTCACCACTAGATGGCGCTAGTATCTACTTAAATCCAGCCGGAGAATTTGGATTTAGTTCATGACGCCTGAGTGCCAAGAACACAGTTTGATCCATGCAACTTCTCTGGAGACTATTCTGTTGGAATGCTCACTGAAATTGTTATTTATAGTTGCCATGTTTGCTTACCAAATATTGATTAATATCATTAAATCACTGCATATAAAAAGAAAAGAAAAGCCTCCCTCACTAATAGTTCCTAAAATCATTAAAAAAAATTATTAGCTTCTTCTGGAACTGATCTGAGACATTTTCATGTTTTTCAGTGTACCCACAGATCTGATATATTGCGTTTGGAAAAGTGTTTTACTTAGGCTATTAGGCCTACTCATACAACAGAATAGAGATATGCTGCTCCAAAAATGATTATGTCTGCAGTTTACAGATTTTCTGTATAGAACACGCACAAGACCCTCTGCGTCTGACAGAATAATGAATGCAATGCACTCGACCAGTTCCAGTGTGATACATTAACTAGGAGCAATTACGTGATTTTTAGCACTCTGTCTGACTGATTATTTGATCTTACCACCTGATGTTAAGATTAATTGTATTAATAACTATTTTCATTCTTTCTTCTTTGAATTAAGCACATAATGAGGTCATGTGATGATACAACAGTGTCTTTTCAATCAATGTTGCATTCAGTTTTAAATAAGCAGCATTTCATGTATATTCTGTTCCATTCTGAACACAGCCACCGCATGATAATCACACAGTGAGCTTATTTTTTCAATTATATCATCTGTGAAACTGTAGCGCAAACTGTAGCCCAAAACCAATACCCACTGGAAAGCAGCAATAGCTGTCAGCAAAACAAGTCCTTAGTCATGCATGCAGGTTATTCAAGCATATTATCATGTGATTTGAGTTGTTCATGCTTTAGGCACTTATGTTTGCCAGCCACAATGTGTTCACTGCATTTGATTGAAGTGAAATTAAATCAAAGATGGCAATGCATTAAGCAACTGCAGCTATTTTTGAAGAGACAACACCATGCAGCTATAGTTTTAAAGAGATTATTGAGCTCTACGGAGATGATCAGAAAGTTAACTATCTGGTTGTGATCAGAATACAACTAGTATACTGCTAGTATACTACACAGTATAGGGTAGAAAAGGGCAAGATCCCCACAAATTTATTCTCAACCACAGGACGGCACAGAATCTCATAGCAGCACATTTGATGAGCAGCTATGCTATTTTTTATGTCGCCATTTCATCTGAATATCAACATTTGTGAGACAGTCATTTTAAGCTGTTTTGAGGTTAATTAGTCTAATTTTATTGAGTCTGCAAAATATTGATCTATGACATTGTATTTCAAAGTTTTATCAAATATTGAAAAGCAAAGTCTATTTGCTGATAAAGGATTTGTGGGCATGCACATGTTTTGGAAGAAAATTATAGTTTTATTTCTAAGTAAAAATATAAAATTAGACCCTTCTGGTAAAATACCCTTCTTTCTCTTCCATGTGGTGCCATTGCTGACAGCATGAAATGGGAAGGGGTTTTCTTTAAGTAACACCCTTTTATAGTAAACTGTCACCTGTGTAATGAATAATTAGACTCACATGTGGTTGAATTCTTGTTAAATTAGACATTTGTAGTCTAAAATTTAGCTTTGCTCCAGAGACTTTCAGTGGGGTGTACTCATTTTTGCATCACCCTAATTTGAATAAAACTGAAAAATGTGTAATCTAAGTTATATTATTAACCTTACTTTCATGTGATAAGTTAAACAGATGTTATATTCAACTTAGTCTTGTCAACATTTTGGAAATTGTTTTTGTGTTCATTGAGATATTGTTTAAAATTTTACTTTTCAAAGGGGGTGTACTCATTTACGCTGAGCACTGTATACATTTTTTGGCAATTATACATGCATAAATATTATAATACTTATTTATTATTATTACTACATTTAACATTTATGTCCCCCTTACTTCTGAAATGATTGCTACTCCTCTGCTCTGTAACATCTGAATATAAAACTTTAGCTATATGCCGTGTTATCTTTATTTGGGCATCAAATATTTTGTGGCTCCATGTGAATTTTATTCGGTAGGAAAGGGGCGAAAATGGCTCTTTTGGCGTTGAAAGTTGCAGACCCCTGGCTTAGCCTATTCCACAGATTCTGGAACTAGCAAATTACCAAAGGGCATTTTGGGCTGAGCAAGCGGCACTGAGTGTATCGGCGGCGGGCGCAATCTTCAGAAAGGCTCTCTCCACTCTGAAGGAAATATGACCACGCTCCCGCTCCTCTCGCGCTCCACTCCGCTCACATGCTCTGGTGGAGTTTAGGGAAATTAGTCCAGGAGGAAGGGAGACCTCTGGTGGTGAGAGTGCGAAACACAGAGCCTGGACTCATGATACACACAACCAGTGAAGTTCGTTCTTGAGCCAGAGTTTTAAAACAAACGATAATTAAATATGTTAAATAATACAAATATCTTTGATGTATTTAATCTTGTTTTATTAACCTGCAACCTACTGACCTTCCATAATTCGATTAAACTATACTAATAAACAAAAAGGTTTTTACTTAAGCATAACATTTGTTTTTCATTTTGTTTTGTGATTCAGAAGAAAGTTTTGAACTTCTTTCAACTGCATCTTTTCTTCATGTAATCCAGTATGGGAGCACAGCTAAAAAGTTTGTTTGAGCTTTTTGAATTTACTTTTAATATAAAAAACAAGCTAGCCCAGATTAGATTAAAAAGTAATGCAATAGTAACGTGACACATTACTTTCCATAAAAAGTAACTATAATGCAATTACTTTTTAGGGAGTAACACAATAATTGTAATGCATTACTATAAAGTAAATTCCCCAACACTGCGTGTTGCTGTCTGTGGCGTTGGTCTGGCTCTGGTTTTGCCAACGGCAGGCATGTTCAGTTGCCGTTTGTCAGATTGTGAAATATCTGATAAATTACATTTAATCTGGTGATTGTCGCTGTCTGTCATTGCAGTGTGGATTAGATCCGCCTGCCCAGTTCTGTGAAACAAAAACAGCATGCATTGTTGCAAAAATAGTGGACAAGTTGAAATCAAGTAACCATAGTGTAGTTCATTCAACCTGTGTTTAGCCTTTTACATTTAAGCCCATATCCGATTCTATTCGTATACTAAAATAGACAATTTTGTCATCGCAACAGATACAGAAACATGTACAGCTAATGGCGCACCTCTACTGGAGTTCACATGTGCAAATGTTTTAATTTTCCTAATTAACCAGATATTATTTAATTCTAGAAATATTTTCCTTACACGATGCTCCAGCAAAGCCAATAGTATCGTGAAGGACCCCACCATCCTTCCCACAGTCTCTTCCAGCTCCTACCACCAGAAAGAGGCGCTGAGCATCAGAGCCCGCTCCGCCAGACTGCTCAACAGCTTTTCCCCTAGGTGAGAGGCCTGAACTCAAAAACCCCGCCCCTCTCTGAAACCCCATACAAACCCCCTACCTCCTGAAACATGGACCCCCCCAACCTTATCACATAAGGAAAAATAACTTTTTGTGCAATTCAAAGTGTGCTACACACAGGTGGGTGGGCCTGTACAAACCACCTGTAGTAACACTCTCCTCTATTCGCACTAGACACTTTCTCACACTATGTGTGTACATAAATCCACAAAAGACTCAGTAATATATGTATGTTTACATGCTCATGCACTATAAATCACCTTACACTGTTCCCCAGCCAGCTGCTTGAATGTTTCTCTTTTGCACATGTACAGTATATGTGAGGCATTTGTACAGTTGTAGAGTTTGTATTTTTAATTTTATGTATAGGTAACCTATATGTATAGTATATGTTTCACGATTTCACACTTACATCTACTAGCACGATAACGTAATACGTATTTGGCGTGTATGGTGTAACACGTTAGGCGTGCTGTCCTGGGGAGGCTCCTAGCCGGGAATGGCCCGAACCCAGTGAACCCCCCCCCGTGTGATTAGAATTCTAGTGATATTGGTGGAGAAGGGGTGGTGGAGGGATGCTGTTTAACCGTCAACTAGATGGAGGTAAGACAGCTGTATTTATGTCCCAGGATCGATTACCTAGATTGTGTACCACCTGTGCTAATTAGCCTGAGTATCTGACGTGCTCCTCCCGAACTTAGTTTAAAAACTACGTGTTTAAACTTCATATAATCAAATCTGACAGTAGGTTAGTTGTGTATAGGTTTATACTGTTTTACTTCATTGTTGTATGTCTGTATTCATGTAGCACCGTGGTCCTGTGAGGCACGACATTTCGTTACACTGTATGTCCACACATGTAGCAGAATGACAATAAAGCTCAACTTGACTTGAAATAGAAGTTCAAGACAGCCGCTCTGCATTGTGGGCTAGATAATTCAGTGCAGTGTGCGTGTGGCTCTTGTTTGCATTAGTAGCTAACAAGCAGTGCTGCATAGTAACTGATTACATGTAATCTAGATTACGTAATCAAATTAAAAATGTTCAGACTTGTAATTAGATTACATCACATTTTATAATGCTCATAATCTGATTAGTTTTTACTGATTAAAACAATTCTACCGTGTCTCATATTGAGTACAGTGAGTATTCACTATGTTGAATGGCCATATAATGAATGCCATATAAATTAATTTGCTATTCTCGCTTCTGAATTTGGGGACAACAGCACGTCTCACTCACTTATACCTTGTATGAGACACATAATTATGCAATTTACAAAAAAATATTAAAATCCTGGAAGATTTTGACCATGTCATTGCTGTTGGTGTTCAATTGAATTGTTTTTTTAAGACATTTTAATTTTACTATTGCTGATTATACATAAAAAAAGTCAGGTCAAAAGTAATCCAGAAGTAGTCAGAATGCATTTTGTAATCTAGATTACAGTACAATATACTACAATTTCTGTCAGGACCACTATCATCAAATATTATTGACAATTAGCATTCAGTTTGGATTGGCGGTATGGTTCTGTTCTGGGCAAGAACTCCCTTCACATCCATGCAGCCTAGCGAGTTGGGGATGGAGGAGGGTAATTAGCTATTGAGCAATGCAAAAACTGCTGATAATACTGAGGGACTTTATATATTGATGCTTAGATAGGTGTCATATTCCTATAGCTAGCTGGGGATCAGCTGAGAGTCAGCTGATGCGAGCTTAACTAACATGACCTGCCAGAACTAGCGATACGCTTGATTTTCATCATGTAGTTTGCAGAGGTGGAAAGAGTACAAAAATATTCTACTCAAGTAAAAGTACCATTACATTACTGAAATGTTACTTAAGTACAAGTAAAAGTACCAGTCTAAAATATACTCAAGTAAAAGTAAAAGTAGCTCATTTAAAATTTACTCAGAGTAAAATTACTTAGTTACATTTTAACAATGGGAGGGAGGAAAAAATGGGATAGACCAAAGGTGTCAAACTCAGTACCTGGAGGGCCACAGCCCTACACAGTGTAGATATTACCCTAATTAAACACATCTGATACAGCTAAACTAATCGTTTAGGCTTATTTGAAAACTACATGGTGTGTGTGTTGGAGCAGGGTTGGAACTAAACTCTTTAGGGCTGTGGCCCTCCAGTAACACCCTCCACACCTGGGATATGGGCCTATAAATCTCAAACTAGGTGTTTTTAATTAAAGGAATCAGTTATTTAGAATAATAACACATTTAGGCTGTTACCAGGGAAATTAAATCAGTATCAAAAAAATTAATCTTTGCAATGCAGAGGAAACGCAGAAGCTTCATCTGAAGTGGCATATATGTATTTACACTGACATTGAATGCATTTAGCCTGCTGTTACAAATGCAGAAATAATGTTTTGATAAATAAGACATAAAATGTGACCCTGAACCACAAAACCATAAGGGTCCATTTTCCTAAATTGCGATTTATACATCATCTGAAAGCTGAATAAATAATATTTCCATTGATGTATGGTTTGTTATGATCGGACAATATTTTAAAATCTGGAATCTGAGGGAGCGAACTTTAAATCTCCTTTAAAGTTGTTCAAATTAAGCTCTTAGTTTTGATATATTTACAGTAGGAAATTTACAAAATATATTAATGAAACATGATCTTTACTTAATATGCTAATGATTTTTGACATAAAAGAAAAATTTATAATTTTGACCCATACAATGTATTGTTGGATATTGCTACAAATATACTCCAGCGACTTAAGACTGGTTTTGTGCTCCATGCCAGGGTCACAAATGTTAAATAGTCATTTGAAATACAAAAATAAAAAGATACTTTAAATGTTAAATTAGAACCACCAGTAGGTGTCAGCAAGTCACTGATAAGAGAGTCATTGCGATTGAACAGAATCATTTAAACGGTTAATTCAAGGAATGAAACACGTCATTGCTCAGAGTCAGAGATGCAAAACTGTGCTATGGTGGCTGTGTTTGGAATTATTTTTGTTGTCGAAATAGAGCAAAAACAGGCAATATGGTGTCTAAAACGCAAGTCTCTTAATTAACTTCTTGTTTTTTGAACTGTTGTAAAAAGCAAAACTACAGGCCTATGTAATCATGGTGCTTTTTTTGAGAAAAACGGCATTCTTCATGTGATGTTGACTTACTATATTAAATTATATAAATATATACATTTTCTGCTTCTATATCTTCAATTTTGTGATCATTCTAAACGCATTTTAACAGACTGAATCACGCAGTGAAAGAAAGCACTCCAGATGCACGCGGATTAGTCTTATCTAACGTTACTAGATTTCACGGCACACTGTTTAGAGTGATTTGTTTGGTTTTTGTCAAAATACTGATAATGTCAAATCGCACATCGTTAAAACAACAATTACTATATTATCTCAGATGATATTGCACACCCTGCACCACTGTCTTTTTGGCTCATTTATTCAAAACCTTTTGCTAAACCGTCAAAGCTTCATTTTAACCACCAATGCAACGATGTAAGTATTTACCTTACGTTACCTCTACATGCTTGCGAAGGGCGATGTCGAGATGTTATAAGCTGCTAGTTCGGTCTCCCGAGGCAAACACAGCTAACACTGCATAATAGAGCATGAATATGGCCAGGGGTTCACTTCATTTCCTTCGAGTTCAACTTCAGCAGAGTACGACGGGGTTTGGTTTTCAGCTGGGTCTGCATCATTAACGCCTGTCTTGTTCGTCTGCATCTTTCTTGTGATTTTAGCGCCAGTTTCTTCTTCTGCCCATTATTTGCTGCAGTTGTTTCCACGGAGCGATTTTTTTTTTACTCAGTAACGAATGTGTTTTAAAATGTAGCGAAGTACAATACTTCACACAAAATATACTTAAGTAAAAGTAAAATTACAGATTAAAAAAATTACTTAAAAAAGTACAAGTACACAAAAAAGCTACTCAATTACAGTAACGCGAGTAAATGTAATTCGTTACTTTCCACCTCTGGTAGTTTGTAATCAGTAGACTACAGTTTGTAAGTAATCCACCCAGCACTGCTAACAAGGACCTGCAATAAGATCTCAACCTTCTCTCCTCTCCACATGCCATTAATTCACCTGCTGTTTGTTAGCTCAGATGAGGGACAACGGAAGAGGAGAAAAGCAACTCTGAAGCATTTATGAACTCTTTAGACAAAATAAATAAGGCTTTGGAGAGCAGCCAGGCGGGGGGTTGCACTCGTGTGGTTGGGTGGTATGAGATGAGAAGGATATCCCACGTGTGGGGCACATGAGAGGCACCTTTGTCTGGGAAACGGAGCTCCAGGTCACAGCTTTTCAACACAATTTACACTCCTCGACAAAGCTCATGTTACTCCACTCTTGCCCAAGCATGTTCCAAATAATCGATAAAAAAACAATGTATGCTTTTGATGTGAGATAAAGTGTCTTTGAGTAGCACGTGCTAGTCTGAGAAGATGAAATTGAGGCGGTGTGTTCAGTATGCCAGTAATAAGCACACATCAGGTAGGAATGGTTCTGCTTGTTTATGGGGTGGGTTCTGGCCTCAGAGAGCCAGTGAAACAGTCAAATGTATATGGGGTTTGTTTGGAGATGTGGTACATTACAGTATGTCTCTGGGGCTGGGCAGTGTTTGAACTGTCTAGTGAAAGCAGAGACACAAACTGTGTGAAAGTGTGTGTCACGGACGTCTAAGGGCTGGAATACACTGCACGACTTTTAAAATCTGAACAGATTTTTTGAAAAATAGGCATCATACACTTACCGACTTTATAAATGGTGACAAAGGAAAACTGGACAAAACTGCATATAAGAAGCTAACATAAGTGGTAGCATTTACAAATAAAAGCATATCCAGTTCGTATGAGATGACAACAGACACAAAAACATACCATTCTGAAACGTCAAAGCCGCACTTGCACAGGTTCTGCGCTATCCTCTTCACTAATATTCTCTGGGTCACAATCAGGCTCAAATTGATATGCAATACTGACGACTGATCAAAAAAGATTGTGAAATACACTTGTACAATGAACAGATTTAATTATATTTACTTTAAATAGAAAGCTAAATGCTATAATATACTATTATAAAAAAGTATTATACTATAAATAAAATACGAATACAATATAATATTTTAAAATACTATTTTCTATTTTGGTTTCTGACAAATAATTTATCTTCATTATGGGAGCTCCTGAATGTCTGCACTCAAACAAGCTCTTATCAGCCAAACAGAAAAACGTACTGACCGATGGCGATAATTCAAATAGTGCAAATATTAGCCTATACATCAGCCTTGGCTGAATAACGATGAATAGTAGTCAAAGAGGCACAATCTAATCTCGATAAATCTCAGGAAGTCTACTGGAGATAAAACATATGGTGACAAACCTCGAATAGCATGATGTTGGGTCATGTGAGGTGCGAGAACAATGAGGTTTGGCGTTAGATGACATTTGAGCTTTGTGAAATTCCGTGTGGTGCCACTAGGATTGCAGAAATTACACACTTCACATTTACACCAGGAAGGAAACTAGATTAATGGGCAAGGCTTGCTTGTTTGTTTTTTAATAGATAAAAAGTTATTATTTTATAAAATGTAAAAGCCCTTTCACACCAAAAGTGAACTCGCCTCAGGCTGAAGAAAATGTAAATTCATGTCTGTACAGTAGAGGGCGCAGCTCAAACAAATTGCATGAAGTATATGACGCAGGAGAAGAAAGTTTAACACTATTCAGCAAAAACACATATTTGTTTGAATTGGATCAGTAGTAAAGACACTGGTTAATAAAATGGGATTAAATACATAAATTATATTTGTCTTATTTAACATATTTAATTATTGCAGGTTTGTATAACATTCTGAGTTTGCGGTTGACTGTTTTTATTAATTTTGAGGAATAGTGATATGTTTTTATGCGAATGAGATGAGATAAGATTTCTCTCAACATGGCAACATGAGAGCTGTCAGTCAAGACATGAAAAATGTAACTGGCGTAACTTATTACTAAAAAGTAACTAAGATATTTAATTCTAAACTTCAAGATTTTTTTTTTATTTGTCACACAATTATACAGAATATAACCAGCTGTGAAAAGTAATGTGTTAATTTACTAGATACTTAAAGTAATCTCATTACGTAACTCACATTACTTGGTAATGCATTACCCCCAACACTGAAATAGACACTCCGTAATTCTAATTAGGCATTCATTCTAATTATCAAAATGTTATAATAGTAGTGTAAAATGATGGGATAGTATCAATCTTACCAGGACAACATCTCCCTGGATCAGCCTTTAAGCATTTTTCACTGGAATATTTGCTGCAAAGCTACATTCAGTTGAATGGAAACTGCAATAGCATTTTTTTATAAATCATTCCACAGATGCTCAATTTGAGGATCTATAGTTAAACAGGACTGTTCCAGGTCACTAACGTGATGTTTTTAAAGCATCACGGGTCACTGTACTGTTGGAAAACGAATCATATTCCAGGTCCCAGTGCTCCTGTGGAATTCTGCAGATTTTTATTGGATTTTTCTGCACTTAGCTTCATCCATTCTTCATTCTTTATAAGTTTGCCAGTTCCTGTCACAGAGAGGATTCCCAAAGCATGACGCTGTCAGCACCATCCCTCACTGTGCCAGTCCTGCTTTTTGCTAATGCATTTTTGGTTCTGCAACCTTCAGAGTTTCCGCAGGCCTCTTGAAGGCCACTCTTCTATGGCTCTTCATGTCTGGAAGATCAGCTCCAAGCAAATTCACAGGTGTTCCACATTTTTCATCGTTTTATGACAGATTTGACCTGCTTCACCTATCATTGACCTTGACTGGTATTTTCCAAGAATCTTATCTTGGAGCAGCGCTGTGTTTCGTTGTTGGAAGTGCTGCGAATGCTCCCAGATGCACGTCTGCTTACTCTGACATCATGTGAAACACTTCAACAACACTGAGGTGAGAAGACTGGCAGTGCTGTCCATCTATTATGACTCCATGACGTTTGACCCTGATCCTCAAACAAAGATCAAGCTCTTCATGTGCTGGACTGGAAGTATTTCAGTCTAACCTAATATTCATGCAAAGAGTCCCCTGATCGTCCATTTGTGGCTCCAGCTTTAGTTCACTTGGTTTATGAGTGAAGCAACAGAAGCTCAAGGTGCAGGATTTTAAGTTAAAAGCATACGAGAGACGGGCATTGCTGAAAAAGGTTAGATCTCAAAAGTTAACAAAGCAGTGTGAATATGTGAAAGAAAGGCTCATTGCATGAGTTACGACTTAGTTCCAGAAGCTTAAAGAGAAAAATTCAGGACACACAGGATGTATGAACGCCAAGCATTTATCGAGTAGAGAAAAAAATGCCTTTGAGAGGTGCTGCACAGATAAAATATAGCTTAGGAAGCTTAAAGGTTCACCCAAAATTTACTCACCCTTGTGTTGTTCAAAATCTGACTTCTGTGAAACGGGCTCAAATATTTGGTATCAAGTCAGAGAGTTGTTAATTTCAGTGAATTGGTTTATATGGTTTACCATCAAACTGATTCATTCACAAATCAGAGACCCAATATGTGATTGCAGTTATTCTTGAAAGTTAGCTAGAGAGGAAATTATTATCAGTGAGTAAAAACAATGAGTTATTTATGAATTCAGAAGACAGTATATGAGTCATATGGCCCTTTTATTGGGCTGATTTGGTGTTTTCCATCATATTTAGAGATTGGCAGAGGTGGAAAGAGTACAAAAATATTCTACTCAAGTAAAAGTACCATTACATTACTGAAATTTTACTTAAGTACAAGTAAAAGTACCAGTCTAAAAATATACTCAAGTAAAAGTAAAAGTAGCTCATTTAAAATGTACTCAGAGTAAAATTACTTAGTTACATTTTAACAATGGGAGGAGGGAAAATGGGATAGACCAAAGGTGTCAAACTCAGTACCTGGAGGGCCACAGCCCTACACAGTGTAGATATTACCCTAATTAAACACATCTGATACAGCTAAACTAATCATTTAGGCTTATTTGAAAACTACATGGTGTGTGTGTTGGAGCAGGGTTGGAACTAAACTCTTTAGGGTTGTGGCCCTCCAGGAACTGAGTTTTACACACCTGGGATATGGGCCTATAAATCTCAAACTAGGTGTTTTTAATTAAAGGAATAAGTTATTTAGAATAATAACACATTTAGGCTGTTACCAGGGAAATTAAATCAGTATCAACAAAATTCATCTTTGCAATGCAGAGGAAACACAGAAGCTTCATCTGAAGTGGCATATATGTATTTACACACTGACATGAATGCATTTAGCCTGCAGTTACAAATGCAGAAATAATGTTTTGATAAATAAGACATAAAATGTGACCCTGAACCACAAAACCATAAGGGTCCATTTTCCTAAATTGCGATTTATACATCATCTGAAAGCTGAATAAATCATATTTCCATTGATGTATGGTTTGGACAATATTTGAAAATCTGGAATCTGAGGGAGCAAACAATCCAAATATTGAGAAAATCTCCTTTAAAGTTGTTCAAATTAAGCTCTTAGTTTTGATATATTTACAGTAGGAAATTTACAAAATATATTAATGGAACATGATCTTTACTTAATATGCTAATGATTTTTGGCATAAAAGAAAAATGTATAATTTTGACCCATACAATGTATTGTTGGCTATTGCTACAAATATACCCCAGCGACTTAAGACTGGTTTTGTGCTCCAGGCCAGGGTCACAAATGTTAAATAGTCATTGGAAATTCAAAAAAGAAATAAATCAAAAGATACTTTAAATGTTAAATTAGAACCACCAGTAGGTGTCAGCAAGTCACTGATAAGTGAGTCATTACGATTGAACCGAATCATTTAAACGGTTAATTCAAGGAATGAAACACCGTCATTGCTCAGAGTCAGAGACGCAAAACTGTGTATGGAATTATTTTTGTTGTCGAAATAGAGCAAAAACAGGCAATATGGTGTCTAAAACGTAAGTCTCTTAATTAACTTCTTGTTTTTTGAACTGTTGTAAAAAGAAAAACTACAGGCCTATGTAATCATGGTGATTTTTTGAGAAAAACTGCATTCTTCATGTGATGTTGACTTACTATATTAAATTATATAAATATATAAATTTTCTGCTTCATTCTAAACGCATTTTAACAGACTGAATCACGCAGTGAAAGAAAGCACTCCAGATGCTCGCGGATTAGTCTAATCTAACGTTACTAGATTTCACGGCACACTGTTTAGAGTGTTTTATTAGTTTTTTGGCAAAATACTGATAATGTCAAATCGCACATCGTTAAAACAACAATTACTATATTATCGCAGATGATATCGCACACCCTGCACCACTGTCTTTTTGGCTCATTTGTGCAAAACCTTTTGTTAAACTGTTAAAGCTTCATTTTAACCACCAATGCAATGATGTAAGTATTTACCTTATCTCTACATGCTTGCGAAGGGTTGATGTCGATATATTTATAAGCTGCTAGTTCGGTCTCCCGAGGCAAACACAGCTTACACTGCATAATAGAGCATGAATATGGCCAGGGGTTCACTTCATGTCCTTCGAGTTCAACTTCAGCAGAGTATGACGGGGTCTGGTTTTCAGCTGGGTCTGCACCATTAACGCCTCTCTTGTTCGTCTGCATCTTTCTTGTGATTTTAGCGCCAGTTTCTTCTTCTGCCCATTATTTGCTGCAGTTGTTTCCACGGAGCGATTTTTTTTTACTCAGTAAGGAATGTGTTTTAAAATGTAGCGAAGGACAATACTTCACACAAAATATACTTAAGTAAAAGTAAAATTACAGATTAAAAAAATTACTTAAAAAAGTACAAGTACACAAAAAAGCTACTCAATTACAGTAACGCGAGTAAATGTAATTCGTTACTTTCCACCTCTGGAGATTGGCATCAAACAAAGTACTTAAACAAAGACCACATGATCAGTCTAAAATGATCTGTGTTTGCTTCGTTCTGACTCTTTCCTGACCAGAAAAGCTGTGATTAACGGGTTTGTTGATGGAGGTGCTGGAAAGAAAGATCTGATTGCACACTGTCAAAAAACTTCTAGATTCCATTACTAGATGGTGTATTTTTACTATGCTTGCAGTTCTTGCTGCATTATTGCGTTTTTTTTTTACTGTTAGTCTTTATATACAAATCATCAGATTGAGGATGGTCAATTGTGTTGTGTTGTGTTTTATTCAGCATTTCACAGGATGAGAAAAGCTTTCGAAATGTCAATTTGGTGTACAAAATTGGTGTCAGAATTTAAAATGGTTGCTGCTTATAAGACTGAAAGTCACTATTTATAGTTGCTGTCCAGCTGCTGTATCATTAATTCAAGTGCAAGGTTCAACCCAAATTGCAAAAATTGTAACAGCATGGCAAAATAAAAAATGAGGCCTCATGGCAGAATCCGTTAAGTTAGATGCAACACAATGCAATGCATCAGCAGGCTCCAGTATCCATGTGACCCTACATAGGACAAAATTAGTAAAGGAGTAAATTAGAGATTTCTGAGAAAGTTATCTTTCTTCATGGTCAATGCATAATTTAATTGTTAATATAATGATAGATTTTGCTTGTCATTAGTGGTAGTTACTTCTGACTGATAATTAATTCAGAATGAGGTTAAATTGCTGAATCTCATCGGGGTTTCTTTGGATGTGCGCATTGTGAGGGATATTTAAGTTAACTGGGCTGAACGCACAGGCATAGGTGTATCACTATGAAAATACCTGGCTTATCTCAAACTGCCAAATACCAGTCTGGAAGGCAATAGGAACATACATTGGCAAGCAAGTGATACTGATTGATTGTGTCGAGTACCCATGGACACTTTTCAACATTAGATTAATTTAAAGCAACTCTAGGCTTTTTACAGTCAAATTCTTTAGTTAATAAATGTAATTCAATTTAATGTGACAACCTGGTCCCACATTGTCACCTATTCCAGCTAAAAGATTTATCTTTTTATGTTGCAATGTAAAAGTTACAGCATCGTTTTAAGCCTGATATGATCTTATATGTTCAATATATCATGATTTTATTAAATCTCTCCCAATTCCTACTGAATGAAAATGCATTGTAAGTTCTATAGGTCTTGGATGCTGTGTGATGTATAGATGTCACAGTATAGTTTTCATCAATGATAGAGTTTAATGGTTTGTCTGTGTCATATGCATGTGATTGTTTCTCATGACATGACTGACAATCTGTTTCTTAAACCACAGACTAGAATTGTGGATTAATTTGTGTGTCTGTGAGTATACAGTGACTTGCTACCTTGCTGCACATATACATTTAACATATCCCCGAGTGACATCTCTGCTAATCCTGAAAACTGTCAGTAGAGTCGCTTTCTAATGGTTTCTGGAGGCAGGCTGGTACTTCATACCTCAGTCAAGGTCTCTGTTACCAGATGAAGGCAATGGCATCCATTCCCTTGCTGCTTCTGTCCCTCTTTTAAAATGAGATAAGTACATTTCGATTTTCCTGTCATTTCTCTTTTCCTTGTCCTTGTAAATATTCAGTGGCTAGCTCCCAGATAGCATGTGTGTAATGAGGCCGCTGAGGTAGAATCCATTTGCAGAAGTTTATTAAAGGGACTTTCATAAAGCAGAAACGTGAATTCAGGTAAGGAGTCAAAACCGGATAAACAGTCCAATCTTTCTACGTACACAGGGTTGATCCAATAGACAAAGACGAGTAGGCAGGCAGGAGGTCCAAACACAAAGACCGAGTTATCAGGCAATCAAAACAGAGGGAAAATCCAGAGAGTACGTAGTCAGCTAAACAGGCAGAATCATACACAGAATAGGTCAACAGGATACTCGAGAAACGCTTGGTAAGGCAGGAATACTGGCAATGCACAGGGCCAAACAGCTAGCATGCTTATGAATGCTACAAACAGGAAATGACTAGAGAAGCAGAGGGAGTGGAGCACAGTCAGTATTCGGGTGAGGGCTCCCTCTGCTGGTTAGGCATTACAATGTGAATGGAAACTGCGATGGTAGGCACATGCATGTGTCTCTTCTAAGAATTGCAAACCCAAGAAAGGGAGGCAGGAAAAGAGATTAAGCATTTCCTCTGGGCTCTAATGCACACCCTGTGATTTTCGTCAGAGCTTCTGTTGTGATGGAATTCCAGCAGATGCTTGTGGTGGTGTGTGACGGGACTGACAAAAAGCATCCAGTGCAATCCTCACGTCTCTGTTGCTCAGTTTTAGATGCTACTACTTTACTCTCTTGCTTACTTCTGTACCTTATTTTCTGTTGGACATCTCTGCATTGAATCTGTTTTTCTATGCATAATATAAAAGTACCATAAAGCAACTGCTCTGACTTGATGAAGTTGTACAGTATGTAGTACAGGACACAGTCCAAGCACAGACCACAGACCTTTCACTGAACGCTTGATCTATATCGCACACAACATTCAGAAGAACAGGCAGAAAGAGCCAATACCAATCTGACATAATTTTCCAAAATTCATAAGGCACAGAAGTTTTTATCAATATGTTAGAATTTTTTTTTCAAGGAAGGGGTTTGTACAATGATTGCTCTGAGGAAGAATTACAGTATTTTTCAGATTATAAGTCACTTTTTTAAAGGGGACCTATTATGCAAAAAGCATAGTTATAAGGTGTTTGAACAAAGTTTTGTGGCCTCAGTGTGTGAAAACAACCAACCTGTAATGGTAAAAATCCACCCACTTTTTTATCATCTAAAAAAATCTCCCAGAATGACTTGTTTCAGATTCTCACTCTGTTCACATCACCAAGGGGAAAAAGTCCCGCCCATTTGTGATGCTGCCCTGTAAGCTTAGACACACCCCTGAGTGAGAAGCTGCTGTCCACCTCCGCCATTACTGATTATTACTTGCTTGAGCTGCTGGAGATTTACAATGTCAGCGCCAAAGAGGCTTTTCAAGTGTTGTGTTTTGGTATAGGAGAACATAGGAGTCTCCATAGACTCCCTCTATCTGAGCCGCTGAGGACACTGTGGTTAAGTTTCATTGTCTACGGAAATGTCCCAGAAAAAAAAACAGTAAAGTCCCCAGTACGTGTAGGAATCAATAGCAACGCTTTGTGCGTGAACGTCAGCTCCAGACAAAGTAAGTATCATGCTTTTGTTTTCCAAATTGCCCTTCTGAAAAGCTTCTTGGCACTCTGTAAGGCTAATGATGCTCAAGCTAACATTGTCTCTGTCGATTTTCACTGATGCTGTCTTCATGAATGATCGTAAATAGGAATGTGGTAGTTAAAAGTTGCATATGAAAACAATGCAAGTCGATCACTTGAGTTTGTTGAGCTCATAATCACGAGTGGGATTTCTAAAGTTTGTGATAGCATGCCATGCATCATGAGACCAGCTATGTTGTTATTTTTATCGGGCTGTGATCCTTTTCAAATGACTTTGAAACAGAGTAAGTTTTCTGTAAAGATAACAGACATTTACTTATAGTGGAATGTTTATTTGCAAAGGCTAGCACTGCTAATGAGGGAAATTGAGCTCTCGAAGCTCCGCCCTCTTCTCCGGGAGCAACAGCTCATTTTCATTAAAGTAACATACTCAAAATCAGAGTGTTTTGGCTCACATCCAAAACATGGCAATTTTAACAATATAAAAATGATCTGTCTGGTATTTTGAGCTAAAACTTCACATACACACTCTGGGAACATCAGAGACTTATTTTACATCTTGTAAAAAGGAGCATAATAGGTCCCCTTTAAAGTGTATAAAACATGTTGCCACATATCTGCCTTACTTTTCAATTTAGAAGTAAGCAGTTTTCTGTGAATATGCGATATTCTGATTAATTACCTGATATATAACAAACTACAGTAAACGTGTTTATAATTATGATAATCGGTTAACATAATATGATAAAATACAATATAATATGATAATAATATTTATTAATAAAAAAAAAATAGTTTGTAAATCAAGCAGCATAATGGACTGTTTTTGAACAGCTAAAATACATTTAAACGAATGACACTGGAAGCCTTGCACATTCAAGTTACAATTGGCCTCATGTAGTCTTATGTAAATCTAAGGTGAATATAATGCATTTAACTTCATTGTTACAACCATACAGAAAACTTGGATTTGAGCCAAACATGAGACACATTTTATGCACTTGCCACACGGTGGTAGTTTAAAATAAATACATTTAAATAAATTATTTTAGGCTTGGCATTTATAATAAATGTTGTTTACAATGTATGCCACTAAAACTAATTTATGTTTTATTCTTAAGTTGTTCTTCCCTATTCTGTTCTGAATACTGTTAAATATGAAGGATTTGCTGTGGAATGAATAAAGCATTTATATAGCACTTTGTGTATTGTTGTACACCCAAAGCGCTTTACAATCAGGGGGGGTCTCTCCTCAACCACCACCAGTGTGCAGCATCCTCTTGGATGATGCAACGGCTGCCACAGGCCGCTCACCACACTCCAGCTACAGGTGGAGAGGAGAGAGAGTCATAGAGCCAATCAAGTGGATGGAGATTATTAGGATGCCATGATTGACAAGAGCCAGTGGTGGGAATTTGGCCAGGACACATCCGGTGAGGGGAATAAAAATGCACATGTTTACGTTTGCATGTTTTCATTTCATTTACTGGTATTTGACATAATATCCAATTGTACAAATAAAATTGGACTTATTACACACTGATGCAAGTTATCTGATTTTATTTTATTAATTTTTCTCTCAATGCAATATTGACCCACTACAGAAATAAGCACAATATTGCTCTCATATGGAAATCAAGTATAGAAAAATGCACAGTCCGCTGGTCATTATCACAAAACAAACCATGACAGAGTGAGTGAGATTTTTACGGGCTTGAACTCCTTCAACTCAAGTTGGCACACTCTTTTTTCTTTAGGTCTTTGCATTAGATTACACATTTGTAAGCCTATAAAAATTAATTACAAAGATCTCAGAAGCCTCCTGGCGTTAAGTTAAAGGACTCCTGCCTGCATCACTGTTCAGCATCAGGTATATGTGAGGAATGTGGGTGGTCTTGTGCAGCAATCCATAAGAAAGGTGATGATGGGTTGAATGTTTTATACAGGAAGCCCTTTTTTATTCGACATGAAGAAATCAGTTTTTCCTATCTGCCAACTACTGAGAGAACATTTCCATTTTACCATTGAGCAAATAATCCCATAATATCTGTTATAATAATTATTTTGGGTTTTCTATTCGTGAAGAGTTTGTTCTGTTATGAAGCACAATCTTTCTGTCTAAAATGTAAAGAATAATTGACAAAAAAAAATTATTACTTATCATAAACTGCATCCCAATCCAGATTTTCCCTCTTCCGAAGACTGAATTCAAAACCTGATGGCGTCACTGCGGCATGATTAAGGCTGTTCAATTCAAAGTCTCCTTCAAATGTGGCCTCGAAATGCAGCCTTCGTTTCCATGGGAATGAAGGATACAACTGATGGATCCTTCATGGCCCAGACTATCCCAAGATACACTGCATGCAGTTTTTGAGAGAAAATGCCAGATTGCACTTTTAAATCTAAGTTTTAGGTTCCAGCTTTCTTGAATATTTAACGATACAAATGGAACCAAATCCAGACATGATTGTATTGAGACTGCTCTCATTAGAGTTACAAATCACATGCTCTTATCATCCGATTGTGGTTGTATCTCTCTATTACTGCTACTGGATCTTAGTGCTGTATTTGGCACTACTGACTAGAATAGACTAGAAAATTATTTTGGAATTAGTGGAATTGCATTGGTATGGTTCAAATAATACGTATCTGACTTTATCAACTCGTAGCAGTGAATAAAACATTATCATATCGATCATAAGTGCAGTTTGAGTAGAGCCCTGTGCGGGACTGTTTTCTTAAACCCGCACCCGCCCGTTCGCGCTGAATTTCCGACCAAGAACGCCTGCTCCCGCAACCTGCATGTTCCACTCCAGTCCACGCCCGCAATGTTTGTGTCCACTCCTGTCTGCTCCCGCGGACTTTCTCTAAAAGTTTGTGAAAAATGTACACAAATAAGATCAAACTAAATATTAATTCAAGTTAACATCCAGAATAGCAGGCTTTAAACATGATTGCGTTTAAATTACATTTACATTTATGCATTTAGCAGACGCTTTTATCCAAAGCGACTTACAATTGCATTCAGGTTATACAGTTTTCATTAGTATGTGTGTTCCCTGGGAATCGAACCCACAACCTTTTGCGCTGCTGACGCAATGCTCTACCACTGAGCCACACAGGAACAAATAAGATGAAGTAATGCTAAACCAAAGCACCAGACGTGACAAAAAAGAAATAAATTAACATTAAAACAAAGCCACAACTAGTGGCACCTCAGTTTTTAAACATATTGCATGATACACACACACCAAACGATTAGCTGTTAACAAACAGTTTAAGTAAATAAGCCAAAGCACAATATGAAATTACTTTAACTTATTAAATAAATAAACACATAGATAGACCTTAGAAAATAGGTATGTCGCCTCAGGGCAGAGGTGCCAGATTTATGTTCGTTGTAAATGAACACTTTTGCGCATTTATCGCAACTTACTTAGTTTAACTCTTTCCTATTTTTTTTCAGTGACAGTTGAGAATTGTTTCCAGAAGTCTGACTTGCCTTGCCTTGCTTTACTTTTGTCAAGTGAACAGCCGCTTTAATTTTCTCCTTAACTTCATGCATTGACTCCATTTCTAATACACGTCAAATCCCTCCATTCCCCACGGGTCTGCCACAATATTTTCTGAGCGCCCACTCCCGCCGCAGCAAAGGTAAAACCGCCCGCTCCTGCAAGATTTTCATTGGGTCCCGCAGGAGTCCAAACCTAATGCAGCCCTCTAGTTTGGAGTACCATAAGGCTCAACACTAGGACCGTTGCTTTTCACATTTTACATGTTACCCTTGGGAGATATCATCAAGATACATGGTGTTAGCTTTAACTGTTATGCTGATGATACTCAGCTCTATATTTCTTTGGGGCCTGACAAAACATACCAATTTGCTAAATTAACAGAATGCATATTTGATATAAAAAACTGAATTACTAGTAATTTCCTTCTGCTAAATTATGAAAAAAGAGGTGGTAATTCCCAAATTAAAAACCTCAGAATGTAATAACCTAGACCACTGTCTAACACTTGATGGCTGCTCTTCCTCATCAGTTAGGAACCAAGGTAGCAATCTTTCCTTTGAAAGTCATGCTTCTAGTCTTTAATGTAAAATTCTCAGTATTAACAAACCATTAACTATAATTTTGCCTCAATAAATTCCTAATTTGCAGCTTAGTAACAGTTACGGTAGTTGTTCAATTTAGGTATTGGGTAGGATAAGGGATGTAAAATTTGGTCGAGCAGAATATGTGCTTTATAGATACTAATTAATGGCCAATATGTTAATAATAGGCATGCTAATAAGCAACTAGTTGATAGTGAAAATTGGTCCCAATACTTAAGTGTTATACATTTGTAAAACTGCATTTTTCACATCTTAAAAAAAATATCTAAATTACGACCTATGATTTCAATGTCAAATGCAGAAACGTTAATTCATGCGTTCAGGACCTCAAGGTTAGATTATTGTAATGCTTTATTGGTTGCTCTGCACGCTTAATTAACAAACTCCAGCTGGTCCAAAAAGCAGTTCTCACTAGAACCAGGAATTATGAATTCTGTCAACACTGCACTGGCTCCCTATTAAACATTGTATTTTAAAATCTTGCGAATTACTTAAGTTTAATTTAGTTTATTATTTGTTCAGTTTAGATCCTAAATAAAGAGCCATCTCTTTATCCTGGCATAAATAACACACAAATTTCAGACTTCCCCATCTCAAAATGTTCTAGTGACTGATTACATCAAAATTTTTTCATTGGCCCAACAGCATTTCTGCTAACTTAATTTGCTCAATTGTGGCAACAGTCTGTTATCGTTGGCTCTGTCACGGTGCACACACGAGGAGGATACAGGAACACGCAGACGAGGAGTAAACTCAAATAATGGTCTTTAATGTAGACAAACAAGGCTGGGTAGGACAAGGCAAGACTTACACAGACAGGAACGCCGGGGAGTAACGAGTAGACTAGACAACACAAAACTGAACGGGCAGGAACTAATATACACAGGTTAATGAGAAAAACACGGCTGAAACAGACTTAACTAATAATCACACTAAATAAGGACAGGAAACAAACCAAAAAAGGACACAAGAGGCGGGAACACTTGGCACACACGACAGAGGACTGAGAGGCTCAATGAGAATGAATATGTTGAGCCAATTATGGAAAAAGAAGTCTACCAAACCATGTTATTGGCCCAATTAAATATTTTAAATAGTAGTAGCATATATTTTTTTGTTTTACCTAATTTAAACATTTATTTTGGTAAATGTAAATTGCTAAAGCAGCCTTACTAAATAGTTATACCCTGTTGTCCCAAAAGAAAAGGGAAAAAATTAAATGATTATTAAATGATAAAACACTAAACCAGGGATCTCAAAACTACAGCTCACGGGCCGAATGTGGCCGGTCCAAATGTGGGGGCAGGCCACATTCGGCCCGCGGGCTGTAGTTTTGGTACCACTCATCTTGCAAAGCCAAATGAGAATAACTCCGACACCCACGGTTGGTTCCTTCAGCTTTTGCCGATGTTCACTAACTCACCTGAGTACCTGCTGTAGCAGAGCGATTGGGGGGAAATCATAGGCAATTTGTGGGGCAGGGCATCCGTGCTCTTTGTAAAAAGATTGGGCAGTGAGAGTTGTCATGGAGGCTAAGAGGTCTACTAGAGCTCTGCCAAAGACTTTCCAAATTGTCTCAACCGCGAGTGGGTGGAGCATCCATTCTTCTGAAGAGACATTGTTCTTTGACAACATTTCTGCTACTTGGTTCATTTTGCCCGGCACATGTGTCGCCTTCAGTGAGCTCAGATTGTTCTGAGCCCACACAAGAAGGTCGTTCGCCAGCGTGCAGAGTCGCTTCGAGACGAGGCCGCCCTGGGGATTTATGAATGACACCATGGACCTGCTGTCTGAGCGTACTAGCACATGGTGTCCCCGTATGTCCGACAGGAAGAATTGACAGGCCTGACACACTGAAAACATTTCTAGGCAGTTGATGTGCAGGCCCGACTCCTCTTTGGACCAAAGGCCAAAGGTCGGTTTGCCCTCGCACAGCGCTCCCCAACACTTGTTGGGAGCGGCTGCCGTGACAATCTTCCTTTTGTGCGTCGTGTCTAGGGTCAGGCCTCACTTGTAGCCAGAAGGGGTCCCTCTAACGGGCCAGGGCTGATACACAGGCCTGTTACACGAACCAATCACGTGCAGTTATAACTGCGTGATTCATATAGGCTTCAGTTGTGGAGGAAAAAAACGCAGTACGAGTGAAATATTGAAAGGGAACCAACTCCTCTGTCCGCTATAATTTTTTCAATTTGCGCATCATTTTTGCCGCGCGTTGCGTGTACCTTCAGGCTCGTTCTGACACGGCGAGTATAAACCAGGCTCTTCACCTGAACCGCTCGCATTAAATGCGCCTCTCTGTGATCAGTGCAATGACTCCTGCTACAATATGCTGTGGCTCTGTAACGCTGTGTGGAGCAGGCTGCGTTGTTGAGCAGTGGCACTGATGTCACGCACTTTACGCTCTTTTATTTTGCAATCATAATAATAATGGATACCGAACCGAAAGCCTCATACCGAACAGTTCAATACGAATACGCGTATCGTTACACCCCTAATGCGCAGTATCATTAGATCAACGGTTCTCAAATCGGACATGCGGACATGTCCGAAAGAAATGGTTCTTGGTTCAGTGTACTGGTGATCCGAAAACCCCTGCAAACGGTTCTTGACTCGAGAACGAGAACCGCTCTAGCAGTGTGGCACACGGCTCGCTGTACGCATGCTACTCTGCTCGTGTTCATCATCAGTTCTCTCTTCACAGCAGTTCACTCTGTGTACTGTTTGAGTAAATTAATAACTCCGGGATATTGGTTTATTTCGAGTCAGAGTGAGTGTCAGGCATGTTAAAAAAAGTTAATAACTTAAGTAATTTGTGGATTAGTGCTTACTGGAGACGCGAACTGTTTCAAACGATTCAGTCCAATTTAGTGAACTGGTTCACCGGTTCACTGAGAAGATCCAGTTAAATCGAACGATTTGTTCGCGAATCGGACATCACTAGTTTGAGTTGGGTGAGTTACAGAACTGTGATGTTCTGAAGGATGCATTTAAGCCCAACGGTTTCATTGAATTCTATGCTGCACTCCCTAACGAGACATACCCAAACATCAAAAGACATGAAATTAAGATTTTCCACATTTTTTGGCAGCACATATATCTGTGAGCAAACTTTTTAATTCATAAAACTGATGGAAATTATTCATCATTATTGGGAAGCAATTTGTTGGGTCAATATTTATATGTCAGTTCCCACAATTTTTCAAAATGTAATTTGAATCACATTTCTGTGATTCAAATCTGTTAAATGAATAAACACTTCCCATAACTCCCGATGTACTTGTTACATCATAAGAAGAATGGCATCTAATCTAATATTAGTCTGTTTCATTCTTGTTCCGAGGTCACCGTAGCCACCCAGATCCAGTCCGTATCCAGATCAGATGGTGGATCAGGACCTATAGATGACCTCTACTGCCCTGAATGTTAACAGAGACCATGTCTCCTCTATAGTCCTCGACAACCATCAGCACAAGACCACGTGAACCAGATAAGTCCTCTATACAATCTGAACTGTGTTGCAGCCTAAAATTAAACCACACCATGCAGGTTTTGTCTGACCAGAGTAGAACTGACCCCAAGAATGGTTTCTCCTAAGTTTCGATCACCGATTGAGTTTTGGTTCCTTACAGAGATAAGATTTTATAGATGGTTTATACTTGTTATTATGTACATAAATGGGCCAAGGTAAGCATGGATCCATCCTGCCTTGTATCAGCAGTTTAGGGTGCTGCTGGTGATTTAATGATGTAGGGTATATTTCCATGGCACAATTTGGAGCCCTTAGTACCAATTGAGCATTGTTTAAACACCACAGCCTGCCTGGGTATTGTTGCTGACCTTGTCCATCCCTTTATGACATTGTACTCATCTGTCAGGTGTAGCTGATAGAGGACTCAGATGCAGAGAAAGGGGAGACCTTTATTCTCGCCACAAAATAACAGAAACAATATATAACAGCTGCTTTAGGGAAGCATAGATTTCTGAGCTGGCCGGCAGAGTATGCGGACCACACGAGCTGCTGGATCTCCGTGCTATGAGTCCTGCCGCACAAGGGAACAGAGGAACAGGTAAGGAACAGGGAATGTCACATGAAACACGAGCAAGGACAAAACAATCTACTCACAATGAGGAGTAGAAACACAGGGAAATATATGGGAGAGGAGGAATGAGCGACAGGTGGGGGAGAGTCAGCTCATGATCCGTGCACTCCTGCTGCACGATCTGATTTTACATTTACATATTCATTTAGCAGACGCTTTTATCCAAAGTGACTTACAATTGAGGAATACAATAAGCGATACATTATGCCATGGTCTCTGATGGAACTGATCGATGAAAGCTCGGTCCAGAATGTTGCGAGCCGGAATCCAGCATCTTTCCTCCGGACCATAACCCTCCCAGTCTACCAGGTATTGGTAACCTCTGCCCCTACGCCACATATTAATGAGCAGCCGCACAGAATAGGCTGTCGATCCCTCGATGAGTCTGGAAGGCGGAGGGGCGGAGATCAGGGGTTGGACGGGGAAGCGAAAGATGGGGTTGATCTTGGAAACATGGAAAACCGGGTGGATCTTATTAAACTATGGGGTTAATTTGAGTCGCACCGTCACCAGACTGAGCAGCTTAGCCACAATAAACGGTCCAACAAATTTGGGTCCCAGTCCCAAGTCTGAAGTTAATGTCTTTGGAAGACATTAGGTCAGACCTTCTGTCCACACATGTAAAGTGGGGGCTTGGTACGGTGACGGTCCACTATAGATCCCCTGAGGAACAATTCCACTCATTCTCTACTATAGGAGAGGAAGAATTGTATAAACTTGTTAAATTAGCTAAACCAACAACATGTATGTTAGACCCTATTCCATCTAAACTACTAAAAGAGGTGCTTCCAGAAGTCATAGATCCTCTTTTGGCTATTATTAATTCATCATTGTCATTAGGGTATGTCCCCAAAACCTTTAAATTGGCTGTTATTAAGCCTCTCATTAAAAAAACACAACTTGACCCCAAAGATCTAGTTAATTACAGACCAATCTCTAATCTCCCTTTTCTGTCAAAGATACTGGAAAAGGTAGCATCCTCACAATTATATTCCTTCTTAGAGAAAAATGATATTTGTCAGGATTTCCAGTCAGGATTTAGACCATCTCATAGTACTGAGACTGCTCTCATTAGAGTGACAAATGACCTGCTCTTATCATCTGATTGTGGTTGTAACTCTCTATTAGTGCTCCTGGATCTTAGCGCTGCGTTCGACACTATCGATGACAACATTCTTTTGAGTAGACTTGAAAACTCTGTTGGCATTAGTGGAAGTACATTAGCATGGTTCAAATCATACTTATCTGACCGCCATCAATTCGTAGCAGTGAATGAAGAGGTATCATATTGATCACAAGTGCAGTATGGAGTACCTCAAGGCTCAGTACAAGGGCCGTTACTTTTCACGCTTTACATGTTACCCTTGAGAAATATCATCAGGAAACATGGGGTTAGCTTTCACAGTTATGCTGATGACACTCAGCTCTATATTTCTTCACGGCCCGGTGAAACACACCAAATTGAGAAACTTATGGAATGCATAGTTGATATAAAAAACTGGATGACGAATAATTTCTTACTACTAAATTTGGAAAAAACAGAGGTGTTAATTATCGGACCTAAAAACCACACAAGTAATAGCCTAGAACACCCTCTAACACTTGATGGCTGCTCTCTTGATTCTTCATCATCAGTCAGGAACCTAGGTGTGCTAAAGAAGCAATCCCTTCTTTGACAGCCACGTTTCTAGCATTTGTAAAACTGAATATTTTCATCTTAAAAATATATCTAAACTGAGACCTATGCTCTCAATGCCAAATGCAGAAATATTAATTAATGCGTTTATGACCTCAAGGTTAGATTATTGTAATGCTTTATTGGGTGGTTGTTCTGCATGCTTAATAAACAAACTACAGATTGTCCAAAATGCAGCAGCCAGAGTTCTTACTAGAACCAGGAAGTATGACCACATTATGTCAACACTGCACTGGCTCCCTATTAAACATCGTATAGATTTAAAAATATTGTTAATTACTTCTAAGCCCTGAATGGCTTAGCTCCTCAGTACTTGAGCGAACTTTTATCGCATTTTAGTCCTCCACGTCCGTTACGATCTCAAAACTCTGGCCATTTGATAGTACCTAGAATATCAAAATCAACTGCTGGCGGCAAATCCTTTTTCTATTTAGTGCCCAAACTCTGGAACAATCTACCTAACACAGTTCGGGAGGCAGACACACTCTGTTAGTTTAAATCTAGATTAAAGACCCATCTCTTTAACCTGGTGTACACTTAACACAGTAATACGCTTCAAATATTAAAATCCGTTAACGGATTGTTAGGCTGCATTAATTAGGTCAACCGGAACCGGGAACACTTCCCATAAAACACGATGTACTTGTTACATCGTAAGAAGAATGACATCTAAGCTAATATTAGTCTTTTGCTTTCTTATTCTGAGGTCACTGTAGCCACCCGATCCGGTCCTTATCTAGCCCAGATGATCACCGGAGTCAACGGATCCAGATCAGATGGTGGATCATCACCTAGAGATGACCTTTACAGCTCTGAATGTCAGTGTCACATATAGTGTATACACATCCAGGGCACCTAGATGAGCCCCAGAGACAGATCTCCAGTGAGGACCTCGTCTCCTAGACAGCCATCGGGAAAAGTCCACTGGAAAAAGTTGAGCCCTTACACTCTGACTTTGCTGCAGTTGGAACAAACTGCTGGTTCGTCTGGCCAGAGGGGAACTGGCCTCCCGAATGAGCCTGGTTTCTCCCAAGGTTTTTTTCTCAGTTCTAACACCGATGGAGTTTTGGTTCCTTGCCGTTGTCGCCTCTGGCTTGCTTAGTTGGGGACACTTTATTTCCAGCGATATCACTGACTTGATTGCACAGATACTATTTAAACTGAACTGAGCTGGACAATGACATCATTGAATTCAATAATGAAATCACTTTAACTCAAAAATGTTCCTATTTTGATATTGTGCAGTTGCTTTGACACAATTTGTATTGTTAAAAGCGCTATATAAATAAAGGTGACTTGACTTGACGGTCCGCTTACACATTGATCCTCTCGCCAGTCCGATTGAAGGCTTCTCTGGTGATCCTCCAAAAATGGATGCATCAATGAATAAATGCATGCGCGGCTGGAACAACGGCATCGGATTCTTGAGAGGGGAATAAAGGTGGCTGGCAGCCTAAACAGCACTGGAAGGGAGATAAACCCGAAGACGAGACCGGGAGGGAGTTATGCACGTACTTGACCATGTTTAACCTGGAACTCCAAGATGACGGTTCAGCAGACGCCACACAGCGTAGAACCCTCTCCAAGTCCTGGCTGGCACATTCAGCCTGACCGTTAGTCTGCGGGTGATATCCGGAGGACAGGCTCGCGGTCGCTCCCAGCTGTCGACAGAACTCTGTCCAAAACTTAGACACAAACTGGGGACCCCTGTCAGAGACCACGTCCCTGATGGCCATGCCATGCCCAGGCCATGAATGCGGAAAACGTGGTCCAAGACAATAGTCGCTGTCTCCCTCGCTGAAGGCAATTTGGGGAGCGGAATAAAGTGGGTCGCCTTCGAGTTACTGTCCACTACAGTGAGTTATACCTTATATAGGAGGCAAGCCAGTGACGAAGTCCATCACTATATGTGGCCAGTGTCCCGAAGGCCCCGACAGTGGCTGGAGTATTCCTGCTGGGGGTCGATTGGAGCCCTTACCCGCAGCACAAATAGGACAGCCAACACGAACCGTCGAGCGTCCCTCGCCATGGACGGCCACCAAAACTGCTGCTCGAATAACCTATGAGTATGAGTAGCTCCAGGGTGGCAAGCTAGGCTAGAGGAGTTGCCCCACTGTAGGACCTTAGTTCGGACTGACTCTGGCACGAACAGCAGAGACTATGGGCACCCTGTGGGAACAGTGGCGTCATGTAGCGCATTGCGGACCTTGGACTCCACCCACCATGTTACCGCCGCCCAGGGTTGGGTATCGTTTGAATTTTATTTATTTCAATTCCGATTCTGCTTATCGATTCCGATTCTTTTCGATTCCCAGTTTTGATTCCAATGTGATTAAATAATGATATCAAACATTTATCTTGTGTCTCTTTTTAGCAAACCATTTATTGGAGCTGAATACCATGAAAAATATCAACAGGCTACAAAAAAACTGAACTCTGTAAGAGCTGTTTGTGTGCAAAATAGAGCTGCACGATTTAATTTTATTTTTTTCAATGGAAGTTGTGGTTCTCTCATGATTCTGAAGAAAAAAATATTAGACAACTAAACAAAATCAAATGTAATTTATGATTTACTCACTATAAATATGTATAATAGTGCTTCTGTAAATGTAATGATACTGTGTGGTTGAAAAGACTGTGAAGCTGTTTCATTCATATACATGACAGCTGCTCTCTTTAGGTCAGCGGCAGCGAGAATGCAGGTTTAAATGTTTAAATCACACTAACTGATGTGATCGTTTGCTGCATGGCCGTGGCGGAGCCAGGATGTTTTCATAGGGGTGGCCAGGGAGGGGCCAGCAACCAGCCTGGGGTGGCACATAAATCTACATTATTTCTATATAAAAATGTGGTTGACTATAATATATTAGACTATTTTAGTGCCTAAAACTCAGTTGAATACAATTAATTTATACTTAATTGTAATTTAGATATTTGTAAATTATTATATCAAGTAATACTGAGTGAAAATGACATTTTTTTTTATTATTCCTCACCTCCAGGTATTTTAATAAAGGGGCTCACTATAGCTAAATTGCTCTGTCTGTTTAGTTCTGGCTCTCAAAACCCCCAAAAACGTGTTCTCTAACATTACATACTCATGGATGAGACATGCAGTTAGTGAGAAGAATGTGAAAAAGGCCGGAAGACAACAGCACGTAAATGCCGATTGTAAAATTTGCTGTTTTATGCATTTAAATGGTTTTATTTTCCTTTGTACTTTTAAAATGAATGAAAAAATAGTGCATGTTTTCTAGTATAAATGCATTGTGCTCACATTTACTTGTGCATTAAATTACAAATTAAAATATATATCAGCTTGCACCTTATTGTGATCTGGAATCGCACGAGAGCCTATATTTTAGTATGCATTTGAGAGATGTTCTGAAAAGTAATGCATTCATAAATGAATGCACAGTTTGCAGCTTTAATCGCCTTTTTTGGTAATTTCATGACTTAACTGACGACAGACTCGTATGCTGTTTCTTGTGCGCTTATTTATGATGACGCGATCAGGGCATGTGCCGTGAGCACAGTGATGGCTGAGAGGACAGGAAAGTTTGTTTTACTGACATATAGCCTAACAGCATCTCATTGTTCTACCGAAGCTCATTTGGCTGGAGTACCTTTTCCGCACTCATTTGACTCACGCCTGGCGCTGAGGCAAAGCTGCAGTGCGCATCTGAAAAATATCCAGTTTGATTTGGATGCAAAAAAAATACACCGGTTCCGTGTCTTAATAAAGGCTTTTCTTGTCAAGGAAAGGAAAGGTCTTGTCAGGGTGGCCAAGGCCATCTAGCCTTAGCCTCAAAGATCTGCAAAAGTGCATCAGATTTACCATTCTTAGAGCCTGGGCGATAAGAAATGGTAAACCTGAGACGTCCAAAAAATAATGCACAGCGAGCCTGCCTAGAATTTATTATTTTGGTGGTGCGGATGTATTCTAGGTTTTTATGGCCAGTCCAAACAATAAATGGGAACCCTGCGCCCTCTACTCAGTGAAACCACTCCTCCAACGCTAGCTTCACAGCTAGTAACTCCTTATTCGATGTCGTAGTTCTGCTCCGTGAGGGATAAACGATGAGAAAAGAAGGCGCAGGGATGTATTTTCTTGTCCGAAGATGATCTCTGAGACAAAACTGCCCCAACCCCCACCTCGGACGAATCCACCTCCACAAAGAACTGCCGAGACAAGTCAGGGGTATTTAAAATGGGAGCCGGAATAAACGACTCTTCAGACTCTCAAATCCAGTCTGGGCCTGTGACGACCAACAGAATAGTTTCTTAGTGGAGGTGAGATCCATTAGAGGAAGGGTGACCTGACTAAAGTTCCGAATTAACTGCTTGTAGAAATTGGCATACCCCAGAAAACGCTGAAATGCTCTGCGATTATCTGGGCTGGGCCAATCCGCAACAGCTTTTACTTTGGCTGGATCCATTCGGATACCTTCGGGCGAGAAAATAAAACCTAGGAACGGAACCGACCTTGCGTGAAACTGACAGTTTTCCACCTTGGCGAATAATCGATTCTCCGGCAGCCGCTGGAGCACTCGTCTGACGTGCAGGACATGATCATGCTCGTTCTGGGAGAAGATCAGGATGTCGTTGAGGTAAATAAAGACAATCCGATCAACCATATCTCTGTGCATGTTGTTTACGAGTGCCTGGAAGACCGCCGGGATGTTGGAAAGGCCGAACGGTATGACCAAATATTCAAAATGCCCAGCAGGGGTGTTAAAGGCGGTCTTCCATTCGTCCCCCTCCCTAATCCGAACCAGGTGATAAGCACTGCGGAGGTCCAACTTTGTAAAGATGGTTGCCCCCTACAAGAGCTCGAAGGCCGATGACATCAGTGGCACAGGGTAACAATTATGTACCATGATGAATGAATTAATGATGCATTTATATAGCGCTTTATTGTATATTGCTGTACAATATTGTAAAGCACCCAAAGTGCTTGTAAAGCACCAAAGTGCTTTACAATCATGTGGGGGGTCTCTCCTCAACCACCACCAGTGTGCAGCATTCACTTGGATGATGCAATGGCTACCACAGAACAACGGCGCCAGTGCGCTCACCACACACCAGCTACAGGTGGAGAGGAGAGAGAGTCATAGAGCCAATAAAGTGGATGGGGATTATTCGGAGGCCATGATTGACAAGGGCCAGTGGAGAATTTGGCCAGGACACCGGGGTTACACCCATACTCTTTAAGTGCCATGGGATTTTTAATGACCACAGAGTGTCAGGACCTCAGTTTAACGTCTCATCTGAAAGATGGTGCTTTTTGAGTTATAGTGTCCCCGTCACTATACTTGGACATTGGGACCCACACAGACCACAGGGTGAGCACCCCCTGCTGGCCTCACTAACACCTCTTCCAGCAGCAACCTAGTTTTCCCAGGAGGTTTCCCATCCAGGTACTGACCAGGCTCAACCCTGCTTATCCTCATTGGGCAACCGGTCTTGGGCTGCAGGGTAATATGGCTGTGGATATGGCTATGATGTCATTCAACCTCCGATAGTCAATACAGGGGCCCAGCGAACCATCCTTCTTCTCCATGAAGAAGAGCCCCGCCCCAGCTGGTGAGGAAGAGGGACGTATAATGCCAAATGCCAGAGAATTGTGAAAACACCTCTCCGTGGCCTCCCTCTTCGGACCAGACAGAAAGAAAAGGCGCCCCTTTGATGGGGAAGTGCCAGGCTACAGATCAATCGCACAGTCATACAGGCGGTGTGGAGGCAGAGATGAAGCTCGGGACTTACTGAACACCGCTCTCAAGTCATGGTAAGCCTCCGATACATCCGCCAGGCTCACCGACTCCTCCTGCAACACAGAACAAGACATGACTGGGGAAAATGCAGCACCCAAACATTGCGCTAAACAGAAAGGGCTCCAGGCCAACACAGAACTGTGAGCCCAATTGATATGGGGGTTGTTTTTGACCAACCAGGTGTGACCCGACACCAAAGGAGTGGTGGGTGAGTGAATAAGGAGGAATCGGATCTCCTCCGCATGATTCCCAGACAAGGTTAATGTGATGAACATGGTGATATTCTGTGATTTTAGTCAGTAGGGTGCCACAAAGAGTCCTAGAGGAAATAGGTTTGGCCAGGGCAACAGACAAAATCCCCAGGCGTGTGGCCAATCCAGAATCCATAAAATCGCCCTCCGCTCCAGAGTCGATTAACGCAGATACCTGGAAAACCGCTCCCCTGAGCCGTAGCGAAGCTTGAAAATCTGGACGACCAACAGATGGCAATCGAGTATTAGTAACGCTCACCATCTGCTCTTCCTTGCGTGACAAGCGTCGCCCAGCTACCAGGCGAGCAGCTGCCAAATGATCTGCCTCCGGGAGGGTGAGACGTTGAGACCGTGTGTCACAAGTTGTTACCCTCGGCGCCCCTTGATGCGGTCACGGGGAACCCACCCTTCTCGTGTTGGGAACAGAGAGCAATCCGGTCGCCAACCCGAATGGTGAGATCGATCAATGCATCCAAGCCAGCCGGCAGCTCAAGGGAATAGATCTCGTCCTTCACGTGTTCAGCCAAGCCATGGAGAAAGTGATCCCAGAGTGCTTTCTCGTTCCAGCCACAGGATGCGGCGAGTGTGCGGAACTCGATGGAGTACCAGGACTGCTCGCCCTGCTGAAACAAGACTCATGCCGCCTAAATTCTCGAGCCGAGCGATTGAAAACCATGCGCAGCTCCTCCGAGAACGCCTCTAACGGTCGACAGCAGACAGGTTCGCCATCCCAAACGACCGTGCCCCACTCCCTCGCTTGACCCTGGTTCAGTTGGAGCGAAACCTCTGAATAGGCGCGGTGAGAAGCCTCGAGTTCTTCCTGCTGCCAACCCATTAGCATGCCCTGCTGCGAGAGGGCTCGGCGCAGCTCTGTTTCCTCTGCTGAATCCATAAAGTGTTGAGTAGATTCTGTCAGGTGTGGGTGATAGAAGACTCAAATGCAGAGTAAGAGAAAGGGGAGAAGGGTTATAACCATGTGCTAGCTGGAGCAGAAGTTGTGATGCATGTGAAAAGAGGACAGTAGCTATGTTTACATTCACCTAAATAATTATTTATAATTATTATTTTTATAAGTGGATTGATAATTAATTGGATGGAAAGGCTTTCATGTAAACACCACAATTGATCAAAATGACCTTGATTTGAATAACATTTCCATAGGATTGGAAGTGGTGTAGATATTTACTTAAAACTGAAGACTCATCTTCTGAATAATCCAAGGAAAATGTACAATTAATTTAACAGAAAAAAAATCTGTCAAAGATCATTTGGTTGTTAGCTTTTTGGATCTCAATTAGTAGACTGTTTGTAGTACAAAAATAGTCAGAAACCCATTTTACCCTCACAAGTGTTTGAGAAACAGACATTACAAAAAGGAAAAATTACAGAGATTACAGAGGAAAAATATAATAATTAAAATAATTTTGAACATAAAAATAAGTGGATCAAATTGTCCCCTAATGCAAAACAACAATAAAAATAAATGGGAATTATTAACTTTCTCAGAAATTATATATAAAGTATCTCACAAAAGTGAGTACGCCCATCACATTTTGTCAATCATTTTAGTATATATTTTTCAAGGGACAATACTATAGAAATTAAACTTGGATATATTTTAGAGTAGTCACTATGCAACTTGTATAGCAGTAAATATTTACTGTCCTCTGAAAATAACTAAAAGTAACTCAACATACATCCATTATTATACATCTAATCACCATGGCGCTGCTCTGTTCAGTCGCCTTTCAGGTAGCTCCGCTCAGATTGTGCTCCTTTTATCTACTTTTTTACGTATTTTTACTTTCTCTTTTTACACGCATAATGTATGCACTGATTATTTACGACAAAAGAACACTTTTGGACACTTTATTCACGAATCCAACATGGCCATAGGAGATACTTCGGAAACACAGAGGAGAACAAAGGCCACCTGAATAATCCCAGGAGGCGTAAGAAACACCGCGGAAAACACGCTGGAATCCGCAACAGACTGAGGGAAAGGGCTCACAGTCCACCTCTACCGAGGATTCTGCTCGCTAATGTCCAATCCTTGGAGAATAAGATGGACGATCTTAGAGCCAGGATAAGTTTCCAATAAGGGACTGTAACATCCTTTGTTTGTCTGAAACATGGCTCACGCCCACGGTCCCGGACACCGCTGTAATGCTGTCTGATAACTTTTCTGTTTTACGGATGGACAGAACAGCCGAGGCCGGAAAAAAACAAAGATGGTGGAGTGTGTTTCATGATCAACAAGAAATGGTGTGACCCCAGGAGCATCTCCATTCTGTCGTGTTCCTGCTCGCCTCATCTGGAACATCTCTCCATTATCATTCTATCTGCCCCGGGAGTTTTCATCGACCATTGCTACTGCTGTTTACATTCCATCACAGGCAGACACTAGCTTGGCTTTGTCCAAACTCCACAATGTGCTCACTGGATATATCAACAAACACCCTGACCATCTGTTCATCTGGAAAAAAATCCTCCGCAGAGGTGAGAGCAGATCCGTTGCTGGCCGAAAAGTTAAACACCTTCTACGGCCGCTTTGAATGCAATGGCTTCAGCACGACTCTGCCGATCAGTGCATCAGGAAGCAGCAGACAGAGTAGCGATGATCATGTTATCACCGTGTCAGAGGACGAGGTTCGAGGGAACTAAAGAGAGTGAACGTCAGGAAAGCAGCCGGACCTGATGGGATTACTGGCCATGTTCTGAGGTCCTGCGCTGATCAGCTTGCTGGTTTGTTTACATCCATCTTTAATGAGTCCCTCGCTACCTCTGTGGTTCCCACCTCTTTTAAAAAATCTGTCATAATCCCAGTGCCCAAGAACAGTAAAACCTCTTGCCTGAATTACTATCATCCAGTTGCCCTCACATCAATAGTCATGAAGGTTTTTGAGAGACTTTTAAAGAACACATTTGCTCCTCGATCCCTGTTACTTTGGACCCTCTTCAGTTTGCCTATCGGCCAAATAGATCAACTGACGATGCCATCTCTCAGGTCCGTGACTCTTCACTTACACACATTGACAGCAAAAATGGCAACTATGTAAGCCTGCTTTTCATCGACTATAGCTCAGCTTTCAATACTATAGTCCCCATCAAGCTAGCTGTTAAACTCACAGACCTCAGCCTAAACTCTTCACTCTGTGACTGGATTCAAGATTTCCTCACCGGCAGACCTCAAGTGGTGAAAATGGGCCAGTTCACCTCAAACTCCATCACCCTGAACGTAGGAGCCCCACAGGGTTGTGTCCTGAGTCCCCTGCTCTACCTTCTCTACACACACGACTGCGTGTCCTCTCACAGCTACACTTCTATTGTTAAATTTGCTGATGATACTGTGGTTCTGGGCCTCATTTCCAACAATGATGAGACCGCATACTTGGATGAGGTAGAGAAACTTACATCATGCTGCCAGGACAACTGTCTCTCTCTGAATGTGAGCAAAACTAAAGAGCTGATTGTGGACTTCAGGAAGAGACAGCAGCGGCCCTACACTCCTCTTATAATCAGTGGGACCCCTGTGGAGAGGGTGAGCAGCTTCAAGGACCTTCAAGTAAACATCTCAGAGGACCTGACTTGGACTGCACACATTCAAACACAGGTTAAGAAAGCCAGGCAAAGACTGTACCATATGCGACAGCTGAGGAAATTCAGGGTCTCACCAACAATCCTGAAAACTTTCTATTCAGGGGCCATAGAAAGTGTACTGACTCAGTGCATCTCAGTGTGTTATGGTAACTCCTCAAATCAGGACTGCAAAGCTCTGCAGAGAGTTGTGCGCTTAGCTGAGCGCACCTCAGGGTCTTTTCTCCCCTCTCTGTAGGACATCTACCTCAAACGCTGCAAAAGCAAAGCTGCTAAAATCATCAAGGACTCAAATTACCCTGGTAACCGTCTTTTCATTCTACTGCCATCTGGCAAGCGCTTCAGGAGCATGATGGCAAAAACTGAGACTTAGGAGGAGCTTCTTCCCTCAGGCCATCAGGCTCCTAAACTCAAACTAATAACATTTACAGGACTCAATTTAATAAACTGTAAAACATTCACTATTCTCCATCATCCGCATTGCTGCTATGTGTATTTACCCGGTACAACTTGTTTGCACATTCCTCTTGCACATCCCTGCTTATGTTATTATTTATTAAGTCCACAGTATTGCACATTTTACTCTTTATTTTTTCTTATTTTATTTTATTTTTACCTATATTTATATATATTCTCTTGTGTTGTGTTACATATTTTGCACTGTCCATTGAGCGGACCTGACCTGATTTACATTTCACTACTGATTATATTCTGTATAATTGAGTATGTGACGAATAAAAAAAACCTTGAACCTTATTGTCAAATAAGTTGGCAACAAAACTGAGTACTCTCTAAGTGATAACAGCTATACATCATTTAAACATGCAAAGCCACATGTCCTATTCATCATCATGTACATGTTTTGTCTGCTTGACAGGGCCATAAAAATTTGTGTATCTTGTTTAAGAGAAGTTAAAATTTAGTGCTTTGAGTACAATTCTCTCACACTGACCACTGGAATTGTAACATGGCACCTCATGACAAAGAACTCTCTGAGGATTTGAGAATTATAATTGTTGCTCTCCACGAAGATGGCTTAGGCTATAAGAAATTTGTTAACAGCCTGGAACTGAGTTACAGTACAGCGGCCAGGGTCATACAGAGGTTTTCCAAGATGGGTTTCACTCGGAAAAGGCCTCGCAAGGGTCGAGTCAAAGAAGTTGAGTCCTTGTGCTGTGCGTCAGGTGCAGAAGCTGGCTTCAAAAAACAGATGCATGAGCACTGCCAGCATTGCTTTAGAGGTTGCAGAAGTGGAAGGTCAGCTTGTCAGTGTTCAGACCATACGCCACACACTGCAACAAGTCAGTTTGCATGGCCATTGTCCCAGAAGGAAGCCTCTTCTCAAGCTGGCTTACAAAAAGCCTGCAAACAGCTTGTGAAGACAACCTGGCCAAGAGCATGAATTACTGGAACCTTGCCCTGTGGTCTGATGAGTCTAAGTGCCTTGTTTGACTCAGATGGTGTCCAGCATGTGTGGCAACGCCCTGGTGAGGAGTACTAAGAAAATTGTGCCTTGCCTACAGTCAAGCATGGTGGTAGTAGCATCATGGTCTGGGGCTGCATGACTACTGCCAGTACTGGGGAGCTGCGGTTCATTGAGGGAATCATGGATTCCAACATGTACTGTGACATTCTGAAACAGAAGATGATGCCCTCCCTTCAGAAACTGTGCCGAACGGCAGTTTTCCAACATAATAACCTCCCCAAAAACACAGCCTAGATGACACTGCCTTACTGATGAAGTTGAAGGTGATGGAGTTGTCAAGTATGTCTCCAGACCTGAAATCTATTGAGCACATATGGAGTATCCTCAAGCGGAAGGTGGAGAAGCACCTTGTGTCTAATATCCAGCAGCTCCATGATATCATTATGGAGGTGTGGAAGAGGATGCCAGCAACAACCTGTGCAGCTCTGGTGAATTCCATGCCCAGTATGATTAAGGCAGTGCTAGATGACAATGTTGCCCCTACAAAACATTGACACATTGGACACAGTTTTGACATGTTCACTTAGGGTGTACTCTTTATATTGCAGTTATTTTGACAATAATGGCTATATGTTGAGTTATATTTAGAGGACAGTCAATTTGTACTTCTATAGTGCTTGAAGTGGAAAAAAAGAAGTGCCGGTACTAGGGGTGTAACGATATCACAAACCGAACCGAAAGATCGTGATACACCACCCTCGATACGAATCGCGGAACTCTCATGGCGTACCGCGCACACAATCTGTCGTAACTGTTTCACAAAACTCTCTTATACGACAGGAAACACGTCTAATATGCAAGCGCATCTCTGGAGACATCACCCCTACATTGATATAAGCGGCACACGTAAGAAGCCTCAAAAACAGGAAACTTTTCCCACTGCCTTTAGAATTAAGCTACAAGCTAACTCCGATCGTGCTCAAACAATTACAAAGGCAATATGTGTTTTCATGGCGCTAGATATGCGGCTGTTTTCCGTTGTTGAGAACGACGGATTCACACATTTGCTAAGTGTGTTGGAGCCAAGATACCAATTACCGAGCCAACCGCATTTCAGTCAGAATGTGCTGCCTCACCTTTACAGCGAAGTAAGAGCCAAACTAGTGGAGGACCTGAGCAGTGCTAAATTCATTGCTTTAACTAAGGACGGGTGGACCTCCCGTGCAACTCAGTCTTTCATGACAATCACGGCGCATGACATTACGGACAACTGGGTGAATAAAAATCCCGTTCTGCAGACACGCGCTATCTACGAAAGCCACACAAGTGATCATCTTGTCGGAAATACTACAGGGAGCTGTAGCAGTGTGGAAAATTGAGTTTATTTATTTAATTTATTATTAAGAGACAAATGTTTATTTCTGACTAACTTGGAGTTATCTCATTTTAGTTTACTCTGTTAAGCTGGCTGCACTAAAGAGATACATTTTTTTTAGTCTGACTAGTCTACATTGGAGGTATGTATTTCATTTTTGCACATCATGCACTAAAAATGTGAAGCTAAAGTTAATAAAGAAAAAGTTAAGTCAAGTTATTGTTGTTATTATTGAGTTAAGTGAATCTATTGTTCCTTAGCATTGCTGGTAAGATAACATGAACCCAACCCCCACAGCAAACAGAACCGAACCGGACAAACCGTGGCTCCAAAACCGTGAACCGAACCGAACCGTGCCACTGTTGTATCATTACACCCCTAGCCGGTACTCACCCGACCCCCCTAATTTACTTATTTATTTATTTACTTATTTATATTAAATAAGTACTTTTTAATAATTCACAATGTATGTATAGTGCCACAATCAATAATTAAATAAACATTTTCAATACAAATTAGCACAAGTCAAGCTGCAATACCAAACAGGACCACAGGGAGACGCCAAAGACCACTAAATCACCTGCCTTTAATATACGGTTCCATTCAGAATCGCTAAATATCTGACCACCGCATAATCAGCGTTCATTATAAACACTCTTGCTTTTAAGCCAAATACATGCTGAAAATAATAATTTGACTGACATCTGGACGTAAGTCACTATTCTCTCTGTAATCGCTGATGAAATCTGCCATGTTTTCTCTGCATTAGCGCTGTTTTGAGCTTACTGTTTTAATTCGTTCACTGGGTCCTTGGACTTTCCAGGAGTTTACGGTTTAAAATTATGTGATTGCAAAAGCCTGCTTCTTTTCATTTTAAGATATGATTTTCATTATAAAGTACTGATTCAAATTAGTAATCAATAAATAATTATTATTCTACAACTCCGCACGTCTCCCCTGACACCACCTCACAGTGAAGTAGACCGACTCTGCTTGCGTTCATTCACGTGATGGGTCGAGATGAGAGGTGATCTCGCCTGGGTAGTGTGCTTTACATAGTTTCTATATAATTTCTAATCCTATAGCCTAATTACCCAGACCCTGATGATTTTACTCTGAGTACCGGCAACATTTCTGAAGTGCCAGTACGCACAAAAAAGTGCTGGTACTCTAAAGGCTAAAATATAGAAGTGCCAGTATTGCGTACCGGTGCATTTTCAAGCACTGCTTCTATACAAACACACACATTGACTACTCTAAAATATATTCACATTTAATTTGTGTGGTATTGTCCCTTGAGAAGATATACTACAATTTTTGCAGAAATGTGAGGGGTGTACTCACTTTTGTGAGATACTGTATATAGGCCCTTTCACACCAAAAGTGAAATTAATAGGCTGACTGAAGGAAGTGCTTCTGCACTCACTCAACATGGAGACAGGAAATGTGTCGGTGAATAAATGGGAAAACAAAGTAACTTGCATTATTTATTAGCAAAAAAATACATAAAATACTTATTTGATATTTCATTGTAAATTTAAAAGTTATGTGTTTTCTAGTTTACTATTTATTTGAAAAAAGTAATCTGACTACGTCACTAGGGTTACTTGAAATTACGTTACCTTCAACACTACCTACAACACAAAAGTTGTACCCATTTATTTATTTGTTTTTAAACAATACGTTGAATTCACAAAACAACAGAACTGTTATAGGATTCTGAAATATTAAGTAGAACAAAGATTTTTGTATGGTATTTTTATAGTACTTTTTTGAAGGTTCTGTTTTCATTGCTTGGAAAACAGAAGTGAACATTCTTTAGAACTTTTCTACTTTCAGATGGAAAAAGGTAAAACAGGTTTGTAATAACATGAGATTGAGTAACTGGTGACAGTCTTCATTTTTGGGTGAACCTTTCCTCTAAGCTTACGGTCAAAATTGTTCTACATGTGTGGAGAAAGTGGGTTCATTACAGACTGAAAAGGGAGCTGTCAGCAGACTGTGGTCTCCAGCAGTTGAAGGTTTTACACTCAAATGACTCACCATGAGACACATAAACCTCCTTTTCTCCCACAAGCTCCAGAGAATGTCCCCGTGCCACGAGGGAAGCCCTGAGAGAGGGGGTATCCAGCTAATCTGCATGGAAAACCTCCGAATCAACTTTGCGAGCAAGGTCGTTATATCTGTGGCAAGTTATGGTGGTGGTAAAAAGTGCTTTACCTCTGGTCAAAACATCACATTTCATCCGTCAGGAAAATATTAGTAATTGTTTCCAGACTCGGATCATGCAGTAGAATATATATATACAGTATATACAATATTTATTTGGCAGAAATGTGACAATGTGTTATGTTTTAGATCATAATTTCGAGCTCAATACTTTTTGATTGTTGCTCAATAGATAGTTTCTAATGCTGAAACAGACGCCTTGGTGTCTTTTTTAATAACACAGTGTTTGTGTTTAATTAAAGATCGCACGGCTGAGCTTCATCTTGTATGATTGTGTAAACATTTACCAAGTCATTAATGCTGTTAGCCTTTTCAGTTAAAATGTTCAGGTCTGTCGGCCTATTACAAAACACATTCATATACGTAGATTGGTGATACTCTATGCAGTATTGTGTTGTTTTCTTTAGTATTTTTATCTCCTGTGCTTTGCTGAAAATCCTTTTCCTAATTTAGTGTCCAAAAATGACATGCCTGTTAAATGTTGGTTGTAAATCTTTTGATATGCTATATTATTGCCAAATCTTGGTTTCAGTCTTTTTGTTAACATGTTTTCATTCAAATAACACAGATTTAGAGTTTATTTTTGGAACTGATTGATCATAGGACTAATGTTCACTCAATGAGGCATACAATCAATCAGTTTAAAAAAGAAATGCAGAAAAAAAAGATTAATGCCAATATTTGGAAATAATATAACATAACGAGAAATGTATTAGCCATTTTTTGTAGGCCGGTCATTTTTGACTGAAACACCACACGTCTAACAAGGTTGGAGTATAAAATGCCAGAAAAGTACAAAAATGATCACTAATTATTTGGGGCGTGGTTTGTGGGCTGTGTGAGCAAAGTCAGTAAAAAAAATAAAAAACATAAATAACATCCTCTCCCAGTCATAATGACAGACCACAGCAAAAGTGTTACCAATGAATCTTGAGCTGCAAATATGTGTATTTTTGGAAAACATGATTATGATTAGTCAGTTGAACGGTGCAATTTTGCAATTATTTAATTTTTATTTATTTAGTTAGTAAGTATAATGACCTCAAAACTGGATATTTCACTGCTGTCCATGACAACATACATCACTACATTCATGTCTCTTCAGCTACTTTGCTCTGGAAATGGTTACCATAGATTAAAAGTACAGTATATAGTAATCTATAAATCAATCTCCCACAAAAGACGATGCACCATAAAACATTATAAAAATCGTAAGTTGACTTGTTCTTTTCAAGTAATCTTCTGATATTAAAGAAATTTGTCTGTATAAAGCTTTATGTATAGATGGTATATAACTGTATACAGACAGACAGACAGTCCACTTCTTACATATTAATTTAAAGGAACAAATGTCAAATTTTGTAATAGAAGCATTCTGGATTGTTCAATTCATCACACAGCCCAGCACAAGTCCTGCACGCAACATTAACCAAGTCATGTTGGCATTGCACTGATAGATGAATCTAAAAACATCCAAAGCCTTGCTATGATGCTATGATTTAGGAATAAATGCATGTTGTTGCCATCATTTTGCTGTTTTGATGTGTGTTGGCAGGTACAGATGATGAATGAGGAACTCAAAGCCGTGTAGCAGAGATTACAGGCCGTTTAATGTGAAAGTGTCCCCCTGCAGGGTCACAACCACCCTCGACAAACCACAGTCTCCATTTAAATTTCTGCACATTAATGAGATTTATGCCTGTACTTATATTGTAATTACAAAACTTACTGCCAAAAGGCATTACACTGTCTAACCATAAGATTTCAACCTGTATTTTATGTTGTTATTTGTTTATTATGTTCTTAATAATTATAGGCTTATAATTGTCAGTGGGGGCATTTTCCACAAAAAGAAAAAAAAACCTTAAATAGATACATGTAGAAATATTCAGTATCCTTTAAAAATATCCATGATTATTCCTATGCTAATTATTCTGGGTTGTTGCTAAGCCCTTGTGAAAAATTAACTTTAACATTCTATTTAAAAAAAGAGTACTTATTACAGAAAAATATATTTATAAAAAACTACGTTTTTTTACACTTAGTTGCATATTCATTGTAATTAAATGAAAATGTATTGTAGATTACATTTTTATTTAACACATTTAAGTAGGACTTAAGTACATATTTATATTAAATAATTACTTCTATTGTCTTTGAAAGATGGTTAAAATGTTATGCTGAATGTACTGACAATAATTTATAGTAAGCTAAAATATGCTACAATGTCATTTTAATTGGAATTTGTGTGTTATGTATTTAAATATATTTGTAAATCTACATTTTTATGAAGTTGCAGTTCAGTACATTTAAAATATGTGAACTTTAAATGTAATATTTAATATCACACTACAGTTAAAATTATAATAAAGTAATTTACTTGTGATTTAGTATGCTAGTCAACACATTAAAATAAGTGCACTCCTTAATGACAAAAAAAAGCATGACAAAAAAGCATGACAAAAAGATAATTAAAACACACTATTAAAGCTTAAAACATTTAGAAACATAAGTACACAAGTATTTAGAAACAATAATGAAAGTGCATTTTATGTATACTTAGGTGTAATTTTATTATGATGATATAATCGGCAAGTATAATTTTATTTTTAATAAATATATTTTTAAGATTAGAGGTCTACAATAAGTACACATTAAAGGATTAGTTCACTTATAATTTACTTACCCCCATGTCATCCAAGATGTTTATATATTTGTGACTCTCTTTGAAATCCAGGCTAAAGTCTCAAAATCTAATGAGATAACAAGCATCAAATTTGATTTCTGCCATTCATTTCACTATAATTTCAATTTTTGACATGACCTTACTCAGTCAATATTTATTATATGAAGGTTATTAAGGATAATTTTTTTGTAGAAAAAAGCAAATCACACACACAATAAAAGACTTTAGCCGTTTTTTCACAGAAAGGGTCATGTTTCTTTCTTCAGTAGAAAAACAATTAAGGTTTTTGATGAAAACATTCCAGGATTTGTATCAATATAGTTAGTTTCAATGGACTCTAAACGGTTGAAGGTAAAAATTACAGTTTCAAGTGCAGCTTCAAAGGGCTATAAACGATACCAGACAATGAATAAGGGTCTTATCTAGCAAAATGATCTGTCATTTAAAAAATAAAAATACATGTATATGCTTTATAAACACAAATGCTCGCCTGTTTTGCGTCCCAGACTTCACGTAATATGTAATAATGTTGAAAAGGTCACGCTTGACATAGGCTCCGTTTCATCTCCTCATCCAAGTTCAAAATCGTCCGACATCGTTGTTTTACCTTGTAAACTCGTTGAGTTGTAACTCCCTTTTTTTGTAAACGGCGTTTGACTTAGTATTTGCACGTTCAACTTGTAAACACTGACTCGGTACTTCTGCCTACGCCAAGCGTGACCTTTTCAATATAATTATGTATTACCTGAAGCGCGCATCGCAGAATAGAACAAGGCGAGCATTTATGTTTATAAAGCAAATACTTTTTACTTTACTTTTTTACATTTTAGTCATTTAGCAGACGCTTTTATCCAAAGCGACTTACAAATTAGAAAAAGAAACTAAAACTATAAGTTGAAACTCTATAAATACTATAAACATTTAAGGAAATTTATAAATTTAATAAAAATGACAAATGCATACAACAACATTTCAAAAGTAAACATTTAAATAAAACAAAATAAAAAAAGGATCTATTTTCAGACCAGGTGTCTGACTTCACACTGAAAATGAAAACCATGTTACACCCAAAAGTCTGGCCCAAGGTGAGATGATCTGGTCCTGCACCTCTTTATATGACACATCTATATCACATATCTATTTTTTTTTTTTTAAATGACCGAGTCCATTGAAACTAAATAAAAATCCTGGAAAGTTTTCATCTAAGTAATTTTTTTCCAAGTTGTTGCTTACTCTCGTGATTTAGTTTACCTGGGCTTAGGGTTAAGATGAAATCCTTGACTCTAAGTATGAGGAATCGTAACAGTAATGCTTGCCTTAGTGAAAGCCACTGACTGGCTCCAAACAGTAGTCTTATCTCATATCAGTTTGGACCAGAGCCTTCATTCTGTGGAGAATCGCAAACTCTTGGTGCATAACTCAAGTCACTGGTGTCATCAGATATACTTTTAAAGATATCAGGATCATACCAGAACAACTTCAAAGTACAGGCATATGTCTGCGATATAATGCACATACTTCTCAACATTACTTCAAAAACATGGGTCGTGATAAATTTATGTGGCCATAAAAGAGGATTCTGGGCTTCTCACAAACTGTTATACATCTGTGCTTAATTTATAGCATAGCACATATAAGGCTGCAGAATGCCTTTGTTCTTTTAACAGGTGTTAGGCGGGGGTTTGTGCTGCGGTTAACCATAATTTGGTCCAACAGAGGAGCGGGGGCCTGATCTGGAGGTGTAGCCCACAGCAACTTTCCCTTTAATCTCCCAATAAAGTTAAGCAGGATTTGCTTCTGTTTTGTTTTCTAAGATTTTCTATCCCTAGTATTAAACACTTTATAATTTATATTCAGTATTTATAAAATCCTAAAAAACACCATACATCTGCATCATAACATCTTGTAATTGTGCTGTAGGCACCATGCAGTTGTGTGTTTGCAAAGGCAAGCATCACTGCTCTTGGCTCACTGCTAGTTGGTCAGTCTAGTTCTTAAAAGGAGAGTTCAGTGTTTCAAAATTAAAATGTGTTGTTATTGTACTCACTCTCAGGCCATTCAAGATGTAGGTGGATTTTTTCTTCAGTAAAACAGTAAAGAACCATTTTAGCTGGAACTGTGGTCCTTAGTGATTCATAAAATACAGTGGCTGCCCGTATTTTAGAAAAAATACTAATAAAAACAGAAAAAAGAAGCATACCTATCAACACAAAATTACCTCCTGACAATATACTGAGGTCTTATGAAGAGAAATGATTGGTCTGTGCAAGAAACATTATTTACAACATTATTACCTGTAATCCAGAGCCTCAGACAAACAGTTCGGAGTGATGTCCAGTTCACAAATGAATAATTATTTTAAACTGGTTCTATTTAATTAACTATCTGAAACAGTTCACTAAATCAGACTGAATCTTCTGAATCAATTCGCAGCTCGAGCAGCACTGATCTACACTGTAGATCTAACAGATCTACCAGTTATTGGATCAAAACTAATTTTCAGATGTCTGACAGATGAATTAACTGATTCAGTGCTCCAATACCTCCAACAAATTTCTGAACTGAGGAAACAGTTTGACTTGGACTGAAGACCGATGAGCCACTGATATGCACACGCATGGACCGAACACTTGAACGAAGGCTAGTTTATTCACTCTATTTGGTTTAGACATGTAAAAGATCCATGGTTCACATAATTATTGGGTGCTTTAATAATATAATTGTGCATATATGATGTCACTGCATTATTACGTAAACAAACTAGTGAACTGAACCAGTTCATTGAAACAAACTGTCTCAAAGTATCAGTTCAGATTAGCTCTGGATTACAATTGTAAATAATGTTCAGTTTCTTGCACAGAGCGATCATTATGATTTATAAGACCTCAATATATCATCAGGAGTCATGGGTATTAATTTTGTGATCTCTGATAAGCTTTTTTTCTGGGCAGCTGCTGACTTGTTTTTTTTATGAATCACCAAGAGCATTGGTTTCAGTAAAAATCTGCTTTACTGTCCTACTGAAGAAAAAAAGGTACCTACATCTTGGATGGCGAGCAAATCAACAGCAACTTTATTTATTGTATTATTATTATTATTATTGGGTGAACTGTCCCTTCAAGACACAGTCATGATGGCTGTGTTTATGCAACTGGCAAACTTCATGGTGGCAAGTTTTACACAGGCAACCACTTCCGACATTTTCTTGAGACCATCAAGTTCTAGATTCACTTTTCAGGTTCTTGTTGAGATATGATTTAAATTTGCAAAGGCACGTGTCCTCTACTATAATTTTAGATCCAGGTTTAAGATTTGGCTTAGTTAGCACTGTTACAGTCAGCCAAATAAACTCACTTTGAGTCAACTTATAACTTTTAAGAGCAGATGTACCGCACAGTGTCGCAACAATATATAGTGATATTCTCATTGTTACTCAGAAAACAGGATACAGGTTTAACTCATTCGAAATACTTATGCTTAATGTTTAAGATGGTTTAGATCCTACCTGTGCGATCGCTACCACTTTGTTTATTTAAACGGGCAGTCATCTTAATTATCACCAGTAAATTATGGAGTACCACAAGGATCTGTCCTAGGTCCTCTGCTATTTTCATTATACATGTTGCCCCTTGGTAATATTATTAGAAAATATGGCATTCATTTCCATTGTTATGCAGATGATGCTCAACTATATATCTCAACAAGACCAGATTAAACTTCTAAACTATCTAAGCTAACGGCGTGTGTTAAAATTGTACAAATTATTATCTCCTTTTAAACTCAGATAAGACAGAGATATTACTTATTGGATCAAAAAACAGTACACAGAATCTCTTGGATCACAACTTGCAACTAGACGGATGTCCTGCAACTTCACAGTCAAAAATCTGGGTGTTATATTAGACAGCAACCTATCTTTTGAAAATCATATTTACCATGTTACAAAAACAGCATTCTTTCATCTTAGAAACATTGCCAAGCTACGGAACATGTTAAGTGTTTCTGATGTAGAAAAGCTAGTTCATGCATTCATGACCTACAGACTTGACTACTGTAATGCACTGCTAGGTGGTTGTCCTGCATATTCAATAAACAAGCTACAGATAGTACAACATTCTGCGGCTAGAGTCCTTACCAGGTCAAGAAAATATGATCATATTACTCCAATTTCACAGTCTCTGCACTGGCTACCTATTAAGTTCTGTATTAGTTACAAAATATTATTACTTGCTTATAAGGCCCTAAAATGGTTAGCTCCTGCGTACCTAACTATCCAACCCACTCCCTAAGATCACAAAACTCTGGACTCTTGATAGTACCTAGAATAGCAAAGTCCACTAAAGGAGGTAGAACATATTTTCATATTTGGCTCCCAAACTCTAGAATAGCCTTCCTGATAATGTTCGGGGTTCAGACACACTCTCTCTGTTTAAATCTAGATTAAAGACACATCTCTTTAGCCAAGCATTCATATAATGCATCTCATAATCTCATTAAAATACCGTGGTAACTAGGAATTACACAAGCTTCAGTCTGGATACAACCCCTAAATGATCCGAGATGACCAAAAACCTGAGAAGAAATGATGCCAACCCCTCAGACAATATACAGAATTAACCAAATTTTTGCTCCGGGGGCAGCCATGTTTGTCTGTGTCTGCCCGTCTCTATCATCAGCTTGTGTCCGCTGAGTCTGTATCTGGTCAACGTGCTTCTCAGTTTCTTATCTGACACTGTGAACAGATACTCTGCCATACTGTACTCTCTCTTTAGGGACAGATAGCATTGCATTTTACTCTGTTGTTGAGTTTGGGTTTGCCAGTGAGTGATGTAGCTCTGTTTGATTTGTGCAGTGATCTGATTGGTTCTGATGTTGTGATTCAGAGCATCAGTAGATGTTAGTGAAGCATCAGGACTGAAGCTCTGGATCATCTGGAGGAAGGGCTTGTTTTCTTTGCTCATCTCTTGGTATTGCAGGGCTTTATAATGGTATGATTGGGGATCGCTGAGCTTCAGATGTTTCCAGAATTTAATTGCCCTTTTTTGTATCTTAGTGATTAGAGGATATTTGCCTAATTCTGCCCTGCATGCGTTATTTGTTGTGTGCCAGTGCACGTGTAATATATTTTTACAGAGTTCTGCATGCAGGGTCTCAATCGGATGTTTTTCCCATTTGGTGAGATCTTGACTTGGGTTTGTCAGTGGACCCCACACCTCACTGCCATAGAGTGCAATGGGCTCAATTACTGATTCTACTATTTTCAGCCAAATTCTAATAGGGATTTCTATAGGACATTGCCGTTTTATGGCGTAGAAGGCCCTGCGTGCTTTATCTCTCAGTTCATTCACAGCATGATTAAAGTTTCCAGTGGATGTGATTTTCAAACCCAGGTAGTTGTAGTGTGATGTGTGTTATCTGGTTAGTGCCTAATGTAAAGATGTGTTCTGTTCCCTGGGATCTGGATCTTTTCTGAAAGATCATAATGTTGGTTTTCTTCAGGTTGACTGTCAGGGCCCAGGTCTGGCAGTATTGCTCCAGCAGGTCCAGGTTCTGCTGTAGACCATGTTTGGTGGGAGACAGCAGAACCAGATCGTCTGCATACAGCAGGCATCTGATCTGTGAGTCGTGTAGAGTGAGGCCAGGGGCTGCAGATCGCTCCAGACTGAGCGCCAGTTCATTGATATAGATGTTAAATAATGTTGGGCTTAAGCAGCAGCCCTGTCTCACTCCACGCTCCTGGGAAAGATACCTTGTACGTTTGGTGTTGATTTTTACGCCACATTTACTTTCAGTGTACATTGATTTGATGAGGTCATAGGTTTTACCTCCTATTCCACTTTCAATAAGTTTGTAGAATAGTCCTTGGTGCCAGATTGAGTCAAACGCTTTTTTAAAGTCAATAAAGCATGCATATATTTTCCTTTATCTTGATGAACGTGTTTTTCAATCAGAGTATGTAATGTATAAATGTGATCAGATGTACGGTAATTTGGTAAAATCCGATTTGACTTCTGCTCAGTACATTGTGTGTGGTGATGAAGTCTAGTAGTCGAGCATTTATTATGCTACAGAATAACTTTCCCAGGTTGCTGCTCACACAGATGCCTCTGTAGTTGTTAGGATCAAATTTATCTCCGTTTTTAAAGATTGGTGTTATCAAGCCTTGATTCCAGATGTCGGGGAAGTAACCTACACGCAGGATCACATTGAATAGTTTTAGAACGGCTAATTGGAGCTTGCTGCTTGTGTGTTTTATCATTTCATTTAATATCCCATCAGGTCCTGATGCTTTTTGGAGTTGGAGGTTTTTGATTTTTTCTTTAAGTTCTTTGTCAGTTATTGGGAAATTTAATGGGTTTTGGTTATCTTTGATTGTTAATTCTAGTTTTTCTAATTGGTTGATTGTTTGATTTTGCTCACAGTTCGTGTCTGTTTGTACTTTATTAAACAATGTTTGGAAATGACTTTCCCATATTTCTCCATTTTGAATGGGCAGTTCTTCATGATCAGTTTTTTTCAGGTTGTTCCAATTATCCCAAAATTGGTTTGTGTTCACTGACTTCTCGATTATTGTTAGTTGTTTTTGGGTGTATTGTGCTTTTTTGGTTCTGAGTGTATGTTTGTATTGTTTTAGTGTTGCGCAGTAAAGATGACGGATCTCTGCATTATTGGGATCGTTATGTTTCTGATTTGACAATGTTCTCAGGTTTTTGCGAATAGTTTGGCAGGTCTGATCAAACCAATTTTTGTCATTTTTGAGGATTTGTTTTTGTCCATTTTTTGTTTTCAATTTGGATAGTTTTGCTGATTTTTCAAATATGTAATTGATATCTTTTACAGCAAGATTGACCCCTTCATTAGTGTGAGTATAGGTGTTATTTAGGAAGTTATCTATCAGCGCTTGTATTTTTTGGCTGCTAAGTGCTTTCTGATATTCTTCAGCGCTGTTTTCAGCCCATCTGTATGGTTTTCTGATGTTGTACAGGTTACTGGGCTTTGTGTTAATGTTATTTTCAGTCTTTTTGAGATACGCAGTGATTTGACTGTGATCAGACAGAGGGGTCAGTTCTCTAACAGTGAATGATCTGAGAGATGAAGGATCTATGTCTGTTATCATATAATCAACTGTGCTATTCCCAAGAGGTGAGCAAAATGTGAATCTCCCTAAAGTGTCCCCTCGTAACCTACCGTTGATGATATACAGACCCAGGCTTCGACAGAGCTGCAGGAGGTCTTTTCCATTCTTGTTTACTGTATGGTTATTTCTGTGGATATGGGAGAAAGTGTTGTTAATAACAGTCAATTTGTTGTTGATGTATTTGCTACCTTGTGTGTCGGTGAAGTCCGGCTGTAGTCCTGTTCTTGCGTTCAGGTCCCCGCAGATGAGCACGTTTCCCTGGGCCTGGAAGTGGTTCGTCTCTTCCTCTAATATATCTCTCTCTCTCTCTCTCTCTCTCTCTCTCTCTCTCTCTCTCTCTCTCTCTCTCTCTCTCTCACACACACACACACACACTAGGGCTGTAGTACTCGAGTAAGGTCTCGGACTCGAGACGTTTTTCTATCGTCTCGGACTTGTCTTGGACTTGTTGGTATTTGGACTCGGACTTGGTCATCGGACTCGCCAAATGTTCAAGTTGGTCTCGACCGAGTCCAGCAATATATGCTCTTTTTTTCTCTTTCAAAACAAAGACTCGCTTGTTCCGCAAATGGGTAATGTAATTGCCATTGGTTTAACTCCATCTAGAACGGGCATTGTCATTGGTCCATCTAGAACAGGCATTGTCATTGGTCGCCTGTTAAATGCACAGCTGCCTCATATGAGTGTTGAGTGTGCGCGCTGCGTGGAGGCATAAATTATCTTTATTTTGGCCACAGACACGCTGTCGGCAAGTTGCATTATACAGTTTGGTTGTACAAAGTTCGTTGGAGTTTTCCCTCTCACTTTCCTTCGCTTTTAAATACCTTATTAATGCCCGTGCGCATTTTGCTTTCACTTTCATTTCAGGTCAATTTCTTATCTATAACTTACAACGACACATTTTCTGCAATAAACATGGGACTTTAATTAACAAAACGAATATAAATACACCATTACCATGCTATAAGCCTAATATAAAATTACAAACTTGCAAAATGTTTAAATGTAAAAAAAAAAACTGACAATCATCAAACGCCATGGCACCAAATGAATAAGAAAAAGAACGAATAAGAGCAAAACGAATAAAGCCCGGAGGCACGGAATACACCTGGATGTAAAATAAAATAAATTACACAAAAACGTAAATAAAGTAAAAAATAAGCAAACACTGTGGCTGGGCGATTTATCAGATTTGATCGATTAATTCGAATTTAATGTTTTGCCACAATTAGATTTTTTATAAATCGAGGAATCGTGATTTTGAATAGAAATATTACCAAACGCTAGAATTAGACACTTTGATAAAGAACAATCCAACCGCATGTCGGTGCACAACCGTTCACATGTGATGCTCTCTGGGGAACATTCACACAGAGTGTGTTTTTGTGTTGATGCGGGCAGTGGAATAGGAAAAATACAAGATGTGAGTTAAACATCTTTTAATAACTAGAGTGCCGCGTTTTTAGAAAGCCGTTTCATGCACGAGACGCTGCAAGAGACGCGAGCGCAACAGTCAAACGCGTCCATGTTTTCATAGAAAAAACAATGGAAAAGCAGCGTAATCGAATACAAAACATGTGAAGAACTACTACTGTATATCTGATCTTTCAGGTTTGCATCCCGGTGACAGGCTGAGAACTGCTGTGCATTGTTTTACAGAGCCTTTATAGTTAATAATAGCACTCTAGGTGTTATACCTTCAGTCATTTTGAATTACTTGAGTTTTTTTGGAGCATTTGTCTTGTATTATTTCAGAACATATAGCCTAATATGCATAATATAAGTTTGTACAAGATGTAGTTGTAGTTCATCTTTTCTGCAAAGATATTTAGTGATTTGTTTCACATTTACATCATGAAGACAACGTCATGTGTGGTGCACTTAGAATATACTTTTCTTTAACTAGAAGGTTAATAAAGAGAAAGTTTCTTGAATCATGTTGTAGTTATATTTTCAAGTTGACTAGATAAAATCTTACAAAATCGAGAATTGGTCAAATATAAGTGAAATTGCTGAACCTAAAATATCCTCCTGAGACGCCCCCCCTAAAAAAAAGTTTACATGTCATTACATTGTTTAGACCATAAGAAAAAAATATATTTTTTGAAAAACTCTATTTTATTCATATTTGATTATATGTCCTCTGTAGAGAACACAAGGACTAAAATTAAATGGCATGAATAGATATAAAAACGTCAAAATCAATGGGAGTTTTTTTAAATCACCAAATACATTTTTAGGTTTCAGGATTTTTTTATACTAAACTTTGTTTAAGGATGATTCTCAACTATGTTTTAAAATGTATAACAAAATGATTTGATATACCATTTTGTTTTATGCAATATGTGTGTAAAAAATTCCATAAACTGGTTTCCCATTAAACACAGTGTACCTATACACTGTATCTAATTTGCTTATTAATGTGTTGCTGTTGGGACAGAATGTTGAAAAAAAAAATCATAATGGGAGTAATACATGGCCAGATTTTTATAATAATATATAATATTTCATAAGCAAACTGATATATAATTTATTTCCCTATTCAATTGTTGTCTCCCAAAATGCATAATAAACATGCTTTTAGTCCTGGTGTCCTCTACATTGAGCATGTATGAAATGATGTCCTGTTTCATAACAGGAAGTCATATTTGAATTTTAAAACCCATAACATTTTCCTGAGATGTTGCTTTATGACAATCTGAAAATGATTCAGATGTAAAAGACATTACAGAATATAATCATATTTCCATAAGGATGTACAGTTTTTCACTAAATTAAATATAACCATCTTTAAAGGCATAGGAGAGGGTTTAAAAAACATTTATTATCTCTATAAAGCCCTGAATGAGCTCTGTGCAGGACATCCAGGCTTATAACTGTGACATGTGAGGTCTCAGAGAAATACACTAAAATAGAATGTCCACTACAGAGACACAACTCCATAGCTGGGTCTCAGGAGGAGAAATAAAATAGCCTAATTTGATCCTACAGTGTTGCTGCACATGCTTTTAGATCATTACAAACAATAATGCAAAATTATTATATTAGAATAGAAGATATGCCGTCTCGTATCACATCAATAATTAAGTATGTGGTTTTGAAGAAGATTTTTTTCTTTCTCTGTTTTGACCGTCTCATTTGGACTTGGACTTGGACTCGAACCTCTTTGGACTTGGACTTGACTCGGACTCGAACCTCTTTGGACTTGGACTTGACTGGGACTCGAACCTCTTTGGACTTGGACTTGTCTTGGACTCGACAAAGGTGGACTTGACTACAGCCCTAACACACACACACACACACACACACACACACACACACACACACACACACACACACACACACACACACACACACACACACACACACACACACACACACACAAATCGTGATTAAATAGCTGATGTGCTGAGATGTGACCCCTCTCTCTCTCTCTCTCTCTCTCTCTCACACACACTCTCTCTCTCTCTCTCTCTCACACACACACACACACACAGAGACATGCTCGCACCCCGCATGCACGCACACACACACACACACAAAACACACACCCTGCGATTAAGATAGTTGATGTGCTGAGATTATAGCTCTGCTACCCGATCCGAGCCCGACGGGTCAAGAAATACTTTCGGGACGGGTTCATGTTTAATGTTTCATGTTTCAGGGTCAGGTTTGTAGCTAAACCAAAACTATATGCAGAAGCTAAGCTGCTTTCATAGACGCACGCGCGCACACACATTATAGCACACCATGGGCGGCGCTAGAGAGGGGCTATCAGGTGCTCTAGCACACCCAACAAAAACCAAAGCACCCCCATAAAAGTGTAATATAAATACAAATATTTGACTCATTACACATGCATAACTACTGCAATGCAATACAACATGACGGGATTTTGCAGTCGCACATAATGTCAGCATTTTATTTAAAAAATTGATCAGTTCCTTGTGCCAAGTAGGCCTGCCCCCGACTAAAGGTTTTTCTAGTCAACTAGTTGCATATTTATATTGAATTGATTAGTATAATAACCTACTAAACCATCCTTTAAAATTGGCATTTAGGCGTATTATAGCCTATTTCATGCTCAAGCGCACGGATAAAGCTAACCGCAAAGCACCGGCTAAAGTAATGATTATGAATGCATCTGGGAAAATGAAAACATTTTAATTATGTATTAATAAACCAGTGCTTTCTCAGTCAGTGTCAGCTGCAAAGATGAAGTTGTCGAATGCCGGTGCTGACTTGCCATCTCTACAGGAATGGACATGCCTTTAATAGAGAAATGCACCTATACAGACTACATAATCAGAGAATATATATATATATATATATATGTATATATATAGTTTTTTGGGGGGGTTCTCAAGCTTTCTGCAGATTTAGTAAGAAGAAGAGTTTTTTTTATTCGTCACATACACAATTATACAGAATACTTACCAGCAGTGAAATTTGTGCTCTGCATTTAACCCATCCAAGTGCACACACACCCGGAGCAGTGGGCAGCCAGCGCTGCGGTGCCCGGAGAGCAGTTGGGGGTTCGGAGCCTTGCTCAACGGTCTCACCTCAGTTGTAGACAATTCCTGCCGGAGCCGAGATTCGAACCCACAACCTCGGATTACAAGTCCTAAGCCCTGAAATCCTTTTGGATTTCACCTTGTAAATAAACTGCACTTGGGTTATTCACTATGCTCGCCTTCAGTGGACTCTTTACACATGTCTGTTTACATTGTGTCTGATTTAAAGTAGGCCGAATGCTACCGAGCCTTAACTGACAAAAATTACCATAATTTGCACGGTGGAAGAATTAAAATCTTGTCCTATACCATTCAAAAACTCAGCAGAATTTATGTGACCGCTGCACCTGATGTTCATAAGCTTTCATAACTGTAATGTTTTTTCTTTTACCTTGTGAAAAGGCCACGCCTTGATGAATCTGTTTCTTTATGTATTTGTTTACTGACCGTTGCATGCAATCGTGAAATAAAGCATCTTTTACATTTTTTTATTGGCTATTCATTGTGGGGTGAAAAAAAAGATTTCAGGTCGGGTTCGGGCTCTAAATTTAACTCTCGGGTCGGGTTGGGTCAGACAATCTCGCAGGGTTCGGGCTTCAGTTTAAATCCCGTGCAGACCTCTAGCTGAGATGTCTCTCTCTCTCTCTCTCACACACACACACACACAAAACAGTCAATAGCAAATACTTAAACTAATTAAAGCTAAAATTAAAAGGGAGCTAGCACACGGGCTCACCGCCAACCGGTGGCTTCAGAAACACAGGAAACGGACAGCAAAATGCGTTTAAAAAGGCAAATATAGAGGAATATGTCAAAGTCATTTATACACGCCAAACATGCTGGTGGCGCTATGCCTATAACTGAACATTATCATGTAGATGTCTTCAGGCCAGCACTTTTATCAAACATATGAAGTTTGGTGCAGATTGAAAATGGTATGTTTAAGTTACTGTAAAACAAGTAATTTCCTGTGACCAGCAGTTGGCGCTATATCTATTACTGAACTGAACACTGGTATGAAGATGTCTTCAGACCAGTGCTTTTATCAAACATATAAAGTTTGGTGCAGATTGAACATGGTATGTTTGAGTTAGTGTAAAGCATGACAAATCCAGTTTTCAATGGTTACTATGACACCTGAAAATGGCAAAAATGACGAGAATATGACGAGAAAGTTCTAAATAACCGACTTTCTGTTGGGTTTCGGATTTCGTACCAGGATAATTTTTTGTAGGTATTGTTATGTTAAATGAGTGTACCGATTTTTGTACATGTATGTGAAACGTAGCTCGAGGCGCACTCCGCTGAATGTGTATAGGTGGTGCTGTCGAGCCATTTTGCCACACCTACTTCTGTTACCCATATCAGATGTAAATTATCACCAGTTCTGATGCCTGTGCAAAGTTTCGTGATTTTTCGAGCATGTTTCGGCCCTTAAAAATGCGATTTGGAAAATAATAATAATAAAAAACATAGCAGATTCAATAGGGTCCTCGCACCATCGGTGCTCAGTCCCTAATAATAATAAACAGAGCAGATTCAATAAGATCCTCGCACCATCGGTGCTCGGTCCCTAATAACAAAACATACAGTCACTGATTCAGAAGCTTGTAGTGCTCCAAAGAGAAAGCAAAACTTGAAATCGCATCTTTAACCTGACCTATACTGGAGTAAAATGCGTGAAACGTAGCCTGGAATACACTATGCCACAAACAAAAGACACAGAGATAGCATATAAAATAGCGTTATATTGTGTAAGTAAGGATAAGTATAACTAATAGTGAATAACAATATTAAGAAAAAAAGTGTGGTGTGTAGTAAATACAGATGCATTGGCAGCTGTGACACTGTAAAATGTTTGGAATTTTCTCAGAAAAAAAAGACTAAAAATGTTACAGCGTAACCCGTTAATTGGTTACCTGTAAGGTACATTTACATACACAATTGTAAAACTACAAATGGTTTAGTATTATATGTAAATTAACTGTCAAGTGTATTGTGCTTGAAAGTAAAAGCTATCAATTACCATACAATTTACTGTGAAAAACAATAAAAGGACTTTCACAGAAGTCCCTGTGTGAAATTTGTTTATTCTCAATTTTGTTAATCATTACAAAAAATCACAAAATCACACAAAAATCATTTTGTGTGTCATTTTTTGTTATTTAGTTACTGTTTATTGCCATAATTTTTGTCATGTTGACGTGAGTTTGTGTGTGTGGTCTTGTGTAAGAGTTGTAGTGAATGTAAATAGCACATCTGAGGGCTGGGAAGCAGTTCAGGAACAACAGTATAGTAACTCTCCTGAGATCGATCTGAGCGATTTAACAAAGTCTGACCGTGCCTGTAAGAGAGCCCACTGATGGAGGTCTGATTCTGTAAACAATATTTGGCTTCTGGGCAACATTTCCAACCCAATTTCATTGAAAAACATAACTACTTTACAAAGTATAGATACAGTAAAGTATAGTATATTTTGTATAGATACAAAATATTTGAATATTACAAGCAATAATAAAAAAAAAAAGTATGAATGAAGGTCTACCGCTTGGTTCTTAAAATCATGTGAAAACGTATGAATGAGATTGTACAAATTCATACAAATTGGCCACCAATTTGCAAAAATGCTAAATTTTACTAAGAATATGTATTGCCAAAGTTTTGTTAATGCTCCCGTTAAGTTTAAGTTATTGAAAAAAAATCGTAATGTTCTTGTTTTTATTGATTGATTGATATCAGAGTCAGAATGAGCTTAATAGCCAGGTATATTTACGCATACGAGGAATTAGTTTTTGTGGCAGAAGCTACCGCAGTGCAACAGAATGACAGTGCCAGAGCACAATACATATAATAAAAAAGAACAAGTAAATAAGAATAACAATATACAAATTGACAATTGTATTTACAGGTATATAACAATGGTCAGTTTTGTATGTACAGGTATATTATGTGCAATTGAAGAGTGTGTTAGATAAATAAGTGTGTGAGTGTATAAATAGTGTGTGTACCATAATTATTATCAATTGTTCATGAAATGGATTGCCTGAGAGAAAAAATTGTTTCTGTGTCTAGCCGTTCTGGTGCTCAGAGCTCTGTAGCGTCGACCATACGGTAACAGTTCAAAGAGGGAGTGTGCTGGATGTGAGGGGTCCAGAGTGATTTTGCCAGCCCTTTTCCTCACTCTGGATAAGTACATATCTTGGAGTGGGGAGGGGTGTACCAATGATTCACTCAGCTGTCCGGACTACCCTATGTCATCTTCTAATGACCTCTGCTGGGCCTTTTTTTTTTACAATGGAGTCTATGTGATTGTCCCACTTCAGGTGGTGGTGCCCAGGAATCAGAATGACTCCACTGCAGTCACAGTGCTGTTCATGATGGTGAGTGGGAAAGAGCAGGGGGTATCTCCTGAAGGCCAGGATCATCTTTTGAGGATGTTAAGTTCCAGGTTGTTAAAACTGCACCAGACAGCCAGCTCCTTAACCTCCTGTCTGTAAGCAGACTCGTCACCGTCCTGGATGAGGCCGATCAGCGTGGTGTCATCTGCAAACTTCAGGAGCTTGACATCTTTAGATGTGCAGTCGTTGGTGTACATGGAGAAGAGCAGTGGGAGAGAACACAGTCTTGAGGAGCTCCAGTGCTGATCGTACGGTGCTGGATGGGAATTTTCCCAGCCTCACTAGCTGCTGTCTGTCAGTCAGGAAGCTGTTGATCCACCAACAGATGGAGGTGGGCACGGAGAGCTGAGTTATTTCGGGCAGGAGGTGGTTTGAAATTATGGTGTTAAAGGCCGAGCTGAAGTCCACAAACAGGATCCTCACATAAGTCCCTGGTTTCTGCTTCCGGAAGACCTGGCACACCTCGTCTTCGCTAATCTGAATTGCAGGTGTGGGGTTGCTGGAGGTGTTAATGGTTGTGTGGAAAGGTGTCCAGAGCGGGTGTGGGGTGTTTTTTTAAAACCTGCAATAGAACTCATTCAAATTGCCAGTTGTTGATTCTCCGCAGTGCTGGGGGATGGTGTATTGTAGTTAGTTATCTATTTCAGACCTTTCCACACTGATGCTAAGTCACTGGAAGAGAATTTGATCCTTTGCTTATGGGAATAATTACTCTTTGCCACTCTGATATCATTTTTCGGTGTGTGTTTGGTCTGTTTATACAAGATTTTATCCCCTTCCCGTAAGCATCTTCTTTGGCCTGACGGAGCCATCTGGTTTTACAGTGAACTATGGTTTGTCATTGTTGTATGTTAAATGAGTCCTTGTAGGAATGCACATATCCTCACAGAAACTGATATATGATGTTACAGTCTCTGTGAGCTCGTCCAGATCGGTGGCAGCAGCTTCAAATACAGTCCAATCAGTAAGGTTTGTAAAACCCGCTCTGTTTCATTAGTCCATCTTTTAACAGTTCGTAATACAGGTTTAACAGATTTTAGTTTCTGTCTGTAGGTGAGTATAAGATGAACCGGACAGTGATCAGAGAGCCACAGAGCTGCCAGTGGGACAGAGCGATCTGCATCTTTTATTGTTGTATAACAGTGATCCAATATATTACTGTCTCTGGTGGGACATGAAACATGCTGTCTCTATTTTGGCAGTTCATGTGAAAGATTTTCTTTATTAAAGTCCCTGAGAATGATTAATGGGTGCACGCTCTGAACTGGAGCGGAGGAAGTCACCATGGAAAAGGTGTGGCAGCTCAACTGTCAAACAGCTAAATGCAGACTCTCACTGTTGTTTTCACTAATTCCAGGTATGTTTAGTCTCTAAAATTTCACAAATAGTTCATACAAGTGTTCCTGACACTTTCTTTTATGTAAATTACACATTTTACTATATAGAAATTGTTTAGTGTCTTCAGAAAAAGTCAGTTAGCATTAGGCTAACTATAAGAGGTAACATTAACGTAAGACTTGAGCTCTTGTTTATGAAAGTTTGGGCTTTTAATGTCATATTATGTGTAGATAAGCTTTTTTATATATGCATGTATAAAGGTTTTGCTGGCAATTTGTCAACCATTTGGATTACCCTTGATTTCTATGGACCAAAATGTTCTTGAATTTATCAAATTATGTTCAACAGAAGAAATAAATTCATACAGGTTTGGAATTACATGATGTTGAGTAAATGATGTCAATTTTCATTTTGGGTGAATCTCCCTTTAAGAACATTATTATTTGTAAATAATAAGCACCTAATTGATATGTAAGGAATAATTGACGACGGGCCGTTTAATTATTAGAAAAATAATGCACACCCGAGGTGGTGATGCGGTCATAATACTGCATGATTTTGCTCTATATCATCAACGAAAATAGTTCAAAATAAAGTAACAGCTGAGCCGTTGTGCATCTCTAAAAGCAAATGTACATTTAAAACATTAATTTCCACATGAATCTATGAATTTAATTGCACTCATGCCACTTCTGAGCCTCATTAAACGCCTAAAAATGTAAATACAAGCCACTTTTGTGTTCTTCTGTGCCACCTCTGTAATACAAATAATTTTTTTATTAATACTAATTTCATATGATTGGTAACTTATTTGTCTTATTGTACTTCTTATTATATTGTTTCAAATATACATTTTAAAAAGCTTATAAACATAAATTTTTGAATTTGACATATGAAAATGATGCCATCGCAAAGGTAAAAAGAAAATACCCCTGTAAGTCACTTTAAGGAGTCAAATGTCACCTCATATTAGGATCACCTCAATTTTTGATCATTGATCAGAAGGTACTCCTAAACTTTTTAAATTAGGAGGACAAGCGCTCCTAATTACAATAAGAAAAAAAAACACATTTATTAAACTGTTATTATATTAGAATTGTAAATTATATCTAAAATCAAGTAATATATACATGCACCTAACACTGAAGAGAACACATAATATGCTAGTAGACAGCAATCCTTGTAAGTGAGTAATCTGGTGTGGAGGGTAGATCTGGAGCTGAATTCTGTCCAGGTTGTCACAACATCTCTTGATTGTCTGTCTTCACGAACAGCCCTGAAATGCAATTCAAATATTATAATGATGGTTATAAATGTAATGTGAAACTTTTACATTCACCATGCTTATTTTGATCTTGGTGGTGAAGTGTGCAGAAAATTCTGCCAGACTGAGTTTTAAACACCTTTCAGGCTTTCCACAAGCAACTGTTACGGGGCAAACAAGATGTGAGACGTGAAGATCTATGTGCAGAGCTTTATTCAAAGGTGTGGTCACAAACATGCATAGTTCAGTAAACAGTAAACAGACATGAAAGAGGCAAGACAAATAATATTCTTAGGACAAACATGGGTCTTCGATCAGCGAACAGTATCCAACAGGGCAAGGCAAAGAGAGATGATCTAGGTACACAGCATTAATCCAGGCAGGGGAAAACACAACCCGAAATAGGCAAGGTATGACTATGACTATGAAAACCAAGACAGAATCCATAAAGTAACTATCAGCTAGGGTAGCGATAAGTGCTTACAATACTCAGCGATCTGACTGAGGAAGTCCATGGCTTAAGGCGTGTGATGGGAATCAACTGTGTAATCAGTGCAATCAGCTGTGTGTGTCATCAGTGCAATGGAGCTGTAGTCCGTGGTGAAGTGCAATACTTAGTGTAGTGCAAGAGTCCATGTGGTGAGCGAGTGACCTCTGGTGGTGAGTGGAACAAGGGGAGGGACGGAGGGCCAGGTCCATGTGGAAGTGAGACTTTGGGACTGAGGCAGAGCCGACAGGATAGAGCACCAAGGCGGAGCAGGAAACCACAGTGAAACCGACAAAGCAGGGAGCCAGGGCAGATCCAAGGTCCCCACGGTGGGGAAAAAGATCACCAGACCTAAGCAGAAGACCACCACGTCGAAGCAGAAGACCACCAGACCTGAGCAGTAAAACACCACGGCACAGCAGTCGGAACAGGATACCACCAGACTGAAGCAGAAGGACAGACAGACAGGCAGTTCATAATCAGGTTCATTGACTGTAATTGGACAGACAGATAGATCATAAACATGTTCATGAACCTGAACAGGTAGACAGTTCAAATTCTGGCTTGCTGACTGAAACTGGATAAGCGGACAGTTCATAAACAAACACATTGACTGAAATAGAATTGGCAGCTGGCACAAAGTCAGATAAGTTAAATGGCATCTCCCAGGTAGTCAGTTCAACATTAGAATCATTGGCAATGACAGGTTGAGTGGACAATTCACAACTGAGCTCATTGACTGAAACTTGACTGGTATACATTTCATAACCAAAATCAGTAACTAAAACAGGATTGATAGTAAGTTCAGACACATTACTTACAAGTGGACAGACAGATGGTTCAGCATTAGACTTGACTGAATCTGGACTGACAAAACGTTCGTTAACTTAAACCAGATAAGCAGATGATTCAAAACAGGGTGTGTTGGCAGAGATAGGGTGAACAGACTGTTCAAAACCAAAAGCATTGACTGGAACTGAACTGACAAACAAATCATGGAGTGGTACAGGGCAGGACGATAATACTAAATCAGAACTGTTGATGCAATCTGAACAGACAGGTGATTCAACATCGGGCCTCTTGAGGAAAACAGACTTTTGGGTTGATTCTGGATAGACTGACAGTTTATAATGATTTATTATCATTTTTCACACAGACAGACAGTTCAGAATCAGACTCATTGATTGTGACCAGATGGTCAGGCAGTTCACAATCAGCCTCCATGGCTGGTTCAGAACATGATGAGAATATGGAGATGGGACTATAGGCCGGCCCAGAGCAGAACAAAAGTTCACTGACGGCCTCCATAACCGTGACAAAACAGGGCGAGAGTTCACAGATGGCTTCCTTAGCCGTGACAGGACAGGGCAAGAGCTCACAGACAGCCTCCTTGGCCGTGACAGGACAGGGCGAGAGTTCAGAGACAGCCTCCTTAGCCATGACAGGACAGGGCAAGAGTTCACAAAAGTGCTGAAAGTGCATTACTGGGCGCCAACACCACACCAGGAGTTGTAGCGAGCATCGCCGCTTCAGGAGGTTCTGCAGCATGCGCTGCCATCTCTGTAAAAACTATAACAGGCACCATTGCTTCGGGGAGCATGGCACCGAGCGCCAATGCCCCAGGAGGTTCTGCAGCCTCAGCCGCCACCTCTAGAAACATCATAGTGGATGCTGCCGCCTCTGGGAGTTCTGTGGTGGTGTATGCAGCCCAAACACACCAAAAAGCGATCCCCATCATGGGAAGCACTTTAGACAGGGGATATAGTTTGGAACAGGAGGGCTAGAATGAGTTGGTTTGGGGATACCAGCTGCACGTGCAGACATCAGCGGTGCATCACTCACACTGGATACCAGACTGGGATATCGAAGAACTGACCTTGTTTACATAATAGTACATCAAATTAGATTATTGTCCTGAAACTTGATAACATTGTTTAAGTGGATAGTAGGTCTAAATTGAATGAGAATATAGCATCTATAATATAATATAATAAATATAATATAATATAATATGATAGCTTTAATAATGGTAAACGTAGTGTAGAAACAAAATGGATTGCTGCATTGCAAAAACACATTGATTAAAAATGAATATGAGGCATATAATATCATTTCACAAATAGCCTGTGTAAACACACACACACACACACACAACATGTGCATTATATGTATTTTTAAAATATATTTCCAACATATATTTCATTATATTTAACAGTGCTTCACATATATGTGAATATATTACCTTTCCATATGGGTAAAAAAGCTGTGAAAACTAGGAATCATCGATGCTCACTATTTTCCCTTATAGTAAGTTTTGAAGCTCAAAACTTGAGACAATTCACTTCAAAATGATGTGATAGATTTGAAAAAACAAGCCAATATTATATTTCAGAAAAAACATACATCACTAGACAGGTAATGTCTAATGTGGCAAACATTTCCAATTTATTTATAACTGAAATCTTGCGCGAACATTAGGGTGCATCAAATTTGAATGAGAAATTTTAATTTCAAAATATCAATTTGGCTGGCATTGCAATTTGTTCCAATTAACATAAAAATGACTTTCGCAAAGTTTTGAGGAATTCCATTGAGATTTAGGGGTGCCACCTAACACATGAACTTTGGCGAAATTTCAAAAAATGTGACATTTTTAGTCTAATTGCCAGAAGGTTGACCTGGAAATGTTGAGTACAGTGAACTTTTATACAGTAACATGTTCTATAGGGTTATCAAAGTAAAAGTTGTTTGTTTGCTCTTTGGGCAACTTGGGCATTTCTCAGAATTCAACTTTCAAGATTCTCCATTCATTTGCCCTATAGACAAAATGAATGGAGGTCAATGGGACATGTTCACGTAGCCTTACCCTGAATTTTGTGCAGCAGTGATGGATGTGGGACACACATATAAAGTTTAATTGACTTTATTGTTAAACACAAGGGGCGATACTGACACACTTAAAAGAACAAACCCTCTCTAGTGGCTAACTCACTGGCAACTAACAGGGCCTAATGGTAAGAGCTGACACTGACTAAACTTCAAACTTAATTGCTCAGTCTGTGCCAGAGTCTGCTCCACTGAGCAACATCGTCAGGGAGAAAGAGAGAGGAAATGGAACCTGAACTCTGAACCTAGCCAGTCGTCTCCCCCCAGATATGTCTCCCCACCCGCCACCCAAGAGTAACCGTCCTATTCAGGGATTAGCTTGCGTTTGCAGCGGCGAAGGTTTGGCTGTTGGTTGCGGTCATGTTCAACTGCCTGCAGCACATTCTGCAGGTGCTGTTCCTTCCTTGCCACTGCGACGAAGTCGGATGTGAGCTTGACGCCACGCTTGGCACAGTCATTGACCACGTTCATTGCACGTACATTGACCTCACTTTTTTTGAACGCAGCATTGGTCGCCCATTCCTTCACATCGAGAGACATAAATTCTGGATCAATGTGCAGCTGGTGCATCCCAAACCAGCAATCCTTATTGGCGAGGTCAGCCAAGCTGGTGGTTGGCAAGAGGGTGGGGAACTTTGGCTTGCCAAAGCCAGTGCCAAAGCGCTGCTCAGGGATGTGCATGTGGAGATCAGCGGGCTTGTGCTCCAAGATCGCTCTGGCAAGTGCACGCTTGTCATCATTGGGCACCTTGCTGCTGAAGAGAGCCAGGGGTAGCATCTCACCTGTCAGGTACCAGCGATGCCTCTCCAGCGCCTTGATCGCTGATGCTGCAATGCCCTCATCTACAGCCTTGTATGCCTGCAGGTGGTGGTAGAGTGTCAGGTCATTCCAGGCAGCATCTACAGCTTTCTCACAGGTCAACCACCACTTTGCATAGATGTGTGTAATGAAAATGGCAAATGCCCGAATCTTCGGCACCTGCTGCCGTGTGGTGATTGTGCCCTGGGGAAGCAACGCGATGTGCTGCTCCATCAAAGCCAGCTTGAAAGTATAGAGCAGCTTGGCCATCCATCGTGCCTTGTGGAGTGCTCCCGGTCGTGGGAAGGTCACTGCAGTCTGCTCTTCACCATCTACATCCAGAAACACAAGACACAGCTGCACAAACTGATGGTAGTCACCTCGCTTGTGGTCAGTGACTTCTTTTGCGCACCTGACAAGTTCAGCACGTAAATTGCCCAGGAGTGGTTGCTCGGGGTTGCCAGGAATGTAGCGGGACCATTGGCTGCTGGATTCTTGTGGTAACAGGTTCCATTTCTCTCTCAGACGTGTGAACAAGGTAACCTCTGGCGAGCGTGATGACTCCACCTTCAGGTCTGTGAAAACCTGGTTCAGGAGGACCTCACCAATGTGGTGCCGGCACCCAGACCAAAGCAGTGGTTGGCCCAGTGAGAGCTGTATGGCAATGCAGGCTGCTGTGAGATGGCCGGTGTTTGACGCAGTGGTGTCAAATGCCATGTTGACAACCTGGTCAGCGCAGCACCAGTCCTGCAGCAACTTGCATGTCAACCGGGCAATGATCACTCCACATGCCTCATTGGTCTGCTTCTTATACGCCGGGACACCAAGCAGTTTCAGCTGCTCTGCATCTCCAACCACCACTGTAAGACGCTCCTCCAACTGGCGCACATTGCTGAGCATCGGTGTTAACTTGCTGTCCCAGTGTAGGGTGCACAATGGAGGTGGTGTCCACTGCTTGTGCTGTTCCTCACTGATTGTCTCCAGCACTTGGCGTCTTGCTCGGTCAGCTGTTGCGTAAGATGCAGAGAGATGTGTACATTCACCACCTGACTCTGCAACAAGGCCACGCGTGAAGGCAGCCTGTTGCATTGGTGACATCTTCAACCTTGTAGCCAGTGACACGACACTTGGCCGGCTAAGGATGTCATGTGGAATGAAGATGTTTGTTCCAGTCTTCTTATGCTTGTGGGATGGTTCGCCCTCAGATGGTGAATAGACTGTGTTAGTATCCTCCTCTGTCTCCTCATCACTCTCCGACTCCAAGCTGGACATTGCCGTCATCTCCTCCAGCTCCTTTTCACAGCGGGACTGTCTGGCTGCTGCGGCAGCTTGACGCTCCTCTCGCCGCTTCACCTTGAGCTGCCGCTTTTGTTACACCAAATGTGGCCACTCTGTCAGTCTTCATGCTGGCCAAGAAAGCTAGGTCTTCTGGGTTATCAATCAGCTTTTCAACATTTGGAGGCCACAGCGGAAATGTGGCATCAAGTCTGCACTCCATTTTCTCCAATTGTTTCGCTGTAATCTCACTGGAGCGCTTGGCCTGGGAGATTTTCCGCAGCTTGTTGTTAGCATTGACTAAGTCTACCATCTTGTGGCACGCACGCTTGTCGCTCACCATTGGGATGTTGGCTTTCTTGTAAAATGGCCGCACCTGCTCCAGGACAACCTTGGCTGCCTTGAACTGCGACAACGCTCCATTTGCACCAGGTTTCTTGGCAAGCATGCAGCGTAAGATCTGACGACCAGTTGGTAGTTTGGCGCCGGTGATGATGCCATCCTCACTGGTGATACTGGGGCCCAGACCAAAGACCAGGCTGCGACTGCTAGTCTGGCAGGGACCAGTTGGTGAGGGCAGCATCTTAGGAGAGCTGGATCCTGGGGTGCAGGTTGTGTTGTGCAGTGCCTGAGAATGAAAAGGATACAAGCTAAAGGATAGTGTTTAAAATCATATCTTACCATACTTAATATCACTCAATTATGATAAACCATTCTTGCATAAGCCTCAAATTTTAGCTGTACATAGTCTAACTTCATCATAACTTACTGTTACATCACTACCAGAGTAGCTAGCTGTGCTTGCAAATATACTTGTATTTAAAATGTTAATTTACTGTAACAACTACAATGCTACTCTCAATAAAAATGAGACATCTATACTCTAAATATGACATTGTCCACTCTAGAATACCGTTGATGTTAAGCTTAATAGCTTAGCTAACATAGATAGCTAACTGTGGTTAGCAAACTGTTGCTAATACCTATAAATATGACTTAAATGACTTATGATAAATACGTATACAAAGACACAACTACAGATATGATAGTAATATGTAATAATACATACCCAATACAGAAAGATCACCTCAAACAGAAAGATCACCTCAGTTTTCTTGAGCTGTAGTATTGTTTACCCCAGATCTCCATGGCGACCATTGAGCACTGTTAACCACTTTATCCAACAAAAACAGATGTGCGGTGGCACCCCTAAATCATCATGTACTGGAAAAATATTTTGCATGTGTTGTTTCTACATATATTGGAACACTTTTAGCACCCAGCCATATCAAAATTCAAGAATTGTGTTTTTTGATGCACCCTAGCGAACATGTAACAAAGTATTTATCATAATGTGCTGTAAATAATAAATAATGTGCTGTAGCATAAAAAAGATTTCAGTTTTACTGTTGTGCATAAATGTCAGTAGTGATGTTGTACAAGAGGATGGAAATAGTCACCAGTGTATAGTGAGCCACTGTGCTTACCAGTGCCTGAATTCGTCTACACAATATATTAATTCACAACGAATTATGAAGCTGATTGAGACTGTATGACAGTGGATCTTGAGGGCCAGAGTTGAGAACCCCTGACATACTGATTAGTTAATAATCACTCATGAAGAATAAGTATACTTTAATTTGTACAGAAATATGCAATATTTAACTCCTATTCAGTGATGTTATGTTTTGTTCCCTTTTGTTTGCGTGTTAATCACAGCTACATAAAACCATAGGCCATTCATCCACAGGTCACTGCATTTTGAGCTGTGTAAGACAATTTTTTTGAATGTCAGACACATTCTCAGTATTTATATTCGGTTTGATTTTTATAACCCTTTTGGTACGGTTCTTATGTACTATCCTTTTAACATTTCAGCAGCTGATTTTGGTTTGTACTGGCATAGTGATTTTTAATTGTACCACATTTGCAGTGCATATATATGGAAGCATATGTGTAGCAAAATTCAATTTGCAATGTAATATGCAAAATGACAATGCAATATGTAAAATGCATTTGCAATCCATTTCTGTATTTAAATTTAAATTTTCCTATACTATATGTGCAACATTTTGTTACGGGTCACACTGTGATGTTTATTTGAATTCAGCAGTCGGGTAAGCAGGGAAGAATGGTGAGTACGTATCTCAAAGTACTTAGAAAGTTAAAGGATATACTGATGATGGTTTTCTTGCCAGGAACTCGTGGATGACGTGGTAAGCACACACCTCGGGTCGACACCGAAGACGAGCTGGGGTGACGGACGAAGACAGGCAGACGTAGGAGACACGGAGGAACAGGAGGTGAGGAACAGGAGGTGAGGAACAGGAGGTGAGGAACAGGAGGTGAGGAACAGGAGGTGAGGAACTGTGTAGAGTAGGTGTGAGTCCACTTCGTGTAAGCGAGATCGGACAACTGACTGAGGTGAGGTGTGTGCTTAAGTAGTGCTGGCTTAATTGAGAGTTGATGAGGTGCAGGTGGTTTGAGTTAAAACTCAGGTGACAGTGATCACTGTGAGAGATTGGTGGTGGAGCCTGGCTGATCCTGGCTGAGCCTGGCTGTGTGACACATTTAGTGCAAAATGAAAATTCAATTACTTAAATTAAATTAGTCGTTTTCTACACTAGATTTAATATGCACATTAAAAACATATTTGAAAGATTTATAAGTTGTGTAGCACGCCCCGTCCAGGTGGTAATACTGCAGTTAAATCTGTTTGAATAAAACAATAAGACAGACACGTTGTGCTGCTTTCATTAACATAGTCGCTCTTGTAATCTTTATTACAATAATGAAATCAGTGTCTTATATCACTGATATATGAATTACTCAAACAAAACACCAATAAACATGTTTGGCAAAATCCTTCTCAGAGTCCTACTTCTTATACTCAAATAATATCTTTCTTAGATAAATCAGTACATTTCCCCATAAACATACTTCAAAATGTTTTATAATCTCTGTTATATGTGTACTAATAGCCACTTCAAACTTGAATAGTTGAAAGTACTACTGAATATGTAATTTAAGCATGTAAACTAAAGTAACGAATACAACAAGCAGGCCCCATCAGAATAAATATCATTAAAATGTCATAATGTACACCCATCAACAGTCTATAACATTAATATTTGAGAATCAGATATATGAACAATATAATAGACCAAGATCACCATAACCATACTTGTAAATTGTAACTCAAAAGGTGATTACTCAACACCATGCTCTTTCCATTACAAACACACAATTATAAAGCTTAAACTCAATGAGCTTCATATTATTACGGGAAATCAGTTTACTGGAGCTTTTAGTTATTCAGATTGCATTATATTAACACCAGATCTGTCGCGGCACATCCACGATTGAAACGCCATTTCCATAAACAAGGTTCAAGGTTCAAGGTTTGTTTATTCGTCACATAATAAATTATACAGGGTATAATCAGAAGTGAAATGTAAATCAAATCAGGTCTGCTCAGTGGACAGTGCAAAATAATAAAAATACAAATTATATAAAAGTAACACAACACAAGAGCATATATATAGGTAAAAATGAGAAATGTGCAATAGAATAAAAAGTGCAAAACAAATAAGATGTGCAAAAACAGTATATTGGGACTTAATAAATAGTAATATGAACAAGAGGGATGTGCAAACGGGTATGTACACATAGCAGCAATACGGATGATGAGAATATGAATGTTTTACAGTTAATAATGAGTCTTGTAAGTGTTTATGAAACTGGGTTTGTGTTAAGGAGCCTGATTGGGTTTGTGTTAAGGAGCCTGATGGCCTGAGGGAAGAAGCTCCTCCTCAGCCTCTCAGTTTCATGCTCCTGAAGCACTTGCCAGATGGCAGTAAACAGAAAAAATGGTTACCGGGGTGAGTTGAGTCTTTGAGGATTTTAGCAGCCCTGCTTTTGCAGAATTTGAGGTAGATGTCCTGCAGAGAGGGGAGAGCAGACCCTGAGATGCGCTCAGCTAAGCACGACTCTCTGTAGAGCTTTGCAGTCCTGATTTGAGGAATTACCATACCACACTGAGATGCACTGAGTCAGTACACTTTCTATGGCCCCTGAATAGAAAGTTTTCAGGATTGTTGGTGAGACCCTGAATTTTCTCAGCTGTCGCAGATGGTACAGTCTTTGCCTGGCTTTCTTAACCTGTGTTTGCATGTGTGTAGTCCATGTCAGGTCCTCGGAGATGTTTACACCGAGGTATTTGAAGCTGCTCACCCTCTCCACAGGGGTCCCACTGATCATAAGAGCGGTGTAGGCCGCTGCTGTCTCTTCCTGAAGTCTACAATCAGCTCTTTAGTTTTGCTCACGTTCAGAGAGAGACAGTTGTCCTGGCACCATGATGTGAGTCTCTCCACCTCATCCAAGTATGCGGCCTCATCATTGTTGTTAATGAGGCCCAGAACCACAGTATCATCAGCAAATTTAATGATAGAAGTGGAGCTGTGAGAGGACACGCAGTCGTGGGTGTATAGAGAGTAGAGCAGGGGCTCAGGACACAGCCCTGTGGGACTCCTGTTCAGGGTGATGGAGTTGGAGGTGTAAACTGGCCGACTTTCACCACTTGTGGCCTGGTCTGGCGGTGAGAAATCTTGAATCAGTCACAGAGTGAAGTGTTTAGGCCGAGGTCTGAGAAGTTTGACAGCCAGCTTGGTGGGGACTATAGTGTTGAAAGCTGAGCTATAGTCAATGAATTGCAGCCTGACATAGTTGCCATTTGTGCTGTCAATGTGTGTGAGGAACGAGTGCAGTACCTGGGAGATGGCATCATCAGTAGACCTATTTGGCCGATAGGCAAACTGAAGAGGGTCCAAAGTAACAGGAATGGAGGAGCAAATGTGTTTCTTTAAAAGTCTCTCAAAAACCTTCATGACTGTTGATGTGAGGGCAACTGGATGATAGTCATTCAGGCAAGAAGGTTTACTGTTCTTAGGCACAGGGATTATGACAGATTTTTTTAAAGGAGGTGGGAACAACAGAGGTAGCGAGGGACTCATTAAATATGGAAGTAAACAAACCAGCAAGCTGATCAGCACAGGACCTCAGAACGCGGCCAGTAATCCCATCAGGTCCTGCTGCTTTCCTGACGCGTTCACTCTCCTTGGTTCCCTCAAACTTCATCCTCTGACAGGGTGAATACATTATCGTCGCTGCTCTGTCTGCTGCTTCCTGACACGCTGATCGGCAGAGTCGCACAGCCGCCATTGCATTCAAAGCGGCCGTAGAAGGTGTTTAGCTCTTCGGCCAGCAACGGATCTGCTCTCACCTCTGCGGAGGAGTTATTTCCAGAGGAACAGATGGTCTTCAGTCCCTGCCACATGCGTCGAGAGTCATTGAGCTGGAAATGTGACTCAATTCTCTCCCTGTACCAGCGTTTAGCGGCTCTTACTGCCCGTCTGAGAGTGTAGCAGGATGCCTTGTACTCACTCATGTTTCCTGACAAAATACCGGCGTTGTATGCGGCAGTACGATGGTTAACCGCATCACGGATTGTTCTGTCCACCCACGGGTTCTGAGTCAGTGGCCTGTTCGGTTAGCGTGTTGACAAAGCTCAATGCTACCTCCGTGAATTCGCTGACGTCAGATGAACTCGCCCAGAACATGTCCCAGTCAACGTCATCAAGAGATGCCTGTAGCATAGCTTCAGAGTGGGAGGACCAGCGCGTCACTTCCCTCTCCACCAGCGGTCCCTGAACGATCCTTTGTTTATATTCCGGTGTGAGGAAAATGGCGGCATGGTCCGATTTGCCAAAAGCCGGCAGTGAGTGGGCTTTGTAGGCATTTTTGAGCGGAGTGTAGCAATGATCCAGTGTATTCAGTCCTCTGGTTGGACAGGATATATGCTGATGAAAGTTCGTCATGACCTTCTTGAGGTTGGCTTTGTTAAAGTCCCCGGCGATGATGAAGGCAGCGTCAGGATGTTTGTTGTTATATCCGTTGAGCACATCGTGGAGATTGGACAAAGCCAAGCTAGTATCTGCCTGTGGTGGAATGTAAACGGCAGTAACGACGATTGATGAAAATTCCCGGGGCAGATAGAATGGGCGGCAGATAATGGAGAGATGTTCTAGATGAGGTGAGCAGGAGCACGATAGAATGGAGATATTTCTGGGGTCAAACCATTTCTTGTTAATCATGAAACACACTCCTCCACCTTTGGTTTTTCCGGCCTCGGCTGTTCTGTCCATCCGTAAAACAGAAAAGCTATCAGACGGCGTTACAGCGGTGTCCGGGACCGTCAGCGTGAGCCATGTTTCGGTCAAACAAAGGATGTTACAGTCCCTAATGTCCCGTTGGAAACTTATCCTGACTCTAAGATCGTCCATCTTATTCTCCAAGGATTGGACATTAGCGAGCAGAATACTCGGTAGAGGAGGACTGTGAGCCCTTTCCTTAGTCTGTTGCGAATTCCAGCGTGTTTCCCACGGTGTTTCTTTCCGCCTCCTGGGGTTATTCAGGTGGTTATTGTTCAACTCGGTGTTCCGAAGTATCTCCATTGGCCATGCTGGGTCCGTGGATAAAGTGTCCTGAATCAGGTTAGTGTAGCGCTGTCCAATGTCCAAAAGTGTCCTTTTGTCATACATAATCATTGGAGACGTTACACGTATAAAAAGAGAAGTAAAAATAGGTAAAAAAGCACATAAAAGCACAATTCTGAGCGGAGCTAATTCACAGGCGAGTGAACTCAGCAGCGCCACCGGAAGATCAAACAAAACAATGTCTCCATTAAACATCTTAATTCTACACAGAAAGTGTATATTATCCTCTTAAAACAATGTACACACATTTTCAACATTTTGTTTCATATTTTATGTCCTTGGGGATAGCTTTCACCCACCTGTTTGAATAAAACAATAAGACAGACACGTTGTGATGCTTTCATTAACAGAGTCGCTCTTGTAATGACTTCTTCTCAGCGACTTACTGTTAACCACTCAGTCTCTGTTCAACACAGTGTCTCCTCTTGCTGTCCACTTTGGTTATACCACAACATTCAGTATAATAACAGTACTTGAAACATAAAAAACAACATAAAATAATCAAATACATGAAAAAAAAAACATATTACTGTAACTACACATACAGGGTGTCACACTCTCCCTGACAAAAGAAATGGCTCCAGACAACACTGACCCCTTTAACTCCTAAACTCTAGAACCAGTATTCTCAAAATAACCATTATCAATGCAGTGCACACACTTTCAAGATTACTGTGTCAATATATAATGTGTGTTTCTGTGCATATCTTAATTCGGTTTACTTTTAGGTACTAACTCTTTAATATCCACCAAAGGCAGCATACAATGATACAGTGTGACAGGACCCTATCTGGTAAGGAAATGGAGGTGGGACATAAGCACAAGTCACATATACTGGTCCCTGTACCCCATTAGAATAATACAGTAACCTGGGTGTTGGCATCACAGCTAGCTCAATAGGCAGTTCATAACTGGGCTGACCCAATGAGGGGTAAGTGAAGACCCGTGTGGGTTTCCTTTCTCTGCTGGTTCATCTCACGTACCCATATTCTGAAGCTCCTTCAATTGGACTAACTATTTGTCTTTCTTCCTCCACAGGTTCCACCTAGCTCACCCACCATCACCTCAGGTTCCGGTACAACGGGTCTGTCAGTTAGTGAGTGAGATGCCATTGGCTCAGGTGAATTTTCTTCCTCTGCTTCTAGAATAATCTCATCATCCCTTGCCCATCCTTCCCCATTACTTCTCCGTCTCCACTCTCCTCTGTCGTAAGTGTCAGGTATCGTTCTTCTCTGCTCAGATCTCTGTTTTTCGGCGGAGCGCAACTATTAGGGTGATAAGGTGTTGTCATTGAGTTGCTGACCCCAGTTAGCCTTTGCATAGTCGCAAAAAGATTGTTCTCGAATTCGCGACCTTGATAGCGATGAAGCCGGCAAGGGTACCCAAATCTTGGAATGTAATCATTAAATATCCTCTCAGCTGCTGTCCTGCCATACTTGTCTATGAATATATTCTGGTGCTGGTAGACCGTTTTGCCAGACTGACTTCCTTCCCATGTAGCCCGGACCATTTCCTCTGTGAGAACTTTGGTACATGTGTCCATAAACATACTTATGTTGAGAGGACAATGAGAAAGCATATCTGCATCAGCATTCACTTTTCCGGGTCTGTAGCGAATGTCAAATCTTAAAACGGCTAATTCTCCTACCCACCTATGTCCCACGCCGTTGAGTTTGGCTGTCTTAAGGACATACGTCAATGGATTGTTGTCTGTGAAGACTGTAAAGTGTGGCGCATAGAATAGGTAGTCACGGAACTTCTCACAGACCGCCCATTTAAGTGCTAGGAACTCCAGTTTTCCAGAGTGGAGCTTATAACGTCTCTCGGCAGGAGTCAGCGTCCTGGAGCTGTAGCCAATGACTCGGAGCCTGCTTTCTTGCTGTTGGTACAGCACAGCCCCGAGCCCCTGTTCGGATGCATCTGTATGGAGCACAAATGAAAGTTCGAAGTTCGGGTATGCGAAACCGGGGGACTTGTTAAGGCCCCAATAAATCTCTCCAACACACATTGGTGCACACTCGTCCACTCATTTCGAATTTTCCAGACTTACTCTGTTCCCCAGTTGTTACGGATTCCCGAGACTGGAGGAGCTCATATAATGGTTGCGCAATCCGCGAGAAATCTTGAATATGTGTGCGATAGTAGCTGAGGAACCCCAACAATTGTTGCAACTCTCCGACAGTAGTGGGCTTTTGCTCTTTCAGGGAGATGACTGCTTCTATGTCTTTTGGGTCGATACGGACACCATCCTCTGAGACCAGTCTTCCCAAGTCTCTAACCTCTCTCTTGAATAATTCACATTTTGCTGGCCTCAACTTCACTCCATGCTCCTTCAGTACTCTGAGGACTCTCCTTGGTCCCTGGACATGGCCACTGAATGTTTTGCCATAACAAAGTATGTCGTCGAGATACGGGATATACTGTATAGTTAATCTCTTAATGAGTCTAACATCCCCTCCATATTCCTCTGGAAAGCCGCTGGTGCATTAGCTAATCCAAAGGGTATGTGCACCCACTCATATAGTCCCCAAGGGGTTGTGAATGCAGTAAGGTGCAGAGATCCCTCCACCATGAATCCCTTATGGTAGGCCTTTCCCTGATCTAGAATTGAAAAAACATCGGTACCCTCTCAGAGTGTCAATGAGGTCCTGGATCCGGGGAAATGGATGTCAATCTGGAACTGTCTTTTGGTTTAACAACCTATAATTTATACACAGTCTCAGGGTGCCATCTTTCTTCTGGACGCACACCACTGGGGCTGCATACAGAGACTTTGACTTGACCACCCAACCCCGAGCTAGTAAGTCCTGGACGTATTCCTTCACCTCCTCATACAGGGGTTTCGGGGTGGAGGGATACGCTCGGTGGACAGCGATATTATCCGTTAAGTTAATTATCATCTGTAAACTTGGGATACACCCAATATCATCATCTCCATGAACAAACACATTAGATTCCTCACAAAGCATATCTTTGACTAATTTCTGCTGTTCTTCTTCCAAATGGCTCACGTCAACCTGCGGATGCCACTAGCAGTCTGTCTTGTGGATGTTCTCCTGTTCCTGAGAACCTGGATCTTCTCCTTGGCTCACTAGTATGTCACCACTGTTTCTAAAATCTTGTTGCTCTGCTTCAATAACACTAGCTATAGACTGTTTACTTCCTAGAGGTGTATGCCATCTGACTGTAATTTCACAAGTGGTAGGATTGCCCAGGGGAATTCTAACATAGTGTCGATCTGTCCCCTCTAACTCCATCAGACCTTCTCCAATTTCTATTTGAGTTACCGATGCACTCTCTTCACTGGATTCAAACAGAACTACTGGTTCCCTGCTTTCCAAGTCTACTGGAACTTTGCACATTACATAAGTCACCTGACTTGGTGGTACAACAACATCTCTAGGTCCGACTGTAATAACAGCTCCTGTGTTTACACAAGGTGTTCCTGAATGAAGCTCACTATCGCATGGGCTTGGTCAACTTTAATGTCCAGGGCCATCTTTTTTTTTTTTTTATTTTTTTTTTATAAGCTCAGATGAGCTTTTTATTTGTCACATACACAATTATACAGAGTATAATGGGGAGTGAAATGTGTTCTCTGCATTTAACCCATCCAAGTGGAGCAGTGGGCAGCCTACATTGCAGCGCCCGGGGAGCAGTTGGGGGTTCGGTGCCTTGCTCAAGGGTCTCACCTCAGTCGTGCCGGAGCCGGGATTTTTGGAGTCCTGCAAATGCACAGAGACCACGCACTGTATCCTTCTTTCCCCTTATTAGCTCCTCGATGACATTAAACCCTAGACATGGCCGCTCTAATGGCATCTTTCCCACTAGGAAGGGCACCTGAATAGCCAGACTCGGATCATCATTACCGGGCAGACCCGGATCATCATTACCGGGCAGGTTTACTGTCCATTCCACCCATCCTTCGAATGCGAGCGGATCTCCATTAACAGCTGATACATTGAGGTCACCACCATCGACTATGTCTGACAATGGTCGCAAAGCTTGTTCTGGAAAGTATTTACTTTTCCAGTTAGTGTCAATTATACTAACTTGTGCTCCCGTGTCTAACAGAGCTGTTACTGCAAAACCATTAATGTGGCACTTGAGGATGGCTTTCTTTCCAATGAGCTGGGCGACTCAGTCACAAGGACGTTATGTTTCAACAAAACAGATGTTCTACCTATTTTAGCTTCTTTCTCCATAGGCTGGGGCTGCGGTTGCTCAGTCACTGGTTGCCCCTCCTCAGTGGCCGCTGGTCGTTTCCCGACACCTTCTCCCTTCTCAGGCATCCCACTGCACAATGTCCATCTTCATCACATCCAAAGCAATGACTGCAAGAGGTAACATCCTGGGCACTACATTTGGGACACATTTGCACATCACATTCGCACATTACACATTTACATTGCTTCCCCTGCAACTGGGAATCTATGACCTTGCACTATCCTTCAGTCATTCTTGCCTTTGCAAGTGATTCAACAGTCTTTGTAAGAGCTTCGATTTGTGCACTAAACCAATGAATTGTCTCAGTTTGATCGCTTTGTCTATTGCAGTCCGCATCCTTACCTCGGCTAGACTCACACTGAGCGCTGAGGGCATTTGAAACTCTTGGGCGCAGAGCTTTTCCCAGTTGCCATTGTCTTTCACTCTCATCGCTTGGCTCCCATGCCCTGATAGATTGTTCTTAGAAACACATTTTGAATCGTTTGTTCATCATACTCCGTTGCAGAGTTGCAGAGTCTCGTTGTCATTGTCATTCTGTTTACCGCACATTAACTCCTGGAAGAGCTTTGAAAATTCTTTAAAAATACTACAATGTGATTTTCTGGATTTTGTTTTCTTATTTTGTCTCTCATAGTTGAAGTATACCTATGATGCAAATTACAGGCCTTTCTCATCTTTTTAAGTGGGAGAACTTGCACAATTGGTGGCTGACTAAATACTTTTTTGCCCCACTGTATATGTTGCCCCTTAGTAATATTATTAGAAAATACGGGATTAGTTTCCATTGTTATGCTGATGACACTCAACTATATATCTCAACAAAACCAGATGAAACTTCTAAACTAAGCTAACAGAGTGTGTTAAAAATATAAAAGATTGGATGACCAGTAATTTTCTCCTATTAAATTCAGATAAGACAGAGATATAACTTATTGGACCTAAAAACAGTACACAGAATCTCTTGGATTACAATTTGCAACTAGACGGATGTACTGTTACTTCCTCTACAGTAAAAAATCTGGGTGTTATATTAGACAGCAACCTATCTTTTGAAAATCATATTTCCAATGTTACAAAAACAGAATTCTTCCATCTTAGAAACATTGCCAAGCTACGGAACATGTTAAGTGTTTATGATGCAGAAAAGTTAGTTCATGCATTCATGACCTCTAGACTGGACTATTGTAATGCACTGCTAGGTGGTTGTCCTGCATCTTCAATAAACAAGCTACAGAAAGTACAAAATGCTGCGGCTAGAGTCCTTACCAGATCAAGAAAATATGACCATATTACTCCAATTTTACAGTCTCTGCACTGGCTACCTATTAAGTTCCGTATTAGATACAAAATATTATTACTTGCCTACAAGGCCCTAAATTATTTAGCTCCTGCATACCTAACTAATCTTCTATCACGCTACAATCCAACCCGCTCCCTAAGGTCGCAAAACTCTGGACTCTTGGTAGTACCTAGGATAGCAAAGTCCACTAAAGGAGGTAGAACTTTTTCATATCTGGCTCCTAAACTCTGGAATAGCCTTCCTGATAACGTTCGGGGTTCAGACATGCTCTCTCTGTTTAAATCTAGATTAAAGACACATCTCTTTAGCCAAGCATTTATATAATGCATCTCACAATCTTGTACTGCCAGTCTATCTGAACAAATGCACATTATTATGCTTTAGCTTGGGTTATACTGATAATTTCATCCAGGGTTATCCCTGGATGGAACAACTGCTACGCTAATTGTCTTTATTGTTTCTATGTTTCTGCCACGGGATTAACATCCCGTGGTAGCTAGGAATTACACAAGCTTCAGTCTGGATCCAACTCTTAAACGATCTGAGATGACCGAACACCTGAGAAGAGATGATGACAACCCCTCGGAGGACCTCAGAGGAAGCCAACCATCAGTAATTATACTGACTTAACCAAAGTCTGCCATAAATGGAGGATCAGCACCTGGAGACAACCTCTACAGCCCTGACCGTCAGTGGAGTCTAGGACACATAGATGAGCCCCAAAGACAGATCTCCAGTGAGGACCTTGTCACCTAGACATCCATCGGGGAAAGACCCCTGGAACCAGTGGACCACTTACACTCTGACTTTGCTGCAGTTGGAACAAACTACTGATTCGTCTCTGGCCGGAGGGAACTGGCCCCCCTACTGAGCCTGGTTTCTCCCAGGTTTTCTCCATTCTGTCACCGATGGAGTTTTCGTTCCTTGCCGCTGTCGCCTCTGGCTTGCTTAGTTGGGGACACTTCATTTCCAGCACAATCATCGACTTGATTTCACAGATATTATCTAAACTGAACTAAGCTGGACAATGCCATCACTAAATTCAATAATGAAATGCATTCAGCTTATAATTGAGTGTTAAATCCTGTCATTTTACATTATTGACACAATTTGCCTATTTTTATATTGTGCAGTGCTTTGTTACAATTTGTATTGTTAAAAGCGCTATATAAATAAAGGTGACTTGACTTGACTAGCTTTTAATATTGATGAAAAAAAGTTTTAAATATTGTTTGGCAAATTTTTTTCTTTCCATCGACCCACTCATTGAAATAACCATACATGGCTAGAGCCTATGGTTTCTGAACAGACTGTGGAATATCAGTCAGTTGAGCAAAACACATGCAACCCATAGCAATGCCTCAGATTGACAGATATGTAAAAATTTACAGGAATTTTCAGATTTTTTTTTAGCGATTAGTTTTGTACACATTGCCATGCTAATTAGAATTCAAATGCATTTTGTTTTATTGACCACAATATCATTGATATTTGTCTGAGAAGGGGCACTTTTGAATAATTTTGAAAAATGCCAAGGGCTTACAACCCCCACCCCCCACCCCACACTGTGTAAGGTGGCAAATAGGTAAATAAGTGTAGCATAGCCCTGTCTGTTTGCTTATGTGCATCAATCCGAGTGTAAACAGATGAGGCAGGCAAAAGAGATGTTGAGGCAGCTGAAAAGCATTTGGTTAATGGTGAATATTGACTTATTGTGCATCCTGTTGCCGATCCCCGCCTTAATGCAATGATTGACAGCTAAGGCGTGCCCGGCTCGGAATGCATTTTCAAATCCACAATGACTTAAACTTTATTCATCGCGGATGTCACTTTATAGGCGAAAACCCTACGCGAGTTAGCATTTGAGCACTTCCGGTTCCATCGTCCCAGACTCAATAGGTTTTTTGAATGGGATTATAGTTAAATCCCTTAAATAAGGTCCATGGTTCACACAAGCTCAAGATACTTTCAGGTTTTACTCTACGACATAAAACACACCAGTTGCACAACACTCGTGATTTTTTTTAAGCTGTTAAGTTTCTTAAAAAAGACGGTTGCTTACAAGTTGCTAAATGGGACTACAGGCACTGTCAAAGACATTCAACGTCATCAATTTACAGTATTTTACAGTTGTAGTATAATTTGTAATACAATTAATTGTAGAATAACCAATGAACAATTTCCCGCATTCGATATTGTTGTTCGACAATGTTTTTTTTGCTTTGTCCGGAAATGCAACAAGTCTTTGGAGGGAAGATGCTCGTTTTATTGCTTCACGTTATATGCAGAGACTCTGGGTTCGTACCACAAGGTAAACTCATATTACGATTATTACATGGAAACACCACACTTACCGGCTTTACATGGTGAAAGTGAAACTTTAATGATGCATAGTGCTTAAAGCCACATTAATATTGAATGTTTATGTTAATATAAAAATGTCCTAGAAGCAAGGATAAAATAAAATGTTGTGGAACCATCCTAACAAAATGAGAGCTGGTATGTGTTACTTTGTTCACTAAAATAACTTTAATCTTACCATATCCAATAACTTGCTCACTCTGCTGTTATTTAAAAGATTAAATATGCGGCGATATGTTTTTAATTCATATTAATCAAGGATTTATTTACTTCTAAGGCACCGTATTTCGAAATGTACAGAAATACGTGCGTTCCTGTGTCCTTCTGTTATGATTATTTAATTTATTCACTATACTATTTATTACTAATGTCTCATTTCAGTTTTAGTTTGGCTCTAGTTTTGTATTTACTCCAGTTTATATGTTTTAAATATGCATATTAAGACTAGTGTAGAACATTTTAATTATATAATTACATTTTCAGTTTCATTTTCATTTTGCACAAAATGTTGCACATATGTATTGGAAAATGTAAATTTAAATACAGAAATATATTGCCATTTTACATATTGCATTGCTATTTTGCATTTACATTTCAAATTTATTTTTTCTACACATATGCTTCCATATATATATATACAGTGTTTCCTTTCCCCTAGTATTATTTCAGGGGGGCGGCCCTTAAAATTGTACAACAGTGATTTTATAATTTCAAAATATAAAGTAAAAATCAGAAATGAATGACCAATAAGCCTATAAGTGCTCATCTACTGGTTATAGTGGTAATTTGGTGCCCCTTTTTTTAAATTTTACAAAAGTGTTTGTTTACCAAAGTATATTTTGGTCTTGCCTTTAAAAATAACATTTTAAATATATCCTTTTTTGAGTTTTAAAATTCCTGTAAATAGTCAAAGTGCTTGAATTTCTCTTTCAAATAGTTGTACAAACCCTGAAATGTTTAATGTAATAAAATTCAAATATTTCTAACACAACACCATGGTTATAGTTAGTGTTACTACTTCTGTTTATATATCAGCGCTGTTTGTCCTGTTTATAACAGATTTCTGTGCAGAATTTGAATGCTTCTCATTAGAGCTCACCAGAGGTGGGGGACTTGAGTCACATAACTTGACTCAAGTCAGACTTAAGTTGCACATTTTAGGACTTGAGACTTGCTTTACAAATATTCGTATATGACTTGACTTGAATTTGACTTGATATTCATGACTTGAGACTTGACGCGGACTTGAGTAAAATGACTCGAAATAACTTGTCTTTTGTTCAGCAGATCCCTAATATGTATGCAAATAGGCAGATCCACTGAAAGTCATGGCTTTCAAATGCTCCCGTGTGCTTCCATGTAAGCGCTCAGTGAAGAGTTTGAAGTGATTATAAATGTAGTCAATCACAGTCATATCTGTTGTGCACGTGAATACAATGGCCTATCAGTGCTCTTAAAGAATTCGCTCAAAAGCACTCAAATCTTAGCGGGAAACGGACGTTTTTAAAATAACAGTATTGCTGCTTTCTTTTTACCAGCACTTAGTATATGCATTGTCTAATAATTGGTCTTCAGAGTTAAGACTTTGAGTGAAAAGCCTATGGATAGTTGCAGGGGATGCACATAAATATGCACATAAATGCAAGGGGATGCACATAAATATATTGTACACATATACACACATACAAAGAAGAAAAAAAAGCATAGGCTACTGACTTGCGAACCCAATCATGCATACACACACAAAAAAAGAAACTCAAACGTACTAGCACAACCATGCACATGCAACCAATACACTTTTCACTCATACTCAAATAACCTCTCTCTCTCTCTGTCACTCTCACTCACTCACTCACTCACACACAAAAACAATCAATCAAATTCGCAAACATACATTTGCACATGCACACTATTCACTTCACACATACACACAAATATTAATAAATCACACTCACTCAAATCACCTCTCTCTCTATCAAACACACACGCACGCACGCGCTCCCCCCCCCACACACACACACACACTAGGGCTGTGCGATATGGACAAAAAAAAACTGATCACAATGTTTTATTTTTTTTTGATTTCGATTTTAATCACGATTTTGACACAAACAGACATGCTTTACAGTTATAAATGCATTCTGTGTGAATTTGAAACATATTTCCAAAGGAAACCAATTAGACCTTTCCCAAAAAGTAGTAAAATGTCTCTAGAACAGACATATGTCAAAATACATATATATATACTATATATATACAAACACTAACTATACACACACACAGCTAGGTATAAACACCTACAAATGTTCATGAAAGCTTATCAGAGTTTATAATTACTTTTCAGGTACCACAACAGTCCAAGTGCCAGATAAAATTATCGCCACCATGGTCAAAGCACCAGGTCGGTGCAGTGACCTCTGGGGAGAGGGGGACATTGGTCACCATTGCCCTTGCAGTAAATGCACAAGGCAATTGCATTCCCCCGTACTTCATCTTTCCCAGGAAGAAGTTCCAGGACCACTTTGTGAGAAATGGTCCCATTGGCTCTGCTGGTTCTGCAAATAGCTCAGGCTGGATGCAGGATACAGACTTTCTGGCCTTTCTCCAGCACTTTGCCAGACATACCCGTGTGACCCTGGAGTCAAAGGTGCACCTTTCTGTGACAGCAATTTACTTTTGCCCGGTCAAACGGCATAGTCCTACAATCGTTCCCACCCCACTGCTCACATCGTCTCCAGCCACTTGACAGGAGTGTATTCGGTCCACTGAAACAATATATAAACATGGCAGCAGATCACTGGATGAGAACACACCCTGGAAAAACTTTGACCATCTATGATATTCCAAGCCTAGTGGCCACAGCTCTGCCACGAGCAGCGACACCCAGCAACATAATATCTGGCTTTGTGTGCACTGGCATCTGCCCCTTTAACCCAGATATTTTTGAGGAGCAAGACTTTTCACCTTCCTATGTGACCGACCGCCCTGTTTCTGCACTGGTACCATGTGGTCCCACACCACATTCCAACAAACAGCAACTCAGCCAGAGACTGTTTGAGGGAGGGCTGCTGCCAGAGTATCCAGGTGGTTCAACCAGGGACGCCTGTTTAGAGTCTGCCATCCCTGACCACCCAGCTGTCTGTTCAAGTAAGATAAAATAAGATAGAACTTGGTTAATCCAGAAGGATTTTAGTAAAATAATAACTAAAATAGAATTGTGCACGATATTGATATTATTGTTTGTGTCTGCTGATTAAGCTGTCCCACCCGAAGAAGGGGGAAGATGTTTGCTTGATGCCCCAGGGGGGGGCGACAGGCACATTAGTCTAGGCCCGAGTTCCAGGACTTTTGTCCAGGCATTCAGTCCAGAAGCTGTACGTCCCTTTCCTAAGGCTGGTCCGAGAAAGGACACCAAAAGAAGAGGTAAAAGGAGGTGAGTGGCGTTTGGTTTTTGCTTTGTCCTGAGTAATTTCTTTATACATGCTGCTACCATGTGGACAGAGGATGAGCAATAACTGCCTGTAAATTGATACAAATGTTGACAACAACTTTTCTCACTTTGAATGTTGCAGGTCAGGTGATCCTCACGGACTCTCCTGTGAGGGCAGTTCTGGAGGAGGAGCAAAATAAGAGGATACAGAAGAAACTGAGAGAGCAGGGGCGAAAGTACCACTTTTCAGAAAAACGTAAGTTTAAAAGATAATGTTTTAGACAGAGATATATTTTTGCTGTGGTCAATAACTCACAAGTGTGGTCTATCAATACCAAGTGGTATTTTTTACAAATGTAAAACGACTTCGGTATAGTTTCACTTTGAACATAAGTTGTACATTGTTACTTTTGACCCCGTCTGTTGGGACGAAAGTAACACAACAATACAAGCTAGATTTTTAGTGTTACTCTTGTTTTTTTTTTATTAAATATACCTGACTATGACCTTGTTAATATGTAACTGCAAACATATTTTGTCCTTTATCTTTGGTAAACATTATGAAATTAAATTTTTTACATTTACAGTTTTATCAAAAGTAACCTGATAGTAAAATGCGACTTATATGCGACTTGGTTTTTTCTCTCTCTTGCTCTCTCTCTAAAAAAACGTGTTTCAGTTCTAATTTAAAATATTTGTCGGTTAACGGTTAGGAAAAATAACCGAAATGAACATCCCTAATTTAAATGTATACAATTTAAAATCTTAATTTAAAAACGTGTCTTGTTTTTGAAGCCACTTGGAACAAAGTTAAAAATTAAATAACTGAAAAAGTATACTTTTCCATTAAAACAACGCTTCATATTCAAAACACGCACACAAGATGAAAAGCAGATATAGAATTTCACAAAATACTTATCAGGCCCATGAAAGCACACACAAGATGAAATGCACTTGACAAATAATTATTTTGTGGCGTAAATAAAATAAACACTTTCTAAAATTAAAATAGACCAAAACTGCGGGGAAATGCGGTCTATCTGTCATGGAACAGAAGCTCGAGATCCAATTGCGAGTGAAAATAGACAGTCTTTATTTGAAAACTCCAAAACACAGTGGAGGTGAAGATAAGCTGGCAGTGCAGATGCAGACTCCAAAACACAGTGGAGGTGCAGATAACCCGGCAGTGCAGGTGCAGTAAACCCGGCAGTGCAGAGTCTCCAGCTCGGGCAGAGAATTCAGTCCAGTCCGCACCCTTCAGGAATACTGAACAGCGACCAGGCGAGAACAGCCTCAGGACCTGGAAGACTGACACAGAGAGTAAGACACCACAAGAGCAATAACGATCTGACAACCCACCACAGAAATGCCAGCCAGATATAGGCAGTGCAGACGAGCTACACCTGTAACCGTTCTGATTACCTCGTCAGGTGCACGGTACTAGGCAACGCTGACAAGCACAACGAGCGGGTCCACCCACACAGACGGACACAGAATGAGCACACAGATCCATGAATCGTGACACTATTAAAACATCTGTCAATCTTCACAGGATTTTAGAATTTGCTTTTAGAAACATTAGCTTAAGACAAACTATTGCTTAGCCTATTCCACAGATTCTGGAATTAGCACATTACCAAAAGGGCATTTTGGGCTGAGAAAGCGGCGCTGAGCGTATTGAGCGAACGGAGCGGAATCTTCAGAAAGATACTCTCCGCTCTGAAGGAAATATGATCGCTGCGCTCCCCGCTCTGCGTGCTCTGCGATGTTCTCGTGCTCAATTAACTATATAAATATGAATAAATATATAAATCGCTCACAAAATTTAGTCACACCAGCAGAAAAAAAACGGTCACCAAACAGTCTGTAGCCCTGTATAGGAAGTGACCAAAAACTGTGCTAAAAAATTGTTCTCATGCTGTAAGTCAGTTCCCACATTTGTGCCCTGAGGTTTTACTCACCATCATGCTGTTCCAAACCTGTAAAACTATGAAATCTATGAAACACATGCAGATATTTTTGATGAAATCTGAGACATTTCTGCCCCTCCATTTCACAGTTTATGCAACTATTACTTTCAAGCCTCAGAAAGGTAGTAAAGACGATATAATTTAAGTAATCCATGTGACCCCAGTTGTTTACCCTCAATTTTATGAAGTGATTTGAATGTTTGTGTGCACAAAAAAACATTGCATTTTTATTTACATAATAACACGTTTACGACACATGACACTTAGACTGCCTGGGGCTCAGGGTCAACTTTGCCAAGAGCGTACTGTCACCCAACCAACGGGTATTGTTCCTGGGTACAGTTATCGACTCAGTGCAGATGACAGCTACTGTCTCATTGGAACGAGCCACCTCGATTCAGCGTCACACTGCTTCCTTCAAGGAAGGCACTGTCTGTCCGGTCAAAGCTTTCCAGAAGATGCTGAGCCTTATGGCAGCGGTACTTCGCCGGTACTTCGGCTGGGTCTGCTTCGTATGCGATCCATCCAGTTCTGGTTGAAACAGAGGGTTCTAGCTGTGGCTTGGCGTCACGGACACCACCGCTCAAAGGTGACTCGGGCCGGTGTATCAGCCCTGACCCATTGGAGGCACCCTCTGGCTAAAGCGAGGCGTGACTCTAGACACCGTGCAGAGAAGGAAGGTTGTCAAGACAGACGCTTCCAACAAGGGTTGGGGAGCGCTGTGCGGGCAAACCGACCTACGGTCTATGGTCCAAGGAGGAATCGACCCTGCACATCAACTGCTTAGAAATGCTAGCAGTATGTCAGGCCTGTGACATACTGCTAGCATTTCTAAGCAGTTGATGTGCAGGGTCGATTCCTCCTCGATTCCTCCTCCCTGAACGTGTCCTAGATACTATGGAAGAGGCTAGGGCTCCGTCTACTATACGCCTCTACGCTCTGAAATGGTCAATTTTCTCGGCTTGGTATCAAGAACGCGACTTAGAAATGGTCACCTCCAAAGTGTCAGTGGATCTGTAATTTCTGCTAGAGATGCTGGACAAACAGCGCTCTTCATCCACCATCAAATTTACGTGGTAGCTATAGCAGCTTTCCACGCCCCTATTGCTGGCCACTCGGTGGGCAGAGATAGTGCGGTAATTCAATTTTTTCGAGGCGCCAGGAGAATAAATCCTCCGTGTCCTCGTACAGTTCCACCTTGGGAATTACCTACCGTACTGAGGGCCTCAAAAGGGCCCCCGTTTGAACCATTGTAATCCTCGAGCCTCAGAGTGCTCTCGCTGAAAACCGCCCTGCTGTTAGCATTGGCGTCGGTCAAGCGAGTAGGAGACCTGCAGGCCCTCTTTGTCAAATCAAATCACTTTTATTGTCACATCACCACAGCACAAGTGCCTTGGTGAGTGAAATTCTTATAAATTTCCCTGCTTGCCTGGAATTCGGGCCTAATGACTCCAAGGTCGTCCTAAAACCAAGGCTGGGTTATGTACCTAAGGTGCTCTCCACTCCGTTTAGAGCCCAGGTCATAGCGCTTTCCGCTTTTTCTTCCCCGGCGGAAAGCCAAGAATCCCTGGTCTGCCCATTAGGGCCCTGAAAATCTATATTGAGCGTTCTGCCTCATACAGAAAGTCAGAACAGTTTTTTGTTGGCTTCGGTAACCACGTTAAATGTGGCCCTGTTACGAAGCAGAGAATTTCTGGGTGGTTAGTGGATGCTATTACATTAGCATACTCCTCCGTGGGGTCACGGTGCCCCATCGTGGTCAGAGTCCACTCCACCAGAGGCATTGCCTCTTCCTGGGCGTGGTCCAGCGGGGTGTCCTTGTCAGACATTTGTTTGGCGGCCGGCTGGTCCTTGCCATCCACATTTGTAAGGTTTTACAACCTGGATGTCCCTGCGGTGCAGGCCACAGTCCTTTCTGCTTAATAGCAATTTTACGGGTTCACTTGACCAACATTCAAGCCCCCTCTTTTGCTTGGTCTGTCCATAAACTATATTGACACCAAGTATCCTTATGGGATGACACCCCAGCTATGGATGACCCTCTAGGCTCACCCTGTGCTTGGTGTATTCTACGGACTCTCCTGGGTCTAATCCCACTTGAGTCTTGGGTTCGAGTCGTTCCACATCATAGCACGGCGTGATTGGACTGGTTCCTATACACCGTCTTCGACGCAGTACGAGTGTAATCTCGAAAGGGAACGTACTCGGTTACTATCATAACCTCGGTTCCCTGAGATATGCGAACGAGTACTGCGTTCCTGGCCGTGCTATGAACTGCACACCTCGGTTGCTTCCTTCGAAGAAATCTGAGTTCCAGTGGCTAGAGCGGCTGATTATATAGCCAGACGCCCCTCCCATTTTGGCGGGTTATGGCGGGCTGAATAGCCATTGGCTCACTTGCCACTGCCGTGCATTGGTTCATTTTCTTATCCTAGATCAACCAATCAATGTGCAGTTATAACTGCGTGATTGAAATGGGATTCAGTTGAAGAGGAAAAAGGGTTTTTCCCATACAGCATCTTCGACGCAGTAATCGTTCCCATATCTCAGGGAACCGAGGTTACGATAGTAACCGAGTACGTTTAACTCTACATAAATAATGGTGACTTGACTTTACTTATTATGTTGTGTTTATAATCAGGACTGTTATTATATTTACAGTACCATTCAAATGTACGGGATCATTATGCTTTTTAAGAAATTGCTTTAATTAAAGGATCCACTGAATTGATCAAAAAGATATAAAGTACTTTTCTTTTTTTATACAGTAAATTATTTGAAAATAAGTGTAATGACATTTATTTACTGATTTTTTTAAGCATTTTGGTGATTTCCATTGCTACAGCTTTGGTGGTGTTGCGTTCTGATATACTGTATACCCTGTTTCCACAAATTTAAAATCTAATTTTGAATTAATCCACACAAGAGATTTTAGTTTGTTCTTCCTTTTCTGGAACTCTTGAACACCCCTTTTACTGCTGTGATATGTTTGGATGTTTTCTATTAGCTTTCAGTGAAAATAATATTTATCCCTTGTTTTAGAAAATACACCGTTTTTGAGAATATATTGAATTTACTTGGTAAACATGGTACCATGGTGGACATGGTAATTTTGGTGCATAAATGCCACATTTACTCATGCAAATGGAATAAATATAAACAATATTTTACAATATTTAAAACATTTTGAGAGAAGGTTTGCTTACAAATAATTCAAAGAATACCAAATATGACCCCAATTCCAGAAAAGTGGGGACGTTTTGTAAAATGCATTTACAAAATGTGTAAAACATCCACAAAGCATCACAATACCCATTTTGTTTTACAATTTCATGCCCAAGGTTTTTTTGGGGGTGGGGGTATCTAATGCAGTAATATTCACCTTGTCCAGTATTTGCTAAGGTTATGGATAGTATGTTTTACTAATGTAAACATAGCTTCCATATGCTTTAAATAATAAAAAATGCCTTGGCAAATGTTTCAGCATGATCCAGTATGTTCTAAGATAGATTTATGAGGTAAACATCAAACACAACCACAGATTATTTTCCCAAACACACATAGACACATTTGTCAGCAACAATCTTAGTAAACAATACTGGATCTTTGTAGGTTTACTTTACAGTCTAAGATATTTACAGTAACATTTGTGATTTAAAAAGCTCTGCTAAAGCAGCACAAACTATAAGACAAACGTTTTAGTACTGAACATACAAGGTTGTATAACTGTGATTCAGTGCAGCATTGAAATACCACAAATGATAGAGAATCTATCAATCATGTGTATCTGAATATGTTGTGACCGTCTGACGGACTACCATTTGTCACATCTGTTCAGTTTCTTAATCTGTTCCTCATGAGCATACAGAGATCATCACAATGAGAGCATACTAAAAGGCTTTTCTTTTGTATTCTCTGCCAGTTTCGTTTCTGCTCCCTCACATGATACTTTAACATGCCTTTAACTTTATGTCATTTAAATGGCCAGCAGCTATAGAGCACATTTCTATGACAGAATAGAAGCAGGAATAAAGTCATATACAAGCAGAGTTTCAAGCTGAGGACATTCTCTGTATACTCCAAGGAGCCTGGTAAAATAAAGGATGTTTGCAGAAGTAAGGCCTTACTCTTACTGTTTGATCAGTTTATAAAAGGCATACACTTCCTTTGGTACTTATAAAATATAATACCAGACTATCTATCTATCTATCTATCTATCTATCTATCTATCTATCTATCTATCTATATCTATCTATCTATCTATCTATCTATCTATCTATCTATCTATCTATCTATCTATGTACAAACCCGATTCCCAAAAAGTTGGGACACTGTACAAATTGTGAATGAAAACAGAATGCAATGATGTGGAAGTTTCAAATTTCAATATTTTATTCAGAATACAACATAGATGACATATCAAATGTTTAAACTGAGAAAATGTATCATTTTAAGGGAAAAATAAGTTGATTTTAAATTTCATGGCATCAACACATCTCAAAAAGTTGGGACAAGGCCATGTTTACCACTGTGTGGCATCCCTCTTCTTTATAACAGTCTGCAAACGTCTGGGGACTGAGGAGACAAGTTGCTCAAGTTTAAGAATAGGAATCTTGTCCCATTCTTGTCTAATACAGGCTTCTAGTTGCTCAACTGTCTTAGGTCTTCTTTGTCGCATCTTCCTCTTTATGATGCGCCAAATGTTTTCTATGGGTGAAAGATCTGGACTGCAGGCTGGCCATTTCAGTACCCGGATCCTTCTTCTACACAGCCATGATGTTGTAATTGATGCAGTATGTGGTCTGGCATTGTCATGTTGGAAAATGCAAGGTCTTCCCTGAAAGAGACGATGTCTAGATGGGAGTATATGTTGTTCTAGAACTTGGATATACCTTTTAGCATTGATGGTGCCTTTCCAGATGTGTAAGCTGCCCATGCCACACGCACTCATGCAACCCCATACCATCAGAGATGCAGGCTTCTGAACTGAGCGCTGATAACCACTTGGGTTGTCCTTGTCCTCTTTAGTCCGGATGACATGGCGTCCCAGTTTTCCAAAAAGAACTTCAAATTTTGATTCGTCTGACCACAGAACAGTTTTCCACTTTGCCACAGTCCATTTTAAATGAGCCTTGGCCCAGAGAAAACGCCTGCGCTTCTGGATCATGTTTAGATATGGCTTCTTTTTGACCTATAGAGTTTTAGCCGGCGAATGTGTTCACAGACATTGTTTTCTGGAAGTATTCCTGAGCCCATGTTGTGATTTCCATTAAAGTAGCATTCCTGTATGTGAAGCAGTGCCGTCTAAGGGCCCGAAGATCACGGGCATCCAGTATGGTTTTCCGGCCCTGACCCTTACGCACAGAGATTGTTCCAGATTCTCTGAATCTTTGGATGATATTATGCACTGTAGATGATGATAACTTCAAACTCTTTGCAATTTTTCTCTGAGAAACTCCTTTCTGATATTGTTCCTCTATTTTTCGCAGCATTGGGGAATTGGTGATCCTCTTCCCATCTTGACTTCTGAGAGACACTGCCACTCTGAGAGGCTCTTTTATACCCCATCATGTTGCCAACTGACCTAATAAGTTGCAAATTGGTCCTCCAGCTGTTCCTTATATGTACATTTAACTTTTCCGCCTCTTATTGCTACCTGTCCCAACTTTTTGGAATGTGTAGCTCTCATGAAATCAAAATGAGCCAATATTTGGCATGACATTTCAAAATGTCTCACTTTCAACATTTGATATGTTATCTATATTCTATTGTGAATAAAATATAAGTTTATGAGATTTGTAAATTATTGCATTCCTTTTTTATTCACAATTTGTACAGTGTCCCAACTTTTCTGGAATCGGGTTTGTATATACACACACACATATATATATATATATATATATATATATATAAAATATAATGTCTCATTATCTCCTGTTTAGTTCACTCAAGATGTCATATTTTTTCTGCTTATCATTCACATTCTTCACTTCATTGCTCTGTTCAGCACATGTTTGTTTCCTGTACTACATGCATACTGTTTATAGAATGTTGTTCTATGATATAGAACACAAATATTTTGTTTATACAAATTATTATGAAGAATTTCCAGTTTAGATTGCTTGAAATCACCCAGAGCACTGATAAAAATTCAGATTTCCAGCATGTGTGTGCACATTATAGTCTTTATTCAGTTTCACTTCCTTTTGAGCTGAGTTCTCATGTTATGAAAAACTAAATACTGTATATTACATTTTGGCCAAAAGAAAAAAAAAGATAACAGGTCACAACTCTTTTAGAACAGCTGCTGTTATAACACTATAACAACTGATAGATTGTGTCACAATGGCACAGTAGCCAGAGACAAATGGCATTTGACCAGCTTAAAAAGCAATGAGAGAAATGCATTTCTGTACAACCCACACCTTCAGAAAAATGTACAAATATGCGTCATTAAGGTCTAATATGTACACGTTAGGTGCTAATATGCACCTTTAAAGTACTTATATGCATCCATTAGGGGTAAATTAGGTAATCATGTTTACATTTAGAAAAGTGTAGCCTACCACCCCAGTGACATCTCTTGAACCTTTTTCATGAGAGTGTACTTAAGGCAGGATCTATTGTAAGTCAAACGCTTAAGGGTTTGTGCGACTCCTGACATTGAGAACACAATGTGAATACATTATCATAGATATACAACTATTGAACAAGCTATGTAATAAGCTTTGAGAATCCTGGTTTGTGTTTACATCCTGGTTTGCGTGCGGTTGTGTGGTAGCATGTGTTCGTTGTTTTGCTCCCACACAACCGCACGCTCCTCCCATAGCCAATGAGCGCAGCAGGGAATGTGATGTAGGCGAGGTGGGCGGGCACATGGACTTCAGTTCTTATGGACGTTCTAATTATTCATAAAGCTGACCAATTGAGCGGCGTATGTTAATGAGTCAGGTTTAAATGTATTTGTAGGCTTTTTCCAGAGTCCAGCCAGGCTCAGTAAATGAATGCTAGACTGGAGAGACTAGCGCGACTGTGTGCAACTGAGACTCGTCTGTTCGTTTGTGCATCGATAATTATCCGGCTTCTGTTGCGTTGATAAAATAACCTTTACAATCCAGGCTTTGAAACCGAATTGACGTTCTACTCATAAACCGAAATAACCGGAGGTTATATAGTCGGGGCATCCAGCTGTCATCCACCGAACAGACACGTGTCTGCACCGGTCGGATTTGGTAATGTTCTCCGCGGATGTATCGGAGCAGAGCCGGCGCCGCTGTGTTTTGTCGTGGGAGCAGGTGCAGCGTCTGGACTCCATTCTCGGAGAATGTGTCCCGATCCACGGACGAAGAAACTTCCCTACACTCTCTGTTCAGCCACGGCATATCGTACAGGTACAGGATTTCACACTCGCATAAAACACCACGAAACCTTGGTTGAACTCGCCACTTTATGTGCTTTCTATGCTAAAAACTGAATGCAGTAAGAAATGTAGATCGAACTCCAATTCCAAGTGTTACAATAATTTGGAACATTCCTGAAGGATTCTAATTAATTCTCTCCGACACAAAACAAAACAAGGCATCCAGGACAGCTAACACTCTCACACTAATATAAAACACAACGAATCTTCGGTTGAACTAAGTTTATTCCACTTCATGGGGTTTCTAACTATAATTCATCCACCTTTATCGGCCCGCTGAATCAAAGTCGAATCATTCATTAATACTGATAAAGCTTCTTTTTGAACTCTTTATTTATTCAGAGGCTTCTGTAATAATATGTTAAAATGGAATGCCGTAGTCTAAGAAATGTGGATAGAACTCCTATTCCAAATGTTAAAATAATCTGGAGCATTCCTGAAGTATTCTAATTAATTATCTCTGACACAAAACAAGACATTAAGTTTCGATTACAATTTATTTTATCACAAATGCTCACAAAAACGTAAAAAAAAAAAAAAAAAATATGCTACAGTAAATTGGTGCTATTATCAAAGACACTGTATTTACATTAGTGATCGACGGATATTGACTTTTTATAACCGATACCGATATCGATTATTTAAAGTTTATTTAACTGATAACCGATATTCAGAACCGATATTTATTTACTGTTATAAAGTAAATAAATAACAGAGTGAAGTAGGCTTGCCGCATCGAGGTTATACTGGTGTTAAGCCGCAACACTGTTACATCACTTGCTCACCGTGGCACCGTCCCCCACCGTCCTTTAGATTGTTTTTATAGTAATAAAAATAAATTCGTTCAGATAGAGGACACTAAAATTAAAACTGAACGCGGCTGCTAAATGCAACGCACCGAACGAACGAGAGTCTTGCATCACAGCAGTCTAGGTCTGCATTGCCGTCTGTGCCGACCAGATTTATTACTCCGCGGGATTTCTTACTCCGCTGTCCTTGAAGGACGTGCAATTCTCTTTCCTTTTTTTTGTATTATGCTTATTCTATCATTTTAAATGACAGACTGTGTCGAATTTATTTATTTTTTCTCTGCTGCACTTTTCACTGTGTTAATAGCAAGATGTTAAATTAATTTAGTGTTTTGACAAGACTAATAAAATAGCTATTAGGCTAAACCTACATTTGTTTCCTATTGTGTTGTAGGCTGAATGTTAGCATAAACGAATTATATCCTGACAAAACAAATTATAATAGGGATTACAATTTTTGTATAACTTTTTTCCTCTCTGTGAAACTTTATTCCGTGTTGGCAGCAAAATGTTATTGACATTTATCAGTCAATATTCAAGACTCTTGACAAGACAAAAATCCCGGCAATAGTCCCGCGCAGACCTCTACATCACAGATCAGATCATTTATCACGTAAAGAGAGATGACTGACAAGAAGAGTGAGGTGACACAGACAACACGATGTGGAAGAGTTTCAAAACGAAATGTAAAAGCGCCCGTTTTGACTTCTGAGTCTGACATTAATCTTATAGTCTGGGAGAAAACTCACCGAGATCTACCAAGTGAAAAGTAAATAAATTATAAAATACACATTAAATAAATAATTAAAAAGGCTTGTTGTGATGTATCTTTATGTTGCATTAATTTAATAATGATAAATAAAATAGTATTTTATTATTATTCACTATTCACGTCGCTGTATTCAACTATATACTGAGCTGTATTCAAGCAGAAATATGATGTTATAGTGAACCGAGCGCACATACACGGTTCGTTTGCGCATCATTTATAACGGACATAACGCGTGCCTAATGCACGATCATGTATGTCACTGTAATCAGATTTACCTTGATTACAAAACTTGCCCATCAAACTTGTGTGTACTAGTGTGACGCTGGCTTCTTTTATCCAGCGAGAGCAGTAGTTTGTGTATCATGTGCTCATACAGCGGCTTTGAGCCGCCCTTCAGTCTGTATTCACAACGCCACGAGAACCGTATTTCTCCTCCTAAACACAGAATACGTAGAGAGGTGGATACGATCTATTACCCCTGATCTAAGTGATAGTTTAAAAAAAAAAAACATTTGTTTCTCATTTATTTGGTTCCACAGTATTTGCTGTTTTTTATTTTAAACACTGCTTGACGCCGTATTGCTGCTGATATTAAAGTCAAAGTAAAACGCGCACGGCGCTTACAGGCTTATTTAAAACCTGAGGAAAAGACGGAAAACTCAAACAAAATATCAACTTCATTTTAAACTACAATTTTAGGTTTATAAGCTGTTTAATAGGCTAAAGAGTGAATAATAATAATTCACTGGATAATGTTAATTCACTGAATAATATTCTCAGAAATATTGAAATAAGCTATAACAAACAAAACATTGTATTTTATTGCATTTCTCAACTGGCATGTTTTATCAGAATTATTCAAATGTTTTTGTCATTCTAGATTATGAAATAACTGCTGACAGCGCGGTTTATCTATTTACACAGAACTATACTCAAACTGCGATCGCTCGCGGAGATGATAAATCATTAATTTAGATAGAGATGTATTTATTTAGATGTTTATTGGCAGAATAATGGTTAGTAAATGTTAATATAATTTAGTGTGTTTCAAACAAGTTCATCTTGTATAAAGTTACATGCGGTGGTCTCTACATCACAGATCAGATCATTTATCACGTAAAGAGAGATGACTGACAAGAAGAGTGAGGTGACACAGACAACACGATGTGGAAGAGTTTCAAAACGAAATGTAAAAGCGCCCGTTTTGACTTCTGAGTCTGACATTAATCTTATAGTCTGGGAGAAAACTCACCGAGATCTACCAAGTGAAAAGTAAATAAATTATAAAATACACATTAAATAAATAATTAAAAAGGCTTGTTGTGATGTATCTTTATGTTGCATTAATTTAATAATGATAAATAAAATAGTATTTTATTATTATTCACTATTCACGTCGCTGTATTCAACTATATACTGAGCTGTATTCAAGCAGAAATATGATGTTATAGTGAACCGAGAGCGCACATACACGGTTCGTTTGCGCATCATTTATAACGGACATAACGCGTGCCTAATGCACGATCATGTATGTCACTGTAATCAGATTTACCTTGATTACAAAACTTGCCCATCCAAACTTGTGTGTACTAGTGTGACGCTGGCTTCTTTTATCCAGCGAGAGCAGTAGTTTGTGTATCATGTGCTCATACAGCGGCTTTGAGCCGCCGTTCAGTCTGTATTCACAACGCCACGAGAACCGTATTTCTCCTCCTAAACACAGAATACGTAGAGGTGGATACGATCTATTACCCTGATCTAAGTGATAGTTTAAAAAAAAAACATTTGTTTCTCATTTATTTGGTTCCACAGTATTTGCTGTTTTTATTTTAAACACTGCTTGACGCCGTATTGCTGCTGATATTAAAGTCAAAGTAAAACGCCAGACGGCGCTTACAGGCTTATTTAAAACCTGAGGAAAAGACGGAAAACTCAAACAAAATATCAACTTCATTTTAAACTACAATTTTAGGTTTATAAGCTGTTTAATAGGCTAAAGAGTGAATAATAATAATTCACTGGATAATGTTAATTCACTGAATAATATTCTCAGAAATATTGAAATAAGCTATAACAAACAAAACATTGTATTTTATTGCATTTCTCAACTGGCATGTTTTATCAGAATTATTCAAATGTTTTTGTCATTCTAGATTATGAAATAACTGCTGACAGCGCGGTTTATCTATTTACACAGAACTATACTCAAACTGCGATCGCTCATGAGATGATAAATCATTAATTTAGATAGAGATGTATTTATTTAGATGTTTATTGGCAGAATAATGGTTAGTAAATGTTAATATAATTTAGTGTGTTTCAAACAAGTTCATCTTGTATAAAGTTACATGCGGTGGTCTCTACATCACAGATCAGATCATTTATCACGTAAAGAGAGATGACTGACAAGAAGAGTGAGGTGACACAGACAACACGATGTGGAAGAGTTTCAAAACGAAATGTAAAAGCGCCCGTTTTGACTTCTGAGTCTGACATTAATCTTATAGTCTGGGAGAAAACTCACCGAGATCTACCAAGTGAAAAGTAAATAAATTATAAAATACACATTAAATAAATAATTAAAAAGGCTTGTTGTGATGTATCTTTATGTTGCATTAATTTAATAATGATAAATAAAATAGTATTTTATTATTATTCACTATTCACGTCCTGTATTCAACTATATACTGAGCTGTATTCAAGCAGAAATATGATGTTATAGTGAACCGAGGCGCACATACACGGTTCGTTTGCGCATCATTTATAACGGACATAACGCGTGCCTAATGCACGATCATGTATGTCACTGTAATCAGATTTACCTTGATTACAAAACTTGCCCATCAAACTTGTGTGTACTAGTGTGACGCTGGCTTCTTTTATCCAGCGAGAGCAGTAGTTTGTGTATCATGTGCTCATACAGCGGCTTTGAGCCGCCCTTCAGTCTGTATTCACAACGCCACGAGAACCGTATTTCTCCTCCTAAACACAGAATACGTGAGAGGTGGATACGATCTATTACCCTGATCTAAGTGATAGTTTAAAAAAAAAACATTTGTTTCTCATTTATTTGGTTCCACAGTATTTGCTGTTTTTATTTTAAACACTGCTTGACGCCGTATTGCTGCTGATATTAAAGTCAAAGTAAAACGCGCACGGCGCTTACAGGCTTATTTAAAACCTGAGGAAAAGACGGAAAACTCAAACAAAATATCAACTTCATTTTAAACTACAGTTTTAGGTTTATAAGCTGTTTAATAGGCTAAAGAGTGAATAATAATAATTCACTGGATAATGTTAATTCACTGAATAATATTCTCAGAAATATTGAAATAAGCTATAACAAACAAAACATTGTATTTTATTGCATTTCTCAACTGGCATGTTTTATCAGAATTATTCAAATGTTTTTGTCATTCTAGATTATGAAATAACTGCTGACAGCGCGGTTTATCTATTTACACAGAACTATACTCAAACTGCGATCGCTCATGAGATGATAAATCATTAATTTAGATAGAGATGTATTTATTTAGATGTTTATTGGCAGAATAATGGTTAGTAAATGTTAATATAATTTAGTGTGTTTCAAACAAGTTCATCTTGTATAAAGTTACATGCGGTGGTCTCTACATCACAGATCAGATCATTTATCACGTAAAGAGAGATGACTGACAAGAAGAGTGAGGTGACACAGACAACACGATGTGGAAGAGTTTCAAAACGAAATGTAAAAGCGCCCGTTTTGACTTCTGAGTCTGACATTAATCTTATAGTCTGGGAGAAAACTCACCGAGATCTACCAAGTGAAAAGTAAATAAATTATAAAATACACATTAAATAAATAATTAAAAAGGCTTGTTGTGATGTATCTTTATGTTGCATTAATTTAATAATGATAAATAAAATAGTATTTTATTATTATTCACTATTCACGTCGCTGTATTCAACTATATACTGAGCTGTATTCAAGCAGAAATATGATGTTATAGTGAACCGAGAGCGCACATACACGGTTCGTTTGCGCATCATTTATAACGGACATAACGCGTGCCTAATGCACGATCATGTATGTCACTGTAATCAGATTTACCTTGATTACAAAACTTGCCCATCCAAACTTGTGTGTACTAGTGTGACGCTGGCTTCTTTTATCCAGCGAGAGCAGTAGTTTGTGTATCATGTGCTCATACAGCGGCTTTGAGCCGCCCTTCAGTCTGTATTCACAACGCCACGAGAACCGTATTTCTCCTCCTAAACACAGAATACGTAGAGAGGTGGATACGATCTATTACCCCTGATCTAAGTGATAGTTTAAAAAAAAAAACATTTGTTTCTCATTTATTTGGTTCCACAGTATTTGCTGTTTTTTATTTTAAACACTGCTTGACGCCGTATTGCTGCTGATATTAAAGTCAAAGTAAAACGCGCACGGCGCTTACAGGCTTATTTAAAACCTGAGGAAAAGACGGAAAACTCAAACAAAATATCAACTTCATTTTAAACTACAGTTTTAGGTTTATAAGCTGTTTAATAGGCTAAAGAGTGAATAATAATAATTCACTGGATAATGTTAATTCACTGAATAATATTCTCAGAAATATTGAAATAAGCTATAACAAACAAAACATTGTATTTTATTGCATTTCTCAACTGGCATGTTTTATCAGAATTATTCAAATGTTTTTGTCATTCTAGATTATGAAATAACTGCTGACAGCCGTTTATCTATTTACACAGAACTATACTCAAACTGCGATCGCTTGGAGATGATAAATCATTAATTTAGATAGAGATGTATTTATTTAGATGTTTATTGGCAGAATAATGGTTAGTAAATGTTAATATAATTTAGTGTGTTTCAAACAAGTTCATCTTGTATAAAGTTACATGCGGTGGTCGTGCTGGAGCTTCTCCTGAGTGAACACTGCTCCAGGTGTGTGTACTTGGATGGGTCAAATGTAGAGAACAAAATTTCACTGCTGGTTATACTCTGTATAATTATGTATGTATTAAAAAAAAAAAAAAAAAAAATCTAAACCGATATTATTTTTTTACAAAACCGATTATGGTAAAATGCTTAAATATCGGGAAAAATATCGGTAAACCGATATATCGGTCGATCTCTAATTTACATAGTTAAAATGTAGGACTATTAATAATAATCAGGGGTTGTATTACAGAAACTTTCCATCTTAATTATTGATTTAAGATTTGAAAAATTCTGTTTCCCATTTCAAATTGTTATTGGTTATGAAAGACTCTAAAGATATTTCTGTACAGCTCCAGAATAAAAAATTAAAGAAAATAAACAAATACACATAATATATCTTATTATTGGAACTGTAGGCGGTTCATAGTTGCCAAGCGACATAGAAAGTGAATGTGTGGTCATAGGTATGAATTTATTGGCTATTGTATAATGTTTTAACATTATCCATGTAGAGTAGGAATTATTGGACTTATGACATAAATATTTAATTTAATATAATTGTTTATGAGAAATTACTTGTTAATCCATGCTATTTCTCCTGTGTCATGAACAGTTCACTGCCATTCAGGAAATAGGATGATTATTATGGCATTATCATCCCAAGGGAAATGATGGTAGTCAAATCATGTTTCAATAAAGATGTATTAATGTAATATTAATTTACTAATGTTTATGCATTGACAAATTGATACACAATTAGTTACACTAAGGTATTGTTATTTTTTTTTTTTTAAATACTAGTGTTTAAAGTTCTGTGGTGGCCTACTTTTCTCAAGTGTAAGTTTTTAAACAGCTCTACTTAAGCAGTTTTTTTAGCATCTCATCTTCATTTTACATTTCAGTATAATCTGTCAGTTTCACAACAAGTTGCCAAGAAGATAATTTTTCTTGATTATTATACTGTAATAGATACATTCTTCTGCAGTCAGTCATGACTTTGGCAGTCTTACTGTAAAAGATTTATGTGGCAGCTTTTCTTCCGTACTGAATTCCAGCAGATATCAGCAGGTGTTTGTCCAATCATCTCACTTCTCTCCCTTTAATCTATTTAACATCCAGAGAGACTCTTCATATTATTTATGATATTAGTCATACACAAATATACACCCAACAGATTCATTTTTACAACTAAAATGAAGTTTCGAGCATAGACCATTTTTATTAGCAGAGATAAATGTTTCAAACTTTTACTTCTGTATAATTCAACATTTTGTGTGACTAATTTTTTGTGATTTAATTAAAACACCTCTGGGTTTAGCTTGTTTTAATTGCAACCTCACTATTGCAAGGAAGTCAGTTCTCACAATTAACTGTGAGACAAGATACACAGTATTGTTTACCCAGTCATATTAAATGGGCTTTTCGAAATTAGGCCACTCTTTGATGACACCTTTGACCTTTCAAATGAATGTGCTCAATATCATCTGATCGTATCTTATGTCAGAACCACATAAATTACTTCCAAAATCTGGTACACTTTGCCGTTTAGGCTGGTCAAAACTGCCTATTTGGACAGGATGAGACGGTCTGACTGACATTTGAAGCAACCAAGTGAGGTTTGTCTTGTTTAGGAGCGGGTTTATCTGGAAACATTTTTCTAAACCCTGAATATTCTGTACTGAAAACACCTTCATTACCTTCCATCCAATTACGTCCACATAATTACTGTCCATTCAAGCGTAATAAGTACAGATTATTTCCCAGCCAGAAGACAAACCATATACAATTATGCTCATGAATATATAGTATGCCTGCTACTGCCTCAAAAACAGTTATACCTTTATATTACACAGAATCCTTTACACTGAATGAAATTCCACATATTATTTCAACTTAAAAACATAAAAGTTCCGTTGCTGTTTTAAATAAAGTATAATAACTTGGATATGCAAGGCATTTCAACTTAATTTATAATAAACTGACATAAAAGTAGAGTTGAATTTCATATAACGTTGTAGCGTAGCCTTATAATAGAAGTAGGCAGCTGGATATGTTGATGTGAATATCATTGTTGATTTGCCTCCATATTGAATGTAATTTTCTGCTTTCTGTCTGTTATTTACCCCATCAATATATGTGTATGATCTGTGATCTCGCGCTCGCGAGATGTATACCGGAATCCGCACTCCTGGGGGTGTGGCCAAGAAGTACTTTTCTATGTTTAGATTTTTCGAACTGTTTAAAGGGCGGGCTCTCATCATCGTGTGGGGTGTGTGGAAAAAGTTATTAAGAGAGAGGCGATTGCCCAGCATGGATTTTTCTCGTTCCTAGCTTTTTTCTGTACTTGATGAGCGATCTCGCTGTGGAGTATTATATATTTTTGAGGATTGCTTCCATGTAGAATATTTACCAGTGAGGACACATTGCTGTTGTATGGACCACTCATAGACCCTCCAGCGCCGGCGAGCCCGATCTGAACTTTAGTGACCATGGGAATTCATGCACAAACACAAACTTTACATACATTTATATGAAACATTGAAAGGTGTAATATTGTATATGTGAGTTGTAAATACACTGGAGTCACTGGTTTCTCTTGTTTGCCAACTGTTGTATAGTGGTGGCCCGTACGGGGACCTGTTGGTGGTTTACTATCTGTTTAAATATTGTAAATATGGAGAATACAGACGAAAATGTACAAGACCCTATCGTAAATACTGACATTTCTATCCGTAATACGGAAAATGTTAATGCTTCTGTAAGAGGGCCCGGCTGGAACGATCCAATGACGGCAGTCGTTCCGTGGGTGAAGGGCTTTGCGTGTTACAGTCTTTCCTTTTCACGACACAACAAGAACATTAAAATGGAACACTTCTTCTTATATATTTTATCTCGTTATTTCATCTGACTCCATAAATGAAAAGGTTTTAATGATATCTGTGCATCATTAAAATATGAAAACGAATGATTGATTATTCTTTTCAGCTCCGTTTAATACTTTACCCGCTCAGATGTAGGGAAACTATATCGCTCAGAGGCCCTGTTTTTCACAGGTCTCACGGACACAATCTCGTCAGGCCCGGTCGTCAATCAGAGGTAATTATGGTTATGTATCTAAGATTTGCCGTTAATGCACACGTACACAATCATAGACATGGATAACCCCTTGGAGCCCCCTCAGAACTTGAGTTCAATTGTTTACTTCAGTAAAGGTTTTTGGCCATTATCAGATATGTTAGTAGGTCAATGTACAACACTCGTAATAACTTTGGATTGGTCAAATCCTTGTTTAAAGTAACATTAAATCAAAAGTCAGAGGTATGGGCGTACCCGAGTTCAGTCTGACCAGACGGCGTTCGCCGTCCCTAAACGGAATTAACCCGCCCCTGCATTCCAAGTACACTTAAAATACGCCGGGTATTAGCCGTCGCTAAAACTGACGCAGGCTTGCGGAAATATACAAATCCGCTACTCTAATAGGGAGAAAGCAATCTTTAGAGACAGTCAGAATAGAATCAAACGTTACAATTTATTAACCTGGTAATCGAAGCAACAATTCAAATCTCCAATGTTACAAGAATAGAATCATCAGTTAACAATACTACCTGGCAATGAAAACTACACACAAGTGATCTGTGTGGGCAATCTTACTGACGCCTAACCATACCTGGAAATGAAACTACACACAAGTGGTTGTGTGGGCAGTCAACCTACAGACGCCCAGAACTTTGTGTCCCCTTTCATATATACCCAGATAATTCAATAAACTCACCAAATGGTGGTCTTGTTATTATAATTAGACTTCAGAATTTGCAGCCAAATGGCTCCTGATATCCTGTGGCAGGGAATGCTTATTTACATACAGGAGGTGTTTTGAATAGAAGATTAGGGGAGGACACACTTTTGAGTTGTACACTCGCTCCTCATACTTTCGAACTTCTTTTAGCTTTTCATTATGATTGGGAGAATGAGACCATTTTACCAGACGCACTGAGACATTTCAAAAGATATCAAACATGTATGGTTACTTTTGTACATATTACATTGCATGGATTTTCAGTGAATTTTAGGTGATGAGGGAGGGAATGGTGACTGCAGCAGGTCCATCGTGCGGACCGTCAGCACAGGGTGTGAAACCCCCCAGTGTGCTGCGTCCTGGCTGTTACATATGTAAGAGGTAGTTTCTGTTGATTACTGGCACCGGGCTTGCAGTTCCTCTCTGGGGGCAGACATCCTGGCACCGGGCTTACACTTCTGTAAACCAACAACAAGATGACACTGGCAGTGAGGTTGTTGCAGACTTTACGGCAGGCCAATTCGTCATTAGGCGAAATCCTACCGCAGAAATTACATCTATGCTTGGTTCATTGTACATTTCAGATGATGATAAGTCTGGCAATGATGATGACGGTGGTAAGGTTAAGGTGGGTACGGTACAGAATAAGCAAACAGACATATAACAGATTAAGGTAGATTTATTGGCCCTTAACTCTCAAGTATAGTCTCTAGAACAAGATTTCCAACAGTCTATTGACAGTGCTATTAACCTGGAGAATAGTTTTAGAGAAGCAGTGGATGCTAGCTTTGCAGGAATGGAGGAGTACTGCCAGAAATCGCTGGAGAAGCTGGATAAGGCAGTTACAGACTGCTTCCTGAGATGAGAAGCTAAATGGGAGAGTCAATGGAAAAAAACTCAGGCCCACAAGTACTCCCACTATAGCTAGGCTGCAGGCCTACACTCCCAACTACCTTGTATCTATCCTCCGTCCACCTTCCAAAAGACCCCATGGTCAGCAGGGCCAATGTAATACTCCCTAATAACACCTATGCTATCAGTACTATTTCCGCCCCCCAATCAGCAGGTGTAACCACGCTGATTGGCCACAACCATATGTGGCAGGATCCTCTTCCTTCTGCGCTTGCCCTCTGATCCGTTTGGAGTTTCCCTCCTTCGATGGTGCTGGTGATACAGCGGATGTTCCCAACTTTATAGGACAATGTGAGAACTTCCTCGACCTCAGGCCTTTTTCCAGCATTGAGCTCCTTGGAACCTAGAGCTCAGTGTTGAGTGGACCTGCTCTGAGCTGGTGGAAGGCAGAGAGAATAAAGGTTGCTGACGGGAAGTCTTTCAAAGAAACATTTATAGATGTTTTCCTTTCATCATGATTCATCATGGCCGATGGGAAAATTCACCAGGCTATCGACCAGATGTCAATACAGTACAAGTGGCATGGAAAAGAGTATATGCTGAATACATATATAATGAAAGACTCTCACCTAGCATTCCCTCTCCTCGCTGGCTTGAACTTTCTGACTGCCACAGGGAAAATCTTGGAGGTCGAGCAGAACAGTTATGGCCTAAAAACAGAAAGTGGCTATAATTACTACCTATGTCTTCCTGCTGATATCACTCCGGGATTATCCTTTAAGACCCGGGCTGCTCATATTTCCTCAGCTGCTATAGTAACCCTCTATTACTCCTTACCACCAGCAAGGAACCTCCTAACACTGAGCCGGGTGTCTTCCGCTAACATGCCAGACTATGACACAGACCATCTGAAAGAACTGCAGATGCTCATCGCCACCTGGCCTCACACCACTGCCTGCGTCCTAGGGAAAACGGATGTAGTTCAGCATAAAATCATCTTGTCTGATGAAATCCCTTTAAAGTCAAGAGCGTACAGAGTATCTCCCTTCAAAAAACTGATAATTGAAGCTCAAGTTGACCAGATGCTTAAGGACCATATAATTGAACCATCCTTCTCTCTATGGTCATCTCATGTGGTGCTCGTCCTCAAACTGGACGGTTCCTACAGATTTTGTGTGGATTACCGGAAACTCAACAGCAAGACCATGCCTGATGCTTGCCCAATGCCGTTAATACATGATATCCTTGAATCCATGGAAGGTGCTTCCTGGTTCACCACATTGGATCTGCAGTCAGGATATTGGCAGGGGGAAATGGAGGAACAGAGTAAAGAAAAAATAGCCTTTATTACTACCAAAGGTTTATACCAGTTCCGGTCTATGCCGTTTGGGCTTCGGAATGCTGCGGCCACGTTCCAACGGCTCATGGAGAGAGTGCTTGCTGAGAGTGCTTGCAGCACAATAATACAAGAAAGGTAACTTACTGTGCTTCACTTAAAGTGCTTCACTGTGCTGAGATTTAAACTTAAAACATCTCAAGATAAATGAAATAAAATCTAAATTAAGTATTTTAAGGGCTTCAAACTGAACATCTCATGGCTCAATGTATTATGGATTATCCTCCATTGCAGTCACATGCCCCTCGGATGGCCAACTCCTGTAGTTTAGCTTTCTTGATCTTTGTCCTTGGCTAAACCAGCTGGCCACACTCTCTCTAGCATCAACATCTTCCAGACTTGGCCCTTCTACACTGAGTCTTATCAGATCTTCCACTGTGTCTGAACGGGATGCTCTAGTGCAGTGCTTCTCAAACCCCCTTAAACCCATAAAACAATCCTGCCCCATCCCACCACAGACTACCAAATAATTGCACTAAACATAATGAAAAAAAAGTATTTACAGTTTTTATAACCAATTCTTACTATGCAAAAAAGAAGTATACTTAGGCCTTTAGTGTTATGTTAGAAGCATTTTTATACTCATACCTTTTCTTGATATAATATTTAGATTTTTTAGAGCTTTATTTTCATTTAAATGTTTAGTTTTGAAATGTTGTATGCATTTGTCATGTTTATTTCATGTCTTTATCTTCTTAAATGTGTGTATATGTATAGTTTTAACTTTTAATTTTAGTTACTTCTTATTTGTAAGCCGCTTTGGATAAAAGCGTCTGCTAAATGACAAAGTAAAGTAAAGAAAAAAATAACTGTTCTGTTCTGTCTAATCGTCTCTCTGTACTCATACTGTATTTTAATGCAGCCAAATTCTCAATAAAACTGTTTTACTTTATATATTTGACTGTTTATGTTGTCAGTCAACAGGATAAATATGAAATAATGACTGAAACACGTCCCTTTAAGAATTCATAACCAGCTCTCCCTTCCAAGAAGCTAGTCTGCACAAAAATACTAATTTATAATTGTATTGAGCCGTTGTCTGATGAAATCAAATAAGACAAGACAATTCCAGTGCTGTGATTTCTTCTATATTTGCATGTACATTTAGAGAAGCAATAATATCTGTTTTAACTGAACGGGCTCCTCTCAGACGCTTGCTGAACAGAGCAGATGCAGAGAAAGCGCGCTGATCTCGCGCCGTTGCGGCGATCACAGAGACACTCTGAGAGACTCGATTTGTCACTAGTTGCTTTTTTTGGAAAACAAAAAGTTGCTATGGGGGTCTACAAAGGTGCTAAATGTCGCTAAGTTGGCAACACTGCACGCATCTCTACTACTCACCTCTTTCTCTCTGTCTGACTGCAGCAGCACACGTGACGCATTTGTCAACGCGCACACACACATACAGGAATATCTGGACCACGGCCAATCAGAGGGGGGGTCCGCCCTTCACTATCTCTGATTGGTTTAGACCACGATATAAGCCTAACGGGAGTGTCTTTTGTTGAGTTTCTGAGTCGCGGAAACTTTTTTTTCTTTTCTCGAATGGCTGGACGCACCAGTGCGCCCTGGGATTTTTGTTAGTCGCACCCGTGAGAAATTAGGTCGCACTCTAGAGCCCTGTGCTTAGGTAACCTTTAATGGAACTGATTTGGAGTTTTTTGTTTATGTTGATGTGGGAGATGAATGAGGTGATGGCCAGTAGGGAAAAGGCGGGGAATGGCAGGTTATAAGCGGAATTAAAAGTTTTAAAGCATTTCCATGCTGTTAGGTATGACTGGAGGGTCCTAGGGGAGACCGCTTGGAGAATTTAATTGAGGGAAGCTTCAAGGAGAGGTTTCAAGGGATGGTTTACGGGAATATCAGTTCTGAAAAGGGAGGTACTGGGGTGGGGAGTAGATCCGCCTCCGGTGCCAACGTTCTGAATTTCTGAAAAGAAAAAACGAGAGAGAGAGTCAGCTATTTGATTTTTTGACCCGGGAATGTGTCTTGCGGTTATGATGAATTGGTCGCAAGCTGAAATCCAAATCAAACGTCTTAACAGGGGGTTTAGCATGGGTGAATGGGAACGAGATTTGTTGACGCAGTGTACGGTGGCTTCGTTGTCGCAGTGGATAATGATGCTGGTAGCGGACCATTCTTTACCCCACAGAAAGGCTGCGATGACTATGGGATAGAGCTCGAATAGAGCTGAGGACGTTGATGGCTGTGGTAGATTGGATAGCTGGCAGGGCCAAGTAGATGCGAACCAGCGTCCTTGGTAAAATCCCCCATAACCGATGGAGGGGGCGGCGTCTGTAAATAATTGGCTGTCGACTGGGGAAGAAATCAAGTTGTTATAAAAGAAGGATAATCCGTTCCACTCTTTGAAAAAAGATATCCATAAGCTGAGTTCGTTGCGGCATGAGTCGGTTAGGGCTATTTGATCTTCTAGAGCGTGGGCGGAAGATGCGAGAGTGAGGAGATGTGAGATGAAGGGGCGGCCTTGTGGGATGATGCGCATCGCAAAATTTAAGTGGCCGAGAATGGATAGCAGTTCGCGTTTGGAACAGGTTGGGTTTGCTGCGAGAGTGGATGCTACCAAAATCATCCTGTCGATTTTTTCTTTGGGTAAAGAAGCTTGGAATTTTTGTGAATCCAAGTTGATACCCAAAAACTCGATAGAAGTGCTGGGACCTGCGGTTTTATCTTGGGCAAGGGGAATTCCGAGCTCTGAAAAAAACATTTTGGGTTGTCAAGAGGTGCGCGGCTGGGATGGAGTCGGGTGGCGAGATGATCAAAAAATTGTCTAAAATATGGACCAGATAGGGTATGTCGTAATTGTTGGAGAGGATCCAACAGATTGCTTCTGATAACATGTCGAAGATTTTGGGGCTGCTTCTACAGCCGAAAGTGAGACGGAAGGAAAAATAAAAATTTTCCTGCCAGCGAATGCCGAATAAGTGCCAAAAGTCTGGGTGAATGGGCATTACTTTAAAGGCGGACGTGATATCGACTTTGGCTAGCCAAGCTCCGCGGCCTGCGTCTTTGATCAGGGTGATGGCTTGGTCAATGTCATGGTAGTGGAGAGAAAACTCTTTGAGCGGAATGAGGCTGTTAATGCTTGGAAATGGGGAATTATGCGGTGATGAAAGATCGATTATGAGGCGTTTTTTACCTGAACATTTTCTGGTAGCTACGCCGATGGGGCTGACGCGGAAGATGTTGAAAGGGGGAACGGAGAAGGGGGCCGATCATGAAGTTTGCTTCTATTTCTTTTTTAATTAGGATATCGACTGTTTTGGGTTCGGTGAGAGCGGACTGGAGATTGGGGCAGATGAGGCTTTCGGAGGGGAGGTTTCCCACGCCGGGGTGAAAGCCATGTGAGAGACCTGACAATATGTATTTAGTAAAATGAGGGTCAGGGTGATGGACTAGTTCTGAAGATAAGCGAAAAGTATTTACAGGAGTCGATAAGTATCTTTTAGAAATTTTATTGGTGGCTTTGGATACCGGACAGATTATGCGGGCGTTTGCGCCGCCGCAAAAATTGCAGACATGCATGAAACGGCATCTTTGACATGAGCATCTGCCGGCGTTGAAGCTGGCGCAGACCTGGCTTTCGGAGGAAGATAGGCGGTGGCGAAGTAAGGGAGGAGGGGGGTTGTAAGGGATGTTTGGAGTGTGTGGTACGTAGCTGGTGGATTTGGGCTGGGATGGTTTGGGGCAGGGGGGGATGGATGGGTTAATGAAAGGGCAGATGATGGTGGAGTGGTAAATAGACCGGCAGACTGCGCAAGTGATGTTGCGGCAGCCTAAAAACACCCTGTTGTGGAGTTCGTTATCTAGTGCTCCCCAGTAAGGACATTGGTTCCATTGGGCCACCCGGATTGCGCATTTGGCTGAAAATAATTTGTGATATGTGTAAAAATGGGAGCCGCCATAGGATAGTGCAAGTTCGGTGACTATCGCGAGATAGTCGCCGAGCTCGTGTCTCCTGTGAGGGAAAGTAGTGCATATGACTTCAGTGTAGCGATTGAAGGCGATAGTGAATTCTGTAAATGACAGAATGCGTGACGGATTGTTGGCTGAGTTTTTTAAAGTTACGGAAAATTCGCCGCAATCATGCTGAGATTCACGTCTCACAGAGCTCTCCTTCGCGTCCTCCTGCACCTAAATGAACAAATACAAATCGCAGTTTAAACATGCTGTGACGGGGCGCATAGCTACCGTCACGGCAGCGATGCGCTACCTATTCCAGTTCACAAAGACTGAGTGCAAATATTGCCTGTATTTGTTAGTGTAGCGTGTCAATGTGTTCTGTTATTCCTCATTTTGTTTCAAATCAGTGGTTAACCTAGTCTTTTATCAAAACCCCACAGTAATCCCGTAGCTGTGTGCACACTAACATCTAATACTACGGTGATTTATATGCTATAGCTACTACTATCAATACATATCTTACTGTTTAAAACCATGTCATTTACTTCACTATCATAACCTGTTACAATAACCACGCAACACATGTCTTTGTTAATTATGTATCTGTTTATTTAGTTTAAAAGGAACATAGCTTTGACATACCATCTTTACGTCTTACCAGCATCTCCTGTTTGTTTGGGTAAAGGAAGATTTGCCGCAATGGAGGGGTTTAAGTAACGCTATGACTTCCAGGTCAATAGGAAGTGACCCGGAGTTTTGAGTTATTATTTTTGTTAGCTGTTAATATGACTTGTGGCTTCGCCAAATGTTAGCTGAAATCATATAAATGATATTCTATACTTTTCTAATTTTATAGATGTAGCATTTTGGCTGTTTTTAAGCATTTATGGTTTGTTTACCTGAGCCACCCCTGTATTGTATTATTGTGTTGGTATGTGCCAATTACAGGGGTGCCTTCATGTGTATAAAAGACTAGTAGCTTCAATCTCGGGGAGGAGCGTGAAGTAAGAAGACATAAGTCTGTTGATGCTCTAAGTATAGTGGCTTGTGTAAAGGTCAATTTCTAAGCAGCTGTAAAATTTGATTTTTTTTTGTTGTTTGGTTTTTTGACTCTCATGTCAATTTATTTTATTTACTAAATAGTACATTTTTTTTCTCTTGTATATATTTTTTTCTTAATTTTGATTGCCTTTCTTTGGCCTTAATTGGGTAAATAAAAAGATCCCATCTGTTAAAACTCATCCAACTTCTCCTGAGTGCTTACATCTACTCATGACGACTCAGTCACATCTACCCTCGACACATGCAAACAGAAAAAGATGGGAAAGAGCCCAATTCAGCACCCCCGTGTGGTGTTCTGTGCACACAGGGCACACGCAGAGAGACACAAAACAACACATTTGCCTCTTCTTGCTCTTGTACCAACAAATACATACAAAATGATGTCAAAATATCCATCTTGGAGAGTATCCTTGAAACAAAAATGGCCGGTTATGTCTTAAGTGAAAGTAAACAGTTGAGAAAGAAATTGGCTGTGCATCATTATTGGATGCATTGTCTCTTAAAGTGACCGGGCCTAATTTACTAGCTGCTGTCTGTGTCCTTAATGTTAAGAAGAAGAAGAATGAAAATGAAAGAAAATTAATCACTGCTCTTGACTGAATTACTTTGTAGTTTTAACAATAATTAATCCACATTCCACAGTGATTATGTGAGAAATGTTGAAGGTGTGTGAATAAATGTTGGTTTGACTGTATATTAATTGTTTTACAGTGAAGACTATGTCATGCTATTTTACATGTGATTATTTGTGTTAAGTTTTATCTTATCAAGTGAGATATATCAAGTGAGTAAATGCATCTTCACATTTAGTTCACATTAAAGGATCTTTCAGAATAAAGCATCAGTGGCGGAGCTAGAGTTTTATACATGGGGTGGCCAGGGGGTGGCCAAGGCTAATTCAGGGGGTCCATGGACCATGACAGAAAATTTGTGTATAATTAAATATTATTTGTATTGCGCTTTTTAAGATACAATTATTGCAAATCAGCTTTACAGGAAATTAAGTTTCTACAATATATTTAAATATATCCTCTGAGGGGTTGTCATCATCTCTTCTCAGGTGTTTGGTCATCTCAGATAATTTAAGGGTAGGATCCAGACTGAAGCTTGTGTAATTCCTAGTTACCACGGGATCTTAATCCTGTGGCAGAAACAGAGAAACAAATAGAGACATAATTATCATAGCTGTTGTTCCATCCAAGCAAAAATATCTGGTCACCCCAATCTAAAGCATAATAATGTGCGTTTGATCAGATATACAGTATCTCACAGAAGTGAGTACACCCTCACACTTTTGTAAATATTTTATTTTATCTTTTCATGTGACAACACTGAAGAAATGACACTTTGCTACAATGTAAAAGTTTGTATCACAATGTAAATTTGCTTTCCCCTCAAAATAACTCAACACACAGCCATTAATGTCTAAACCGCTGGCCACAGAAGTGAGTACACCCCCTAAGTGAAAATGTTCAAATTGGGCCCAAAGTGTCAATATTTTGTGTGGCCACCATTATTTTCCAGAACTGCCTTAACCCTCTTGGGCATGGAGCTCACCAGAGCTTCATAGGTTGCCACTAGAGTCCTCTTCCACTCAAAACAGTAGAGTATCATTTTTTCAAGTTTCTTTGATCAATAGAAAGTTCAGAAGAAGAGCATTTATCTGAAATATAAATCTTTTTGTAACATTATAAATGTCTTTTTCATCAATTTTGATTTAAATCATCCTTGCTAAATAAAATTATTAATTTATATAATACCCCCTCAAAAATAAATAAATACAAAATATAATTATACTGACTTATTTCAGATAAGCGCAAATTTTTTGATCTCTGTATTCAGTAAAATAATCCTGAAAAGAATTACTCAACTGTTTTAAATATTTATAATAATAATAATAATATGTTTTATAGAGAGAATTTTGCAAAAAATGACATTTAAATATTTACTCATAATTGCTCTTTTTATTATAATTAATTCAAATGTATATATATATATATATAACGTTATTATAAAAAATTGTCTAATATGAACTTTTATACAAACCAATTGTTATTTTAACCTGTATACATAATAATATTACTTTTTTTAAAGTAACTAGTAAAGTAACGCATTACTTTTTAATTTACAAGAAAATATCTGAGTTACTTTTTCAAAAATATTGACTGACAGTGTGCTGTGTGAACATGTTACTGTAGTTCTAGACTAAATGTGAATGAGCATTAATTCATCCCACACGCAAAAAGAACTTTTCAGTATTCATCAGAATTATCACTCTAATTATCAAAGTATACTCACTTATTCAGTATTCATCAAAATGAATTAAAACAGTGAAATGCAAACTCAGAATATGAATCAAACCTTCAATAATTAAATATGTTAAACACCAATGAATGCTGCTGCTACTGACCTTTGATGATCCAGTTCAACCATACTAATAAGCAACAATGACTTTAGATAAACTAACATTGTTTTTATTGCTGAAGAGTGTTAAACCTTCTCCTGCGTTCTACTGTACAGGCGTGATTTACTCTTCCTTCAGCCTGAGGTTTATTCATTACACTTTTGGGTGTGAAAGGCTTTACATTTGCTATAAACAGAACTTCTTGTATTAAAAATAAACAATCAGGCACTGCTCATATTTAAAAAAGTAACGTGAAAGTAACACAAAAGTAACATAACGCATTACTTTCCATAAAAAGTAACTAAGTAACGTAATTACTTTCCCCAACACTGGAACCAAATCAACTACCCTGCCTTTAATAGTGTCTCCTTCTGTGTCTCCTTCATCTGTAGGTGGTGCATGCTCGTCTGGAGGAGCGAGGTGTAGTGGTGCGCGATGTGAAGCTGAACGGCTCAGCTGCAAGTTATGTGCTCAATCAGGACACTGGCCTCAGCTACAAAGACCTGGACCTGATCTTCGGCGTGAGTCTGACTGATGACAGGACCTTCCGTCTAGTGAAGGATGTGGTCCTGGACAGCCTCCTGGAGTTCCTGCCTGCCGGCATGAGCCGTGACCACATCACCACCCTGACCCTTAAGGAAGTGTACGTGCAAAAGCTGGTGAAGGTTTGCAACGACACAGACCGCTGGAGCCTCATCTCACTTTCCAACAACACTGGCAAAAACGTGGAGCTGAAGTTTGTGGACTCTCTGCGACGGCAGTTTGAGTTCAGCGTGGACTCTTTTCAGATCGGCTTGGACTCGCTGCTGCTTTTCGACCGGTGCTCCGAGACGCCCATGTCTGAGAGTTTCCATCCCACTGTGCTCGGAGAGAGCATGTATGGAGACTTTGAAGAAGCGCTGAGACACCTACATGCCAAAATCATCGCTACGCACAGTCCAGAAGAGATCCGTGGCGGCGGGCTCTTGAAGTACTGCCACCTTGTGGTAAGAGGTTTCCGTCCAGTGTCCGAGATGCAGATGAAGACGCTCCAGCGCTACATGTGCTCACGCTTCTTCATCGACTTCCCCGACATCAATGAGCAGCAGAGGAAGCTGGAGGCGTACCTGCAGAACCACTTTAACAGCATGGAGCACATGCGTTACGATTGCCTCGTGACTCTACATTGCGTGGTGGATGAAAGTACCGTGTGTCTCATGGGCCATGAGCGGAGGCAGACACTCGCGCTCATCTCCTCTCTGGCACTACGTGTGCTGGCCGAACAGAATGCCATTCCTGCACTGTCTAACATTACGTGTTACTACCAACCGGCACCCTATGTCAGAGACGTCAACTTCAGCAACTACTATGTAGCACATGTGCATTCGCCAATTTCCACTTACCAGACATGGCTACCTTGCTGCTGAGCCATAAAGGGACGAAAACACTGCTGGGGAATATTAGCTTTTTCAGATGATGTTTGGTTAAAATCCTCAGACTTTCAGGGGAATCTCTTTAAAACATGTCTACATCACAATTCACTGAAAAATAACATTTATTTTGTGTAAAGAAATTACTATTTCTCAATTGTGATTCTCGTTAGACTTTCATATTCTTTATGGAATTAAAGTGAAAATCTAGACATTACAACAAATACTACACATTTTAGCATTTGGAAAATTCTTGTACTTATTTTAAAGAAAAAAATTACGATGACAAAAAAGTCTTAATGGTCTTAAAAGTAGGCTTAAATTTATTTATGCATAATATAGTTCTTTATTTTCTCCTTGTGATGTTGGGCTGAAAATATGACCCAGACATATTTTGTTGTAAGGGGTCATGAGATTCACTAAATTGGATAGAGACCAAATGTGAGATATTGTGTCTTTATCTGGATGCTACCAATCCACCCCAGTTTCACTGAACTCTACAATACTGGAAGACTCTAAATATTTCAGATTGCTTTTTGAGCATTTTGTCCAGTGGATGAAGCGTCAACAATGAACATTGGGAGGACGGTGGGAAAATGTCTAGCACTTCTCTACTCTGTGTATGTGTAACCCATTCACATTTTATAAGTGAAAAATTTTTAAGTTATGAAACAGCTTTTGTTGAAGTTATGAAAAAAAAAAGAATTCTAAAAAGCAGTACAACTGGGAGACTATGTTCAATTCTGACCGTGGTTTGCTACTTTCCTTGATTGAAAAACTGAGGACCAAAGACTTTAGATGTAGCAATTTAAGTGGAATGTTACTTCTGTGACTTCAAGTTTTTATTTTCAGGGTAAGGACATTTTACTTTAGATTTCACTTCTGATTATACCCTGTATAATTTATTATGTGACGAATAAAGAAACCTTGAGGAATTTTTTTCCAAATCATTAAAAAAATTAAATGTAGCTAAAATTGCTCCTAGTCTTTTTGCCTATATTTGGAGAAATGCTTGTGCACACATGCACGTATATCACCATACGAAATTATCATATTCATGGAGTGTTACAAAATAATCATAAAATGAAGGTTCCTAAACTTATGGTGAATGCCATTTTAAATATTTTTTTTTGGACATTTCATTTCTATTTTAGTTCCTCTGCAATAGATAACAAGATATCAAAAAGTGCCTTAAAAAAAACATTATGACACTAATGAGATAATTAATTGATAATGTGATGAACCTGTGTTTTCTCTATAGCAGTGGTTCCCAACTTTTTCATGCACCCCCCCCCCCCATGTACACATATGGCAATCTGACCCCCCCCCATGTATATGCTATAATAATACTAATCATTTTTTTATTTTTTTTGTCTCTTAGAAATGCACATTTGACATTGTGTTGACAGTAGTATTTTGAGTTAGAATGCATATATTTATGTTCATTATCAAAATCAGTAACGTCTGTAAAGATTGCAACAACTTTTATCTGGCTGTTTGAGTTTTATTAAAATTAACCATTGTTCTTCCATAGAAGCATATTTACATCATGATAACCCGAGTTAAAACCACACACAAAGCACATCAATACTGTGGTAAAAATGCAACTATGGTTCAGGGGCGCGGGAACAGGGGGTGGTGAGGGTGCTGCAGCACCCCCTGTTTTTTTCTGTGGGCAACTGTAAACTTGCGCACATCCTGCCAAATCACGCACGCAGCACTGCCAATGCTTGCTTTTATGTTTGTGAATGTTATGTTTGTGTTGTGGGATCTGTAGGTTGTGGCTTAAAAGCGGAACATGGAAATATCATGGATGTACTGGAAGAAAAAAAAAACGTTTTTTTTTTTTTTTTCTCAGCGATATGAGTATTTCCCTTCTCCCAAAATAGCTTATAGCTACCTATTAAAGGAGTTCAGTTTTGTATGTAATGGAAAAGTGATTAGACTAGGTTTCGTTTTTTTTTTCTTCATAAAGTTAATTTAGAAAAACCTTGGGAGCATTTTTTGTTCGTTAAATGTTTTTTTTTTAAGCAACGACCAAGCGGCCAGCATCAGAGTTGATCGCCTATGTTTGATTCATTTAGCCTTATCAAATCATCATGACTTGACTAAAATAAAATCGATAGATAGGCCTATAAACAGTTCAAGCATATCACAGTGTTAGTTTAAATGTTTAACCTATATAAATGTGCAATATCCAACAGTTTGTGTGGAGAGTGGAAGCTGAAGCGAGCTTTACATGACATGGAGGCTTTTTTTCTTACAGTAAAAACAACTTAAAATACGCCGTGTGATTTTTTTCTCATAAAGGTAAGAGTAATATATCAAATCAAATCAAATCACTTTTATTGTCACATCACCACAGCACAAGTGCCTTGGTGAGTGAAAATTCTTCTGGCGTGCTCCAGACAGTGCAAAAAAATATTTTTACATATGGACAGTACATATTTACAGACTGTACAGAAGACAATGTGCAAAATACACATACATATACTCAGTACACATAGTGCACTATAAAGACATACTTAGTTATCAACTACACATTATACACCGTATGTACACATCTACATTATGTACACTATCTATACATTATGTAGTCTATACATAGTAATAATGTGAAGGTGCAACAGATTATAAATTAACAGCAGATTGGTTGAGCAGCAGATGGTTGTGCAAAGGTGCAACAGATTATGCATATGCAATGTCGTGGATGTGCTTTTTGTATAGTGTCCAGTGATAGCAGATATGTTAGTGCAGTGTGTGCGTGTAGTCCGGTAGAACTGTGTTAAAGTGCAGTGCATGGCATGTTGTGTGAGTGGGAGTGTGTTGTAGGGTGGGTCATTTCTGACTGTTCATTAGCCTGATAGCCTGAGGGAAAAAGCTGTCCCTCAGTCGGCTAGTGCGCGATCGGATGCTGCGGAGACGTCTCCCTGAGGGCAACAGAGAGAGCAGACTGTGGGACGGGTGGCTGGAGTCTTTGATAATCCTCCGGGCTTTCCTTGTACACCGCCTGGTGTAGATATCCTGGAGGAGGGAAGCTCACCTCCAACAATGTGGGCAGTTTGCACGACCCTTTGCAGAACCCTGCGGTTGCCAGCGGTGCTGTTTCCAAACCAGGCGGTGATACAGCCGGTCAGGATGCTCTCCACAGTGCAGGTGTAGAAGGATCTGAGGATTCTGGGGCTCATTCCAAACTTCCTCAGCCGTCTCACGAAGAAGAGACGCTGATGTGCCTTCTTCAGCACTGCATCTGTGTGAGCAGACCATGTGAGATCCTCAGTGATGTGAGCATGAGGAACTTAAAGCTGCTCACCCGCTCCACAGGTCTTGTCGATGGTGATGGGTGTGTGTTCTCTGCTCTGTCTTCTGTAATCCACCACCAGCTCCTTGGTCTTGTCGATGTTGAGTGAGAGGTGGTTCTCCTGACACCATTTAGTCAGGGTACTCACCTCCTCTCTGTAGGCCGTCTCATCGTTGTCGGTGATCAGGCCTATCACCGTTAATGTCATCAGCAAATTTGGCGATGACATTGGAGCTGTGTAGCTGTACAGTCGTGTGTATACAGGGGAGTACAGGAGTGGGCTGAGGACGCAGCCCTGGTGCACCAGTGTTGAGGGTCAGGGAGATGATGTGTTGTTGCCCATTCTGACCACCTGACTTCTGCCTGTCAGGAAGTCCAGGATCCAGCTGCACAGAGATCTGTTCAGTCCTAGAGTCTGGAGCTCGCAACCAGTGTAGCAGGCACTATGGTGTTAAATGGCGAACTATAATCCACAAACAGCATCCTCACATAGGTGTTCTTATTTACATACAAAATGATGTCAAAATATCCATCTTGGAGAGTATCCTTGAAACAAAAATGGCCGGTTATGTCTTAAGTGAAAGTAAACAGTTGAGAAAGAAATTGGCTGTGCATCATTATTGGATGCATTGTCTCTTAAAGTGACCGGGCCTAATTTACTAGCTGCTGTCTGTGTCCTTAATGTTAAGAAAGAAGAAGAAAATGAAAGAAAGAAAATTAATCACTGCTCTTGACTGAATTACTTTGTAGTTTTAACAATAATTAATCCACATTCCACAGTGATTATGTGAGAAATGTTGAAGGTGTGTGAATAAATGTTGGTTTGACTGTATATTAATTGTTTTACAGTGAAGACTATGTCATGCTATTTTACATGTGATTATTTGTGTTAAGTTTTATCTTATCAAGTGAGATATATCAAGTGAGTAAATGCATCTTCACATTTAGTTCACATTAAAGGATCTTTCAGAATAAAGCATCAGTGGCGGAGCTAGAGTTTTATACATGGGGTGGCCAGGGGTGGCCAAGGCTAATTCAGGGGTCCATGGACCATGACAGAAAATTGTGTATAATTAAATATTATTTGTATTAGCTTTTAAGATACAATTATTGCAAATCAGCTTTACAGGAAATTAAGTTTCTACAATATATTTAAATATATCCTCTGAGGGGTTGTCATCATCTCTTCTCAGGTGTTTGGTCATCTCAGATAATTTAAGGGTAGGATCCAGACTGAAGCTTGTGTAATTCCTAGTTACCACGGGATCTTAATCCTGTGGCAGAAACAGAGAAACAAATAGAGACATAATTATCATAGCTGTTGTTCCATCCAAGCAAAAATATCTGGTCACCCCAATCTAAAGCATAATAATGTGCGTTTGATCAGATATACAGTATCTCACAGAAGTGAGTACACCCCTGTAACATATATAGCGGCAGGAATTCAACTCTACAAGTCACCAGAAGGGGGGCAGCTAAAGAATCAGCAGCCCTCTAAAAGCCCCTCCTCCGCCTCAGCGCAAAAGCGCGCGTTTTCTTCTTGTTGTGGAACAAAAGGAATGTGCGGGAACGCTTCTCAAAGACATTCGTTCATTTCATGACTTGCAAAGCATCCACAAAGAAGATATATGGATATCAATGTGTACTCTTTCTCTCATATGCTTGTGGAATATGAATATTAATTTAAGAAAACGTGGGCTGATTTCTAATCGTGCTTTAACCTGGAATGTGTAGGCTGCAGTGTTTAGACTTTTATGAATGGTTGCAAAACTTCATGAATCAGTACTATAACGAATGTGGTGATATAAGTGTGTAAACTTGATAAAAGTTAATACAGGGATCAAAAGTTATTCTTTTCTCCATCGAAAATGCCTTGCAAGAAAACCATGGACATGGGTGGAGCTCCGCCCCATACGGACAATCTGATTCGATCAGCCGCCGGTGGGCGGCGTCCAAACCGGACAGTTGAAAAGACAACGCGCGAGCGGCGCGCACTCTCTCCTTCTTCCCTCTTGCAACTCTCGGGCGCTCCTGAACTCGGCGCGCTCAAACGCGCGCAAGGCTGACCTGGAAGCCGGCCCGCTGGACTCTCTCAACGAAACCAACCATCGGAGGGGGTCTAAGACCGTGCCAAAGCCGTAACGGAGCCACGAAGTCAACGATTGTGAGGAGAGCTTTCCCGATGACGTCACGCAGCCATCTCAAGTCTCCACACGAGAACGACCGAAGGAGCCGAGCTGAACACGTGACACCAAACAAAGAACTGAACTCACGGCGGGAAAACGAAACAACTGCTTTAAACCCATCCAAGCAAGTACAAACTGAATTCTAATCCTGATTGAACTGGTTAAAATTTTGATCTGAATGCAGTAACAAAACATACGTATTTGTTCGTGATCTTTTGGCTGGCTGGTTAAGTTATGAAATAGTAAAGAATGTCATTCTTTAAACCAGTTAACCTCAAAACTCTCGTATGCCTATGTGTGTGTGTATGTCTATGTCTTATCAGTTAATCCATTTATGTTAGAATAGCAATATCACGAATAAATCGTTTTCATTTCATAAAGAATTGTCTCTGGAATGTGATTTTAAGTATTTTTATCCTTACTTGCCCTAAAGATAACGCAGCCTAGCTCAAACTTAACGAAATTATCAATCTAGTTTATCTACCGGGGCCACGGAATGGAAGCGAGATTGTAATTGAGAGTAACAGAATGTACCTTTAGTGATTGCTGGACAAGCACTTAATAAGGTGTAAACTGTAGGTTAAATATTAATATGACTTTAATCAAGCCATATTAAATATTTAATAACTAATTCCCGGAGCTGAAACAATAGCTCTATATTAAACTGGTATTTTTACTACATAAATGGTGGAGGACAAAAGCGGGCATTAAAGATTTAGATCTGAAAATCAAACCAGAGACAACATACATATTTCTCACTTTTATCCGGAAGAATTGAGTAAATATAGAGAAACACGGTTATTGGTGATATTGCATGCTTGTTTGCGAAACACAGTGAGGTTGAATGAAAGAGAGTGTAACTGTTAACTCGAGTTCGAGAAGAAATTAAACTGCAGTAAATAATTAATAAAAGTCGCTCTAAAGCGCATGAGAGGCGAACAAGCGTGTCCCTTGTTGCCCCTCTCTTAAGGCCTTCGTGGTAATGCTTTGTTAGTGCGTGTTCCACTGCAAACCCAGCCACGTGACTCTCCCGCTGTAGAATATTAAAGTAGCTATTTAAGTAATTCTCAGCCAATTTTTGATTTCACGAGTGAAACTCAGACGCACGGCGCTCAAAGGAGTGGCCAGTCGTTTTTGAGAAAGGGAGACATTTTGCAAATCGATTTAATTGTTTGTTTTGTTATATGTGCGGTCTAAACAGACAAATATTCACATAATAGCCCGCTGAGGCTTTGTTGGGTTATAAGTAACCCGTAGATAAATGTATCTCGTCCTAAATGAGTGAGATTATATGTGCTATAGAAAATTCAAGTCTGAAGCGTGAAGCACATTTTCCTCCGACCAGTTTAACCACGTGGAGCTTAGCCACGTGTAAATAGCATTAGCGCTAAGCTAACAAAGAAACTGTAGCATTGTAGCAAAAGCCATGCTGGTAGCATTACGGACTAGCGATTAGCACATAGCATTTACAGCTTGAATGCAGTGTGTTTGGAAATGTGGTTCACAGCTAACACTAATTCCCTTCTCTCTCTTCCCTCTCTCATTTAAAAGACTAACTATGTTTTGAGTTGGCTGTGTTAATGTTCATCAGTGTTAACAATTTCACAGGTTGGTTTAATATACTGTTGATTAGATGGTGAGTTTGATCTCATTCAATTATAATGGCTTTTATGATTTTAAAACACATCAATGGATAAGCGCTATTGTTAGGAATTTTTAATTGTTAGTTGAATGTCACAATTGATTACAAATTAATTTTGAATTAATTTCATTTAATAAAATTTTCAATTCCTGCTTCCAACAACAGCATCCATTTACGAACCATAAACGCTTATAATTTGACCACTACAATAAAACCTTAAGTTATCTAGAGGGCCAGAAATTTTTAATTTCATTTACAAGTAGGATACCGATTAATTATTATTATTATAATTTTTTTTTGGTGTTAAGGACAATGAGAGGAATGCTTAAGTTTGGAAATTATTTTAATTACTATTATGGGAATCCAAAACTAGTGATTTAGAAGCTGTAAATTAATTTAATAATTAATTATGAATTCGAACATTCTAATTACATTTAATAATTAATTACACTTCCTGTCTACATTTTGCAACAATATTGGTTTGTCAACTCAATTGCAGATTGCATTTGTAAATTCTAATCCTAAGTGAATCCTATTAATTTTAATTATAACATCATAAATTTTAATTAGAAACCAAATTCTAATTTTAATGCTAATTCAAACTTAAATACAAGTCCGGCTCTATCTGTAGGCCACACTTCATTTCCTTAGGTGATCTGATTAACTCAAGTAAAATTTAATAATTTTATTAAAATAATTTTATTAAATTAAAATTAGTCCTTTTATCTTAGGCCTGAGAGTAGATAGTGCTCCCCTAGTGCTGTGTTAGAGAAGTGACAGTGACACCATACAAGTCATTTCTCACCAATCTGGAGTATGAAACGTAACCTTAGCATAGCGACTCAACAGCACCACCTTGTGCCAACGTATTAGTTTTAAATCTTGGGAATAAATCTTAATTTCTCTTTTCTTTTCTCCCTGTTACTAACTTCTAATTTGACTTGTTTGCTTAAAGCTAGCCAGGGGAAGATCACGAATAGAGCGAAATGTCACAATTGAACATATGTATGAAACTTGAGAACCACATTCAAACTGTTTATCATTTACCCTCTATTGTGAAATCCTATTCCCCCAGGTTAAAGCAGGCGCAATGAGAAGATAGACATCGGCAAAAGTTTTAACACGCGTGACACACGCTGACCAGCGTTGCGGTGTAAAATCCTGCCATTCAGGGACAAGTACTGTCATTGCTGTTGTTTTCCTCCATCAAGGAGAAAATTGGAATAGCAATACCAGTCTTGTTACAAAAGAGAAAACTCGCCTACAATCCTCTGATTAGAAGCGTCCTTCTAAATCAGACTTAACAAAGCGAAGAGAGAATCTGCTATTAAAGAGATCGGTCTAGTGTTATTGTCCCTGTGTACTCATTCTGTTAGTGTGCTTTTCTTTCTGTTTCCCAACAGTGCTGCCTCTACGTGGGCGCAATTTCACGCAGAAGCTGCAAATTACACGCACCCCATCACAGAGGACCACAGAAACAGAATCACACTCAACACTAGCATACACTACACTGTGCACATTCACACCCCTGTTGTTTTGTTTGTGTTTTGTTTTGCTTTGTTTCCCATCCAAGGTCTGTGTCAGTTCGGTCCAAGATCCCATCACCGCCAGAACATGTATCACCAGCCAGAACATGTCGGTCACTGGGAAGGACTGGAAATGTGGCTAAGTGCTACAACAAACAGCATCCTCCCTAAAGCTGCTGAAGCACTCCAACATCAGACACAGGACCAACTAGATGACAACATCACAAGCATCATGAGACAAGACCCAAGTCAAAACTACAATCACAAAGAATTAGCCAAGATCACCTCAAGCTTAAGTCACACACTCATCGCCACCCTCAAACTGAGCGACAAGCGCCGCACAACGCCAGCAGGAGCTGACAAGCGCACAACGACGCATAGAGCAGCTGGAACGTGAAGCTCAGGTACGACGGGAAGGGACCGATGAGGTGGAGCGCGGAGGAAATCAACAGGCTAAAAGAAACTCTAGAAGCTACCAGACACGAAATGCAGCAACTCAAAGAGGACCTCGCTGATTGTGCAGACAAGCTACAGTATGCAGAGAAGCTACTAGAGAAGGCAAAGACTGACTTCAGGGACAAAAACAGCAGAATCAAGGCCCTCGAAGCTCATTTGGCTGAATCAAGAAACGAGATCAGCCGCCTAACACAACAGCTCGACTACGTCACAGAGGAGTCTGAAAGTTTCAAGAGGAACTCAAGCACGCTTCGAACCACGCCATGAGCCATCAAGGACAGGGCGTGCACCAACCGCACCTGCCAAGCAGGACCAAGTCACCTGTGCCTGGACTGACACGTGAACATAAGACAGAGGGGTGATGTTAAAACAGTCACCAGCGCCGCCTGAAGAACTTTATATCACGACAGAACCAGAAGAATCTGCTGCAGCCAGCCGCAGATCGTCGCACAGCTTGGACCTAAAAGACCTTGACAAGCTCGCCCGAAACGTTGGCAAATTCAACCCCAGCGTGCCAAACAGCCAAACGCGGTCCAAGCGTATCTGCAAGATATTGATTTCCATCTGGAAATGCGACCTAACGTTACGGACAAAGATAAACTCTATTTACGACATCCAGCCCTGAAGTACGCAGCTTCCTGGACCGGCAGCCTGTTAACACAAAGACTGATTATCAACGGCTGCGAAAAGCCCTTATTAAAGAGTTCGCCGACCCTGAGTCCGATCAAGGCTTAGTGGCTGCCCTGGAGACGAGACAAGGACGTCACGAAACTCCTCAAGCTTACTATAGTCGAATCAGACAAGCATATTTTGGAACTCGCAATGATTCTGACATGGAAGATGAACTGAACTTTAAAACTCTTCCTCAGGAATCTTCATCCTGGCATAAGCCACCATCTTGGCGTTCTCGCATGTCCACGAACGATGAACACTCAGCAGTTGCGAGACTTGGTGCAAAAGGCCTACTACAAACAAAAGATGGCCTCAGAAAAGAGCGCAAAACCCCAGCAGTTCTTGATTTCAACACGCAACACCATGAACTGGCTCTAGAGGGCACCCAACGCCAAGACAGCTAAGCCACCACACAGAGAATGGAATGCACGTCCAACAGAGAACGAGACTCACACGCTGACACCCGACCTGAACAGAGGTATGACCGATGGGATGAACCGCGTGGGACGTCAACGCTCACCTGGACGACACTGGGAGAAGTGGTCTCATGAGAATCAGTGGGAAAAGGAAGACGAACCAGAGTCAGCCTGACTAGCTGTCAGACGGAACGGCAGTGACAAGCTGAACAAATCAGCCCCAGAAAACAGCACCGCTTCACCTTGCTCTCAGAGAACAGTAAACACCCTAACTTCAGATGGACATGAAACCCCACCTGAAAACCCAGCAACAGAGTTAAACACTAACTCAACACCCAATACTCCAAATCACAGCAGCGTCCAACAAACACCTGCTGATGAAACTCAAGTTCCTGAAAGTGCTGTCTCAGTCACCTGCCATTCCTCCGGAGAACACCAGATCAGGTCTGACATCCTAAACGTTTCCTCCCAAACTCCAGCCCCTCAAATGACCAAAACGATGCCCTCACCATAGCAGGTGCATCACATGAAGAGTCCTGGACCTTTCATGCCCTCCCACCCAACCCTACAGTGGCAGCAGTAACCCGCCGCCAGCACGCCACTGGCGAGCACACCCCTGCCCTCCTGCATTCAATACCACCTCAGTTCGCTGCTGACGATCTCCTCACCCTCATGCGGATTCGCCACGAACCATGACAGCTCACATGTCAAAACCATGATAACACATCCTCCGAGCTCCGCAAGCTCCACTCTGTCGACTACATGCTGCATCTGCAAGACGGTGTCCACACGTATGTCCCTGAGCCACTCACTGCGCCACAGCTCGTAGTTCCTCACGGCCAGAGGGGAGTACATGGACACACGCACGATGCACCATGATGGGTTGCCAGTGCCAACGGCAAATCCAAACCACCGACAGGAAAAGGGGAGGATCCGACCCACTGACACAGACCGACAACCATATGCACCACACAAGCATAATTATTGTCATTTTAGGAAAACATATAGCAACCATGCTTAGACACAACCCATATTCTCTCCTCCGCAGCACTGCTAGGACCAATCTAGTAGAGAGGAGTTACTCTCAATTTTTTTCCATTATTATATAATTTTTTTTTATTAATTTTTTTTTTTTTAATTTTTTTTAATTTTATTTTTAGTTTAAAACTATTTTTATTTTTATTTTTTTTTTTTTTATTTTTTTATTTACTTTATCGTTTGGGTTCTTTATCGCGTGTCTCACTTTGTGTTTCCTTTCCTCTCTTTCACTTTGAACCCCTTAACCAAACCTTGAATCCAGGTCCTGAAATTGAGATCGACTTCCGTCAGTAAAGTCGTTGTAATTCGCTGTGAGAACCGCTGTCGACCGATCGAGGCCACCCGCCAAAATCATGAACGACATGATACACGATGTAAGTTCCTCGATTGACAACGTAGCCATGAATAGGATTCCGTGCTACGATACCTCTTAGCCTTGTTCAAGTTGTAACTTCGGCCACCGCGGGCCCCGCTAGTCTCATCCAAACCCATCTCGCCCCTTTCCGGTAGCGCTATTCCCATATCGCAAACCCGGAAACAGGTGATTTAGTGGCCTTTTCAGTTTGCCCATTATCGGCGTTAATAATGTTTACCGGCTCAAAGGCGTTGTGAATGCGGGATTACGGCAAGGGAAAACCTATGTAAAAATCCAAACTCCGATGCGAGAACAACGAACGGTTGTATCTGGCCCCACACTCAAAGATGGGCACGCTCACTTAGGACATTCACTTCCCCTACCCGAGTAAACTCTGCGACGCGATAATACCAAGGGCATCTGCGGTTTAGAATCCATTAAACCCGACACTAGCTGCCCTTGAAACAACACCACGCTTCTCAAGTTGAGGTAACGCATGGCGAAATCATCAGAAACCGTTGGCTGGTCAGTACCCCAGCACGACCAGCCACCCTCACATGCGATTAACACGACGCCACGCGCATTAATTTGCCCAACCAAATGTTATGGATCACTGTCCCGAAGGGCGTGATCCTCCATATTGACGAGTTAGCATTGTATCACCTCACCGACGATGAATATCAGGTTGAAATCGAAATCTCTTAGTGAATTGACACCGGCTGACAGCGCTAGAAGCTATCGCCGCCTTCCGCCGGCGCGCCAATTATTCGGTCCTGGTCTGCCGCTGACACGGCGCTTTGTATCTCTACTATCGTAGGATATGTTATGAATTTGACACTGGCCTTCCTCCTACACAAGCGAGTGAACGTCGTCCAAGAGTCTCTCAACAAATGCACGTCAGGCGTCCCTCGCCTTTTCGACGTGGTAATCCCGACCGAGACCCCGAACCGAGAATTTGAACAACCTGACTGAGATCATGCCTATACCGCCTCGTAGCCCCTGACAATTAAAAGTCAAAATGACCCAATTGTCAATAATGATAAACAATGCATCCCTATGTCTTCTCAAGTTTCTAACCTGTTCCTTCCCAAATTACCCTGCACCAGGTTTTAGTCAGTGATAGGAATGATGTTTGTGTCTTGTATGTGCCTGTTCTTCCTGCCTCTTGTTCCAGGGCCTGACAATGTTCCATCAGGGAACATCACCAAGCCCAAGGGGATATGTAACATATATAGCGGCAGGAATTCAACTCTACAAGTCACCAGAAGGGGCAGCTAAAGAATCAGCAGCCCTCTAAAAGCCCTCCTCCGCCTCAGCGCAAAAACGCGCGTTTTCTTCTTGTTGTGGAACAAAAGGAATGTGCGGGAACGCTTCTCAAAGACATTCGTTCATTTCATGACTTGCAAAGCATCCACAAAGAAGATATATGGATATCAATGTGTACTCTTTCTCTCATATGCTTGTGGAATATGAATATTAATTTAAGAAAACGTGGGCTGATTTCTAATCGTGCTTTAACCTGGAATGTGTAGGCTGCAGTGTTTAGACTTTTATGAATGGTTGCAAACTTCATGAATCAGTACTATAACGAATGTGGTGATATAAGTGTAAACTTGATAAAAGTTAATACAGGGATCAAAAGTTATTCTTTTCTCCATCGAAAATGCCTTGCAAGAAAACCATGGACATGGGTGGAGCTCCCATACGGACAATCTGATTCGATCAGCCGCCGGTGGGCGGCGTCCAAACCGGACAGTTGAAAAGACAGCAGCGAGCGCGCACTCTCTCCTTCTTCCTCTTGCAACTCTCGGGCGCTCCTGAACTCGGCGCTCAAGCGCGCAAGGCTGACCTGGAAGCCGGCCCGCTGGACTCTCTCAACGAAACCAACCATCGGAGGGTCTAAGACCGTGCCAAAGCCGTAACGGAGCCACGAAGTCAACGATTGTGAGGAGAGCTTTCGGTGACGTCACGCAGCCATCTCAAGTCTCCACACGAGAACGACCGAAGGAGCCGAGCTGAACACGTGACACCAAAACAAAGAACTGAACTCACGCGGGAAAACGAAACAACTGCTTTAAACCCATCCAAGCAAGTACAAACTGAATTCCTAATCCTGATTGAACTGGTTAAAATTTTGATCTGAATGCAGTAACGAAACATACGATGATTCGTGATCTTTGGCTGGCTGGTTAAGTTATGAAATAGTAAAGAATGTCATTCTTTAAACCTTAACCTCAAAACTCTCGTATGCCTATGTGTATGTCTATGTCTTATCAGTTAATCCATTTATGTTAGAATAGCAATATCACGAATAAATCGTTTTCATTTCATAAAGAATTGTCTCTGGAATGTGATTTTAAGTATTTTTATCCTTACTTGCCCTAAAGATAACGCAGCCTAGCTCAAACTTAAGAAATTATCAATCTCGCTTTATCTACCGGGCCACGGAATGGAAGCGAGATTGTAATTGAGAGTAACAGAATGTACCTTTTAGTGATTGCTGGACAAGCACTTAATAAGGTGTAAACTGTAGGTTAAATATTAATATGACTTTAATCAAGCCATATTAAATATTTAATAACTAATTCCCGGAGCTGAAACAATAGCTCTATATTAAACTGGTATTTTTACTACACCCCTCACACTTTTGTAAATATTTTATTTTATCTTTTCATGTGACAACACTGAAGAAATGACACTTTGCTACAATGTAAAAGTTTGTATCACAATGTAAATTTGCTTTCCCCTCAAAATAACTCAACACACAGCCATTAATGTCTAAACCGCTGGCCACAGAAGTGAGTACACCCCCTAAGTGAAAATGTTCAAATTGGGCCCAAAGTGTCAATATTTTGTGTGGCCACCATTATTTTCCAGAACTGCCTTAACCCTCTTGGGCATGGAGCTCACCAGAGCTTCATAGGTTGCCACTAGAGTCCTCTTCCACTCAAAACAGTAGAGTATCATTTTTTCAAGTTTCTTTGATCAATAGAAAGTTCAGAAGAAGAGCATTTATCTGAAATATAAATCTTTTGTAACATTATAAATGTCTTTTCATCAATTTTGATTTAAATCATCCTTGCTAAATAAAATTATTAATTTATATAATACCCCTCAAAAATAAATAAATACAAAATATAATTATACTGACTTATTTCAGATAAGCGCAAATTTTTGATCTCTGTATTCAGTAAAATAATCCTGAAAAGAATTACTCAACTGTTTTAAATATTTATAATAATAATAATAATATGTTTTATAGAGAAATTTTGCAAAAAATGACATTTAAATATTTACTCATAATTGCTCTTTTTATTATAATTAATTCAAATGTATATATATATATATATAACGTTATTATAAAAAATTGTCTAATATGAACTTTTATACAAACCAATTGTTATTTTAACCTGTATACATAATAATATTACTTTTTTTAAAGTAACTAGTAAAGTAACGCATTACTTTTTAATTTACAAGAAAATATCTGAGTTACTTTTTCAAAAATATTGACTGACAGTGTGCTGTGTGAACATGTTACTGTAGTTCTAGACTAAATGTGAATGAGCATTAATTCATCCCGCATAAAAAGAACTTTTCAGTATTCATCAGAATTATCACTCTAATTATCAAAGTATACTCACTTATTCAGTATTCATCAAAATGAATTAAAACAGTGAAATGCAAACTCAGAATATGAATCAAACCTTCAATAATTAAATATGTTAAACACCAATGAATGCTGCTGCTACTGACCTTTGATGATCCAGTTCAACCATACTAATAAGCAACAATGACTTTAGATAAACTAACATTGTTTTTTTATTGCTGAAGAGTGTTAAACCTTCTCCTGCGTTCTACTGTACAGACGTGATTTACTCTTCCTTCAGCCTGAGGTTTATTCATTACACTTTTGGGTGTGAAAGGCTTTACATTTGCTATAAACAGAACTTCTTGTATTAAAAATAAACAATCAGGCACTGCTCATATTTAAAAAAGTAACGTGAAAGTAACACAAAAGTAACATAACGCATTACTTTCCATAAAAGTAACTAAGTAACGTAATTACTTTCCCCAACACTGGAACCAAATCAACTACCCTGCCTTTAATAGTGTCTCCTTCTGTGTCTCCTTCATCTGTAGGTGGTGCATGCTCGTCTGGAGGAGCGAGGTGTAGTGGTGCGGCGATGTGAAGCTGAACGGCTCAGCTGCAAGTTATGTGCTCAATCAGGACACTGGCCTCAGCTACAAAGACCTGGACCTGATCTTCGGCGTGAGTCTGACTGATGACAGGACCTTCCGTCTAGTGAAGGATGTGGTCCTGGACAGCCTCCTGAGTTCCTGCCTGCCGGCATGAGCCGTGACCACATCACCACCCTGACCCTTAAGGAAGTGTACGTGCAAAAGCTGGTGAAGGTTTGCAACGACACAGACCGCTGGAGCCTCATCTCACTTTCCAACAACACTGGCAAAAACGTGGAGCTGAAGTTTGTGGACTCTCTGCGACGGCAGTTTGAGTTCAGCGTGGACTCTTTTCAGATCGGCTTGGACTCGCTGCTGCTTTTCGACCGGTGCTCCGAGACGCCCATGTCTGAGAGTTTCCATCCCACTGTGCTCGGAGAGAGCATGTATGGAGACTTTGAAGAAGCGCTGAGACACCTACATGCCAAAATCATCGCCACGCACAGTCCAGAAGAGATCCGTGGCGGCGGGCTCTTGAAGTACTGCCACCTTGTGGTAAGAGGTTTCCGTCCAGTGTCCGAGATGCAGATGAAGACGGCTCCAGCGCTACATGTGCTCACGCTTCTTCATCGACTTCCCGACATCAATGAGCAGCAGAGGAAGCTGGGCGTACCTGCAGAACCACTTTAACAGCATGGAGCACATGCGTTACGATTGCCTCGTGACTCTACATTGCGTGGTGGATGAAAGTACCGTGTGTCTCATGGGCCATGAGCGGAGGCAGACACTCGCGCTCATCTCCTCTCTGGCACTACGTGTGCTGGCCGAACAGAATGCCATTCCTGCACTGTCTAACATTACGTGTTACTACCAACCGGCACCCTATGTCAGAGACGTCAACTTCAGCAACTACTATGTAGCACATGTGCATTCGCCAATTTCCACTTACCAGACATGGCTACCTTGCTGCTGAGCCATAAAGGGACGAAAACACTGCTGGGGAATATTAGCTTTTTTCAGATGATGTTTGGTTAAAATCCTCAGACTTTCCAGGGGGAATCTCTTTAAAACATGTCTACATCACAATTCACTGAAAAATAACATTTATTTTGTGTAAAGAAATTACTATTTCTCAATTGTGATTCTCGTTAGACTTTCATATTCTTTATGGGAATTAAAGTGAAAATCTAGACATTACAACAAATACTACACATTTTAGCATTTGGAAAATTCTTGTACTTATTTTAAAGAAAAAAAAATTACGATGACAAAAAAAGTCTTAATGGTCTTAAAAGTAGGCTTAAATTTATTTATGCATAATATAGTTCTTTATTTTCTCCTTGTGATGTTGGGCTGAAATATGACCCAGACATATTTTGTTGTAAGGGGTCATGAGATTCACTAAATTGGATAGAGACCAAATGTGAGATATTGTGTCTTTATCTGGATGCTACCAATCCACCCCAGTTTCACTGAACTCTACAATACTGGAAGACTCTAAATATTTCAGATTGCTTTTTTGAGCATTTTGTCCAGTGCGGATGAAGCGTCAACAATGAACATTGGGAGGACGGTGGGAAAATGTCTAAAGCACTTCTCTACTCTGTGTATGTGTAACCCATTCACATTTTATAAGTGAAAAATTTTTAAGTTATGAAACAGCTTTTGTTGAAGTTATGAAAAAAACAAGAATTCTAAAAAGCAGTACAACTGGGAGACTATGTTCAATTCTGACCGTGGTTTGCTACTTTCCTTGATTGAAAAACTGAGGACCAAAGACTTTAGATGTAGCAATTTAAGTGGAATGTTACTTCTGTGACTTCAAGTTTTTATTTTCAGGGTAAGGACATTTTACTTTAGATTTCACTTCTGATTATACCCTGTATAATTTATTATGTGACGAATAAAGAAACCTTGAGGAATTTTTTTCCAAATCATTAAAAAAATTAAATGTAGCTAAAATTGCTCCTAGTCTTTTTGCCTATATTTGGAGAAATGCTTGTGCACACATGCACGTATATCACCATACGAAATTATCATATTCATGGAGTGTTACAAAATAATCATAAAATGAAGGTTCCTAAACTTATGGTGAATGCCATTTTAAATATTTTTTTTTGGACATTTCATTTCTATTTTAGTTCCTCTGCAATAGATAACAAGATATCAAAAAGTGCCTTAAAAAAACATTATGACACTAATGAGATAATTAATTGATAATGTGATGAACCTGTGTTTTCTATAGCAGTGGTTCCCCCCATGTACACATATGGCAATCTGACCCCCCATGTATATGCTATAATAATACTAATCATTTTTATTTTTTTGTCTCTTAGAAATGCACATTTGACATTGTGTTGACAGTAGTATTTTGAGTTAGAATGCATATATTTATGTTCATTATCAAAATCAGTAACGTCTGTAAAGATTGCAACAACTTTTATCTGGCTGTTTGAGTTTTATTAAAATTAACCATTGTTCTTCCATAGAAGCATATTTACATCATGATAACCCGAGTTAAAACCACACACAAAGCACATCAATACTGTGGTAAAATGCAACTATGGTTCAGGGGCGCGGGAACAGGGTGGTGAGGGTGCTGCAGCACCCCTGTTTCTGTGGGCAACTGTAAACTTGCGCACATCCTGCCAAATCACGCACGCAGCACTGCCAATGCTTGCTTTTATGTTTGTGAATGTTATGTTTGTGTTGTGGGATCTGTAGGTTGTGGCTTAAAAGCGGAACATGGAAATATCATGGATGTACTGGAAGAAAAAAACGTTTTTTTTCTTTTTTTTTTTTCTCAGCGATATGAGTATTTCCTTCTCCCAAAATAGCTTATAGCTACCTATTAAAGGAGTTCAGTTTTGTATGTAATGGAAAAGTGATTAGACTAGGTTTCGTTTTTTTTCTTCATAAAGTTAATTTAGAAAACCTTGGGAGCATTTTTGTTCGTTAAATGTTTTTTTTTTAAGCAACGACCAAGCGGCCAGCATCAGAGTTGATCGCCTATGTTTGATTCATTTAGCCTTATCAAATCATCATGACTTGACTAAAATAAAATCGATAGATAGGCCTATAAACAGTTCAAGCATATCACAGTGTTAGTTTAAATGTTTAACCTATATAAATGTGCAATATCCAACAGTTTGTGTGGAGTGGAAGCTGAAGCGAGCTTTACATGACATGGAGGCTTTTTTCTTACAGTAAAAACAACTTAAAATACGCCGTGTGATTTTTTTCTCATAAAGGTAAGAGTAATATATCAAATCAAATCAAATCACTTTTATTGTCACATCACCACAGCACAAGTGCCTTGGTGAGTGAAATTCTTACGAGCGTGCTCCAGACAGTGCAAAAAAAAAATATTTTTTACATATGGACAGTACATATTTACAGACTGTACAGAAGACAATGTGCAAAATACACATACATATACTCAGTACACATAGTGCACTATAAAGACATACTTAGTTATCAACTACACATTATACACCGTATGTACACATCTACATTATGTACACTATCTATACATTATGTAGTCTATACATAGTAATAATGTGAAGGTGCAACAGATTATAAATTAACAGCAGATTGGTTGAGCAGCAGATGGTTGTGCAAAGGTGCAACAGATTATGCATATGCAATGTCGTGGATGTGCTTTTTGTATAGTGTCCAGTGATAGCAGATATGTTAGTGCAGTGTGTGCGTGTAGTCCGGTAGAACTGTGTTAAAGTGCAGTGCATGGCATGTTGTGTGAGTGGGAGTGTGTTGTAGGGTGGGTCATTTCTGACTGTTCATTAGCCTGATAGCCTGAGGGAAAAAGCTGTCCCTCAGTCGGCTAGTGCGCGATCGGATGCTGCGGAGACGCCTCCCTGAGGGCAGAGAGAGCAGACTGTGGGACGGGTGGCTGGAGTCTTTGATAATCCTCCGGGCTTTCCTTGTACACCGCCTGGTGTAGATATCCTGGAGGGAGGGAAGCTCACCTCCAACAATGTGGCGGGCAGTTTGCACGACCCTTTGCAGAGCCCTGCGGTTGCCAGCGGTGCTGTTTCCAAACCAGGCGGTGATACAGCCGGTCAGGATGCTCTCCACAGTGCAGGTGTAGAAGGATCTGAGGATTCTGGGGCTCATTCCAAACTTCCTCAGCCGTCTCACGAAGAAGAGACGCTGATGTGCCTTCTTCAGCACTGCATCTGTGTGAGCAGACCATGTGAGATCCTCAGTGATGTGAACGCAGAGGAACTTAAAGCTGCTCACCCGCTCCACAGGTCTTGTCGATGGTGATGGGTGTGTGTTCTCTGCTCTGTCTTCTGTAATCCACCACCAGCTCCTTGGTCTTGTCGATGTTGAGTGAGAGGTGGTTCTCCTGACACCATTTAGTCAGGGTACTCACCTCCTCTCTGTAGGCCGTCTCATCGTTGTCGGTGATCAGGCCTATCACCGTTGTGTCATCAGCAAATTTGACGATGACATTGGAGCTGTGTGTAGCTGTACAGTCGTGTGTATACAGGGAGTACAGGAGTGGGCTGAGGACGCAGCCCTGCGGTGCACCAGTGTTGAGGGTCAGGGGAGATGATGTGTTGTTGCCCATTCTGACCACCTGACTTCTGCCTGTCAGGAAGTCCAGGATCCAGCTGCACAGAGATCTGTTCAGTCCTAGAGTCTGGAGCTTCGCAACCAGTGTAGCAGGCACTATGGTGTTAAATGGCGAACTATAATCCACAAACAGCATCCTCACATAGGTGTTCTTATTTTCCAGGTGGGAGAGAGCAGTGTGCAGGGTGAAGGCAATAGCATCGTCTGTGGAATGGTTACTGCGGTATGCAAATTGTAGTGGGTCCAGTGAAGCAGGCAGCACAGAGCAAATGTGTTCTCTGACGAGCTTCTCAAAACACTTGCTGAAGATGGGGGTCAGAGCAACGGGAACTATCATTTGGAACTGTAAAGGGTCTACTTTTATTTGTGTGCATTCACAATATCAACATTGTGCTTTTATAAAATAGGAAAACAGAGAATGCACTTTCTGCCGGTTTTGAACAAGAGCGGTTCAATGATGAACCGAAACTCAGCAACTCAAAACTGGCTCAGAGATATGATAAATATATCTATAGAAAGCTTTAAAATACTACTTTAAAACGAAATAATTCAAAGCAAAGCAAAAACTCTTCATTAGCCTATGTAATCCGTTAAGATGCATATATTTCTCTCTGCACGTCCAATGAGGAGATGGCGAGTCATTTTTCCCTGTCACCTCACCATCTAAAATATAAAAATAAGAGAAAGCCTAAAACAGGCCCGATTAGAATTTGCGTTTTATTGTATAATTGTATTCAATAATACAAAAAAAAAGTATGTACATTTTTGTCCTTGAAATTTAAAGGATTTGCTGCAATGCAATTTTATCTGACTGATAGGACTATGTGAATTATTTATTGGCCTATCTTTTTAATCCATGCAGCAAATGCTTTAAAAACAGCTTTAAAATTACGTTATTGCATTCCAGATGCTTTTAAAAGAACTTTTCACTTTACATTTTAAGGGTTTTTAAGCTTGAATGTAGCTTGAATGTAAAACATTGTTATGAATTCATTGTAGCCTATTCCCATTTGTAAAATAGCTAATTGTTGTCTAACACGATCTCATGAAAGTGCGTAGGCTATAGCACGATTTTCTTTTTCTATTTGGCGTAATATTTATACGCAGAAATTGTCTGCGTATAAATTAAACTAGCCTATAGCTTAATAACAAATGTAGTGTAATTACGTTCCATTACTCCTTTAATACACATCTACATTAATATAATTATTTTTAAACTGAGCGGATATTGTCCGTGTGGCGTGGTTCAAATGAGTAGCGCTGTTTTGTTTCCGCTTTTCCCACATAAACATTACATTTAATGTTTATCGAGGAAAATTACACTATATATCACTATAAAAATATTACTTTAATTATAGCTATAGTTTCATACCTCAGCCCTACCTCAAAGTATATCTGCTCCCGCGCCTGCGGCGCCCCTGATGTGAACTCTGGCGCCTCCCCTTTTTTATTTAACCAGAAGAGACTCTGGAAATAAAAAATCTCTTTCGCAGTAGTGTTCTGGCCAAAATGGGCAGCAATACATCAGTTTCATCACAAGATATTACACAATAAGATTAGAGACACTTAAAACAGTTACATATTGTCAATTTCCAGTCAATTTCCATTTGCCGAATAACTATTTTAAAATGATCCAAAGACAGCAAATGTTGTAATTTAAATTTAGATTGCAGAAGATTCCAGTCAGACGAGCTGCATACATAAAAGCCTTTTTAGCTAATTCAGATCGAACAAAAGGAACAGAGTATAAAAAAAATTTGTGAGCGAAAACAATTTTCTGTTTTATAAGACAGCAGAGATATGAGGGCGAAATCCCCAAAATGGCTTTATAACTAATTAAATACCAGTGCATTTTTCTTCTGATAAGCAAAGAAGACCAACCTACTCTGTTATACATTATACAGCGATGAGTTGAGGGTTTACAATCTGATATAAATCTTAAAGCACCATGATAAACGGCATCTAAAGAGGAAAGAAGATATGATGGTGCGAACTGATACACTAGCCTACATCACCATAGTCAAGCACGGGTAGAAACGTAGTGGTAACCAATTTCTTTCGTACATTGAATGAAAATTGTTGGGTCTGAAGAGAGGATACATTTTTGTATATATTTTTTTGAACCCCAGAACAACATATACTCGGTTTTATCAACATTCAGAACAAGTTTTATATTGTAAATCCGTTATTAGGGGGGCGCGCCCCCCAGGTTGGGAACCAACTGCTCTATAGGACACCTCTGTGAATTTGCGGAGAACTTCCTTCACATTTCCACTTAAAATCTCCAGTTGATTGAGTCATTGCAAAAACAAAAAACAAAAATTACTTGGACGACAAATTATTACAAGTAATTAAAAAATGGCTCAGAAAAGTAGTTGTAGATTTGAGAAAAGTTATAGCAGCATTAGAGCACATATGCCTTATTTTATTATCTAATAAAGTGACATTCAGATATTTAAATGTCTATATACTTTTTGGGGCCACTGTAATGTAGGTCTGTGGGATGTGGAGGGTTTATGTCTCTCATAGGGTAGGCTTGTGTTGGCCGTGTTGCGCTCATTGTTGCTGAGGACACCGCTGATGAGCAGCTGTTAGGAGAGCAGTGAATGTGCTTGCTTGCTAAATATGCAGTTTAGAAACAGACACTCCACATGTTGTTGTACTCTCTGTAAAGAGGTACTCAAAAAATTAGAATATCGTGAAATAATTTTTCTTGTAACTTATTTCAAAAAGGGACACGTTCATATATTTTTGATTCATTACATATCAAGTAAAACATTTAAAACGTTTTTTTTTATTTTGATGATTAGAGCTTACAGCTCATGAGAGTCCAAACTCAGTATCTCAAAATATTACAATATTTACATTTGTTTCAATTAATGACCATCCTTACAGTATAAATTCCGGGTATCTCTTGTTCTTTGAAACCACAATAATGGGGAAGACTGCTGACTTGGCAATGATCCAGAAGACGAACATTGACGCCCTCCTCAAAGAGGGTAAGTCACAGAGGGTCATTACTGAAAGGTATGGCTGTTAATAGAGTGCTGTATCAAAGCATATTAAATGCTTCATTTCATTTCCAGCGATATCACCGACTTGATTGCACAGATACTATTTAAACTGAACTGAGCTGGACAATGACATCACTGAATTCAATAATGAAATGCCTTAAACTCAAAAAAATTCCTATTTTGATATTGTGCAGTTGCTTTGACACGATTTGTATTGTTAAAAGCGATATATATATAAAGGTGACTTGACTTGAAATGCAAAGTTGACTGGAAGGAAGAATTTGGGTAGGAAAGGGTGCACAAGCAACAGGGATGACCGCAAGCTTAAGAAACATGTCAAGCAAGGAAGTGACAAGATGGCACCGGTGTTTGTGGCCTGCCGTCTGCCTCTCAGTCTGTCTGTCTTTGCTCTGTACGCTTTTCTGTGTTCTTCTGTTAGAGTTTGCCAGCTTTGTTACAATATGATCGTCAAACACTGTTTGAAATAAGATCTTTGATGGAAGAGTCACATACCGTCTTGCCGAGTGGGTTTGATGGCCATCTTCCTCCTGCCCGTTATCGGTCCCTGACTTGTTTCTGTCGGCTGCCCTTCATTCCTCGCTGGAAAAGGTATCGAAGAAGAAGCGGAACTCGGGGGCTTTTAGTCAAGCTAAAGGCAAGTCAATCCTTGCAGCTGCCGATGCAATGTTTTTCCCTGCAACTACAACGGGAAAGGATTGTTCTATCGTCTTGTGCTCTATGGAGATACCATATCAATAGATAATTCCTGTGCTCCCGGCACCCGTAGTGAACTCCCGCTACAGCGTCTCCCACAACTTTGCTCACGGGGAGTAAACTTGCAAAATCTACGTTCCCTGCATGGAGAATCGGTTGAGCTGGACGTTTCCACGGAGTTAAAATGTGCTCTGAAAAAAAATGTGAAATGTGAGGTCACTCACAATCAAAACGTTTATCTTAAAGGATTTCTTTGATTCTCAGAATTTTGGACATTTTATTTTTAACAGAGACCTGCTTAAATACTGGTGATCTAAGTTAACTTTCTGAGTTGCTACCATCTAACTGTGGCTTTTTGAATTACCCGCGGGCCTCTGGCCGCGGAGGTGGTTTGGCAACTATTTTTAAAAGCAGCTTGAACTGTCGGACTCTGCACACCACACATTGTGCTAGGTTTGAGCTGCAGTTGTTTCAGTTGAACTCCTCAATACTCTCTGCTGTAGTATATCGTCTTCCAAAATTCCACAAGGATTTCATAAAGGATTTTACAGACTTTTTGGGCGATATATGTTAATATTTTAAATTGTGGGGGACTTCAATGTGCATGTCTGCTGTTAATCAAATCCACTGGCTAAAGACTTTTTGGATCTAATTGTCTCCTTCAACTTTGTCCAACATGTGCAGGGTCCTACTCATGAAAAAGGTCACACCCTGGACTTAATATTATCTTTGGGTCTTTCTGTTGGGGATATTGAAATTCAAAACTCAGTTTTTTCAGATCATATTTTTATTCTCATTAGAATTTTTACTTCTTGCGTCACTCAGATTATTTGTCCTCCAGCTCATCAGGTTCGTTATGTAACCACAGCTGCCATCAAGAGGTTTAAGACCTTATTTTTTGAATCTGACATTTTTGGTGTTCTTGATGGCTCTTGTGATGTAAATGCGGCCTTTGATATATTCAATTCTACCTGATCCTTTTTTTTTTTACTCTGCAGCCCCGTTAAGGGCTAAGAGTGGTAAGACTAAATCTGATCCTTGGTTAAACGAGGATACACATAATTTGAGACGAGCTTGTAGGAGAGCAGAGCATAGGTGGAAGAGGGATAAGGTACAGATGTCATACAAAATTGTACAGGATGCTTTTGTTACATACCAGAATGCGGTAAAAACAGCTAAAATTGACTATTTTGCTGGGTTAATCTCAAGGTATAATGGGAATTCAAGAGTGTTATTTAATGCAATCAACTCTGTACTAAATCCTTCTTCCACCTGTTCTACTCTTCCTGCTACGGTGTGTGATGATTTGTTAAACTTCTTTGTTCAGAAAATTATCAATATTAGAATGCAGATTGTGCTTGCTTTTTTAACTTTCTATCTACTGGTTATATTTAATCAATTTTCTCCTTCTTCACTTCAGTCTTTATCAAAGATAATTGGCCAGTTGAAAGCTACAAATTACTGCCATGATATCATCCTATCAAAAATTATTAAACAGACTTTTGATATTATCATCCCAAGCCTATTGACTTTAGTAAATATAAGTCTTACATTAGGAGTATTTCCTGCAAGTTTTAAACATGCCATTGTACAGGCCCTCTTGAAAAAATATAATTTGAATCTGAGTGTTTTATCAAACTACCGTCCCATTTCTAAATTACCTTTTGGATCTAAGGTCCCAGAAAAGGCTGTTTTAAATCAATTACAGGCTTTTCTAGTTCAAAATGATATTTTTGAAAAGTTTCAATCTGGATTTAAAGCAAACCATAGCACAGAGACTGCCCTGCTCAAAGTATTAAATTACATTTTAACTTCAGTTGACTCTGGTGACTCTGTTTTATGTCTCAATTTTAATTTTACTAGATGTAAGTGCAGCATTCGATACTATAGATCACAATATCCTTATTACTCGTTTATAAAAAAAATTGGGGTATTCGAGGCATAGCTCTTGAGTGGTTCAGATCATTTATTTCTAATTGAAACTTTTCAGTTAATATCAGTCAATCTTATTCTAAATCTGCTCCATTGAATTGTGGTGTTCTCCAAGGTTCAATTCTTGGTCCAATCTTGTTCTTACTGTATATGCTACCCTTGGTAAGTTTCTTTTCATTGTTTTGCTGATGCTACTCAGGTGAATCTACCTTTACGAAAACAGGACAAGAGGAAAATTGCATCTCTACTAAATTGTTTGCATTAAGTTAAACTATGGATGTCAGCAATTTTTTTATTTAAATGAAAGTAAGACCGAGGTAATTTGGTTTGGAAACTGAGTCTCAAGTCCCTTCTGACTTGGGGAACTTGGCTCCCTTCTGTAAATCAGTAGTTAAAAATCTTGGGGTTCAGTTTGATGTCTCTCTGAAATTTTATAAACAGATCAATTCAGTGGTTAAGTCTTGTTTCTTTCATTTGAGATTACTAGCTAAGGTAAAACCATTTCTGTCAACCAGCAATTTTGAAAAGCTAATTCATGCCTTCATTTTCGTAAGACTGGACTACTGTAATTCTCTATATGCAGGTGTGAGTCAATCACTGTTAACTCGCTTAAAACTAATGCATAATGCTGCTTCTAGATTATTGATGGATGTTTGTAAAAAACAGCATACTACAGGGTCGATTTTAAACTATATATCTTTGTATATAAAGTCTGACACAATCTGGCACCCTTTTATTTAACTGATCTTTTACATGTACACAAACCTCAAAGGAATCTAAGGTCGCCAAACCAGATGATTTAGACGTCCCTAGAACAAGATTAAAACTGAGTGGTGACCGGGCATTTTCAGTGGTGGCCCCTAAGCTTTGGAATAGCTTGCCTTTATATCTTAGACTTTTACCTACATTGGGTTCTTTTAAGAAAAAAATGAAATTGTATTTATAAAGGTGCATTCACACCAGACGCGAATGAAGCGTTACGCGCGAATGATTTACATGTTAAGTCAATGCAAAGGCGCGATAGACAATCCTGCGGCGCTATTCGCGCGAATGGCGTGAAATACGCGGCGCGAATTGAGCGTTTGGGGCGTTTGACGCGTTATTTGCGCGAATCAGGAGCTTGCTCTAGCAGTGATGTCATTACGAGCGGAGGCAGAAAATCCAAAACAGCAATGGAGGACAAATTAATCTTGGTTGTATGTGGGTACCCGGAGCTGTACGATACTACTTCGTACTTTTACAAAAGCAGGAATACATTTTGCAATGAGACTGGAGCTGCCTGGCAGAAGCCCCTCCCATGACGCGAATTCGCGTCTGTTGTGTAGTGAATTTCATGCACGAATGATGCGAATTTCACGCACATATGAAGCGAGTAAACTCGAAATGTTCAAGCGTCCAACAACGCGAATAGCACGATTTATTCACTTCATTCGCGTCTGGTGTGAACGTACCTTTAGAGTTAGCCTTTGGCTCAACACATTGACTTAACGAAGTGGCTCTCCTTCTTTGCTATGATGTTTGTTTTACTTGCTTTTTATTCAATTGTTTCTTCCTGAGATGTTGGTGATGATGTTGTCTCTTCCTGTGATAGTTTATATTTTAGTTGCTATTGTACAGCACATTGGTCAACCCAGTGTTTTTAATTGTGCTCTATAAAAAACAAACAAAAAAAACAAGCAAAGCTGACTCAAACACTTGGGAGAGCTTCAAAAGAAGTGAACTGAGGCTGGAGTCAGTGCATCAAGAGTCCCATATTCAGGAAAAGGGCTACCAAGCCACTTCTGAACCAGAGATATTGTCAGAAGCATCTTACCTGGGCTGTGAAGAAAAATAACTGGACTGTTTCTCAGTGGTCCAAAGTCCTCTTTTCAAATAAAAGTACATTTTGCATTTAATTTGGAAATCAAGGTCGCAGAGTCTGGAGGAAGAGTGGAGGGGCACAGAATCCATGTTGCTTGAAGTCCAGTGTGAAGTTTCCACAGTCAGTGATGATTTGGGCTTCCATGTCATCTGCTGGTGTTGGTCCACTGTGAAGTCCACAGTCGATGCAGCCCTCTACCAGGAAATGTTAGAGCACTTCATGCTTCCTTTGCTGACAAGCTTTATGGAGATGCTAATTACATTTTCCAGCAGGACTTAGCACCTGCCCACACTGCCAAAGGTACAATGACCATTGTGTCTGTGGTGTCGGGGTACTGTGCTTGATTGGCCAGCAAACTCGCCTGACCTAAACCCCATAGAAAATCTATGGAGCATTGTCAAGAGGAAGATGAGAAACACCAGACCCAACAATGCAGATGACCTGAAGGCCGCTATCAAAGCAAACTTGACTTCCATTACACCTGAGCAGTGCCACAGGCTGATTGCCTCCATGCCACGCCGAATTGATGCAGTAATTCATGCAAAAGGAGGCCCATTCAAGTATTGAGAGAATTAAAATTAACACACTTTTTAGAAGCCTGATATTTCTGTTTAAAATATCCTTTTTTATTGATGTTATGTAATATTCTAATTTTCAGAGACACTGAATTTAGGGTTATCATAATCTGTAAGCCATAATCATCAAAAGTTTAAGAAATAAAGGCTTGAAATATTTAACTCTATGTGTAATGAATCTATATAAGATATGGGTTTCACTTTCTGAAATGAGAGGCAAAAAATATTTACCTTTTTCATGATATTATATATATTTGTTTTAGATGTACCTGTATGCTACAGGTCATCATTCCTGTAGTGACGTCATGGTACCTAATGTACCACTGACGAAAACACTGACAAAAATTATAAACGCAACACTTTTGTTTTTGCCCCCATTTTTCATGAGCTAAACTCAAGACTTTTTCTATGCACACAAAAGGCCTATTTCTCTCAAATATTGTTCACAAATCTGTGTTAGTGAGCACTTCTCCTTTGCCGAGATAATCCATCCACCTCACAGGTGTGGCATATCAATATGCTGCATGATTATTGCACAGGTGTGCCTTAGGCTGGCCACAATAAAAGGCCACTCTAAAATCTGTAGTTTTATCGCACAGCACAATGCCACAGATGTTGCAATTTTGAAGGAGCGTGCAATTGGCATGCTGACTGCAGGAATGTCCAGAATAGCTGTTGCCCGTGAATTGAATGTTGATTCCTCTACCATAAGCCCTCTCCAAAGGCGTTTTAGAGAATTTGGCAGTACATCTAAACAGTCTCTCAACAGCAGACCATGTGTGACCACACCAGCCCCCTCCACATCCAGCATCTTCACCTACAAGATTGTCTGAGACCAGCCACCCAGCCACCCAGTTGCTGCATCAATCGGTTTGCATAACCAAATAATTTCTGCACAAACTGTCAAAAACCATCTCAGGGAAGCTCATCTGCATGCTCGTCATCCTCATCGGGGTCTCGACCGGACTGCAGTTCGTCGTCATAACCGACTTAAGTGGTCAAATGCTCACTTTCGATGGTGCCTGGCACTTTGGAGAGGTGTTCTCTTCACGGATGAATCCTGGTTTTCACTGTACAGGGCAGATGGCAGACAGCGTGGCGTGTTTGGCGTCGTGTGGGTGAGCGGTTTGCTAATGTCAACGTTGTTGATTGAGTGGCCCATGGTAGCGGTGGGGTTATGGTATGGGCAGGCATATGTTATGAACAATGACACACAGGTGCATTTTATTGATGGCATTTTGAATGCACAGAGATACAGTGACGAGATCCTGAGGCACATTGTTGTGCCATTCAGCCACGACCATCACCTCATGTTGCAGCATGATAATGCAATGCCTGCTTTATCTGTACACAGAATCTCTACACAATTCCTGGAAGCTGAAAACATCCCAGTTCTTGCATGGCCAGCATACTCACCGAACATGTCACCCATTGAGCATGTTTGGGATGCTCTGGATCGGCGTAAACGACAGCGTGTTCCAGTTCCTGCCAATATCCCGCAACTTTGCACAGCCATTGAACAGGAGTGGACCAACATTCCACAGGCCACAATCAACAACCTGATCAACTCTATGCGAAGGAGATGTGTTGCACTGCTTGAGGCAAATGGTGGTCACAGCAGATACTCAGGGCGCGGGAAGGAGATTTATGCAGGGGGTGCTGTTTGGGGGTTTGTAGTCAATTTCTGCATATAAATATTACGCCAAATAGAAACAGAAAATTGTGCTATAGCCTACGCACTTTCATGAGATCGTGTTAGACAACAATTAGCAATTTTACAAATGGGAATAGGCTACAATGAATTCATAACAATGTTTTACATTCAAGCTACATTCAAGCTTAAAAACCCTTAAAATGTATAGTGAAAAGTTCTTTTAAAAGCATCTGGAATGCAATAAAGTAATTTTAAAGCTGTTTTTAAAGCATTTGCTGCATGGATTAAAAAGATAGGCCAATAAATAATTCATATAGGCCTATCAGTCAGACAAAATTGCATTGCAGCAAATCCTTTAAATTTCAAGGACAAAGATTTACATACTTTTTTTATTATTGAATACAATTATAAAATAAAACGCAAATTATAATCGGGCCTGTTTTAGGCTTTCCCTTATTTTTATATTTTAGATGGTGAGGTGACGGGAAAAATGACTCGCCATCTCCTCATTGGACGCGCAGAGAGAAATATATGCATCTTAACGGATTACATAGGCTAATGAAGAGTTTTTGCTTTGCTTTGAATTATTTCGTTTTAAAGTAGTATTTTAAAGCTTTCTATAGGTACAGTATATTTATCAAATCTCTGAGCCAGTTTCGAGTTGCCGAGTTTCGGTTCATCATTGAATCGCTCTTGTTCAAAACCGGCAGAAAGAGCATTCTCTGTTTTCCTAATTTATAAAAGCACAATGTTGATATTGTGAATGCACACAAATAAAAGTAGACCCTTTACAGTTCCAAATGATATATTACTCTTACCTTTATGAGAAAAAAAAATCACACGACGTATTTTAAGTTGTTTTTACTGTAAGAAAAAAATCCAAGTGACCACGCTGGAGCCTTATTGTCCTGTAAAGCTTGCTTCAGCTTCCACTCGCCACACAAACTGTTGGATATTGCACATTTATATAGGTTAAACATTTAAACTAACACTGTGATATGCTTGAACTGTTTATAGGCCTATCTATCGATTTTATTTTAGTCAAGTCGTGATGATTTGATAAGGCTAAATTAATCAAACATAGGCGATCAACTCTGATGCTGGCCGCTTGGTCGGTGCTTAAAAGAAAAAAAAACATTTAACGAACAAAAAATGCTCCCAAGGTTTTTCTAAATTAACTTTGTTTCGTTTAAAAAAAAAAACGAAACATAGTCTAATCACTTTTCCATTACATACAAAACTGAACTCCTTTAATAGGTAGCTAATAAGCTGTTTTGGGAGAAGGGAAAGACTCAAATCGCTGAGAACAAAAAAAAAAAATAAGTTTTTTTTTTCTTCCAGTACATCCATGATATTTCCATGTACCGCTTTTAAGCCACAACCTACAGATCCCACAACACAAACATAACATTCACAAAAATAAAAGCAAGCATTGGCAGTGCTGCGTGCGTGATTTACAGGATGTGTGCAATGCGGCGCATCAAATAGCCCTGCATCAGTTTAATAACTTTGATAACTTTAATTCTTACAACTGTTAAATTAATGGGCAAATGGTAAATATGTCGAAGATCACATAGAAATAGAGAGCAAAATAGCCAATGTAAACTAAATGTTATAAACATCGGAGCAACCATAGAAATGTTTAAATGAATCTTTATTATAACAAATTTAACCTATATATTTTTTTTTATTCACAACAGTTTACAGTTGCCCACAGAAAAAAACAGGGGGTGCTGCAGCACCCTCAGCACCTCCTGTTCCCGCGCCCCTGCAGATACTGACTGGTTTTCGGATCCCACTGCACTCACAAAAAATATTCTTTAAACTTACTTAATTAAATTATGGACAGTGGTTCCACACAACCAAATTGTTCTTTATTTACATTAATGGATTTCTTTGAGTCTATGTAAAATTACTGTGTTGAGACAACACAATTGAATGAGGAAAATCAATGTGAAATAGTAATGTCCAACCAAATCAATTTAATCACTTTCCTTTAACTTAAACCAATTAAGTTCAGTCAACATGTTTTGGTTTATTAAAACTGGCCAAATATGTTTCACTGAACCAACATAAGGAGCTTGGTTTCAAACAAGCCAATTAAATTATGGACAGTGGTTCCATCCAATTAGTTATTGTTAATTTAACTCAATTGTTTCTATTTAAAGTTACTCCCTTTAAAAAAGCGTGTGTGTGTGTGTGTGATTGTCATGTAATGACTCATACAAAGGCAAGATTTGTAACAAATGATCAAACTGTATTTGTTAAACAAGCATAATAAACAGTTTTAAACAGCCTGCTCAATCTTACATTCAAGAGATTAGACTTGTGCAAATGCATTAACATTGTTTTTCAGTTTCAATGCATTATTTTAGAAAAGTCAACAAAAATAAATAAGTTCTTCCTCTTAATTGAGAAAAAAAAGAGATAAAAAACCGAGGTCAGAAATGACAGTTGGCAGATTACAATTGAAGTACTTTGAGAGGCTAGTCATACACAACATCAAAACCAGCCTCCCCAACACACTCGATCCGCTCCAGTTTGCATACCGCCCAAACCGCTCTACGGATGATGCAATTCCCTCCACCCTCCACCTGGCTCTTACCCACTTAGAAAATAAAGACTCCTATGTTAGAATGATGTTTATTGACTTCAGCTCAGCATTCAACACAATAATCCCACAACAGCTCATTAACAAACGAAACCTGCTGGGCCTTAACAACTCCTTCTGTAACTGGATCCTGGACTTTCTAACCGGAAGACCTCAGTCAGTCCGTGTCGGCCACAACACCTCAAGCACTACCTCACTGAGCACAGGTGCCCCATAAGGCTGTGTGCACAGCATGCTGCTTTTCACGCTGCTGACCCATGACTGCACTGCCAAGTTCAGCTCCAACCACATCATCAAGTTTGCCGATGACACATCAGTGGTAGGTCTCATCAGCAACAACGATGAAATGCACTACAGAGAGGAAGTGGCACAGCTGGCTGAATGGTGTGGTGCAAACAACCTGTCCCTCAATATGAGTAAGACAAAGGAGGTTATGATGGACTTCAGGCGAAACTCGGGTGACCATCCCCCACTGACCATCGACAGCTTGACTATGGAGAGAGTCATCAGCGTTTGATGTGCATGGGGGTGCACATCAAAGAGGACCTCACCTGGACCACCAACACTACATCACTCTCCAAGAAGGCGCAACAGCACCTGCACTTCCTCCGCCGGCTGAAAAGAGAAATCTCCCTCCACCCATCCTCACCACTTTCTACAGGGGAACCATTGAGAGCGTGCTGACCAACTGCATCACTGTCTGGTATGGGAACTGTAGTGTAGCAGACCGCAAGACCCTCCAGCGGACAGTGAACACAGCTGCAAAGATCATCGGTGCCCCTCTCCGCTCTATCCTGGACATTTTTCTAGCAGGATGCTCCATTAAAGCTACCAGTATCGTGAAGGACCCCACCCATCCCTCCCACAATCTCTTCCAGCTCCTACCATCTGGAAAACGGTTCCGGAGCATCAGAGCCCGCTCCGCCAGATTGCTCAACAGCTTTTCCCCAGGCTGTGAGAGCCCTGAACTCAAATCTCCCTTCCCCTCTCTGAAACCCCATACAAACCCCCTACATCCTGAAACATGGATCATCACACCGCCCACCTCCCCAAACACCCCACAACCATACAACATCACTGAAAAAACTCTGAAACTTTTTTGTGCAATTCAAAGTGTGCTACACACAGGTGAGTGGGGCTGTACAAACCACCTGTAGTAACACACTCTCCTGTATTCGCACTAGACACTTTCACACATTACTATGTGTACATAATCCCACAAAAGACCACCAACACTACATCACTCTCCAAGAAGGCGCAACAGCACCTGCACTTCCTCCGCCCGGCTGAAAAGAAATCTCCCTCCACCCATCCTCACCACTTTCTACAGGAACCATTGAGGCGTGCTTACCAACTGCATCACTGTCTGGTATGGGAACTGTAGTGTAGCAGACCGCAAGACCCTCCAGCGGACAGTGAACACAGCTGCAAAGATCATCGGTGCCCCTCTCCGCTCTATCCTGGAATTTTTTCTAGCAGGATGCTCCATTAAAGCTACCAGTATTGTGAAGGACCCCACCCATCCCTCCCACAATCTCTTCCAGCTCCTACCATCTGGAAGACGGTTCCGGAGCATCAGAGCCCGCTCCGCCAGATTGCTCAACAGCTTTTTCCCCCAGGCTGTGAGAGCCCTGAACTCAAATCTCCCCTCCCCTCTCTGAAACCCCATACAAACCCCCTACATCCTGAAACATGGATCATCACACCGCCCACCTCCCCAAACACCCCACAACCATACAACATCACTGAAAAAACTCTGAAACTTTTTTGTGCAATTCGAAGTGTGCTACACACAGGTGAGTGGGGTTGTACAAACCACCTGAAGTAACACACTCTCCTGTATTCGCACTAGACACTTTCACACATTACTATGTGTACATAATCCCACAAAAGACCACCAACACTACATCACTCTCCAAGAAGGCGCAACAGCACCTGCACTTCCTCCGCCGGCTGAAAAGAGAAATCTCCCTCCACCCATCCTCACCACTTTCTACAGGGGAACCATTGAGAGCGTGCTGACCAACTGCATCACTGTCTGGTGTGGGAACTGTAGTGTAGCAGACCGCAAGACCCTCCAGCGGACAGTGAACACAGCTGCAAAGATCATCGGTGCCCCTCTCCGCTCTATCCTGGAATTTTTTCTAGCAGGATGCTCCATTAAAGCTACCAGTATTGTGAAGGACCCCACCCATCCCTCCCACAATCTCTTCCAGCTCCTACCATCTGGAAGACGGTTCCGGAGCATCAGAGCCCGCTCTGCCAGATTGCTCAACAGCTTTTTCCCCCAGGCTGTGAGAGCCCTGAACTCAAATCTCCCCTCCCCTCTCTGAAACCCCATACAAACCCCCTACATCCTGAAACATGGATCATCACACCGCCCACCTCCCCAAACACCCCACAACCATACAACATCACTGAAAAAACTCTGAAACTTTTTTGTGCAATTCGAAGTGTGCTACACACAGGTGAGTGGGGCTGTACAAACCACCTGTAGTAACACACTCTCCTGTATTCGCACTAGACACTTTCACACATTACTATGTGTACATAATCCCACAAAAGACTCAATAGTATATGTATGTTTACATGCTCATGCACTATGAATACCCTTACACTGTTCACCAGCCAACTGCTTGACTTGCGATGTTTCTCTCTGCACATGTACAGTATTCATTTAAAGCATTCGTACAGTTTGTATAGTTTGTATTTTTTAGTCTATGTATAGGTTAACATTTATATACAGTATATTTACAGTTAAAATCTGACAGTAGGTTAGTTTGTGTATAGGTGTATAGTGTTATTTTTTTACTTCATTGTTGTATGTCTGTATTTATGTAGTACCGTGGTCCTGTGAGGCACGACGTTTCGTTCCTGTAGCTTCCTGTAGCTCAACTGGTAGAGCATGGCGTTAGCAACGCCAAGATCATGGGTTCGATTCCCAGGGAAAGCAAGAGCTGATAAAATGTAGAAACTGTAACTTGAATGCAATGTAAGTCGCTTTGGATAAAAGCGTCTGCTAAATGCATAAATGTTCCACTGTATGTACCCACATGTAGCGGAATGACAATAAAGCTCAACTTGAACTTGAGTTAAGTGTCTGAAAACATCACAATCAGTTCACACTTAAGTATATTCTTTGAAAGTATACGACCCCAAATCAGAAAAAGTTGGGACAGTATGGAAAACGCAAATAAAAAAAGAAAGTAGTGATTTCTAAATTGACTTTGACTTGTATTTCATTGCAGACAATATGAACACAAAATATTTCATGTTTTGTCTGGTCAACTTCATGTCATTTGTAAATATACATCCTTTCCTGTCATTCAGACCCGCAACACATTCCCATGTGGACAGGAGCAATTTAGGGCTAGTAATGAGGTAAATTGGTTAAATAATGATGTGATTTGAAACAGATGATGTCAACAGCATCCAAGAAAGGTCTAGTCCTTTAGGAGCAAAGATGGGCCGAGGATCGCCAGTTTGCCAACAAATACGTGAGAAAATTCTTGAAATGTTTAAAAACCTTGTTCCTCAAAGAAAGATAGGAAGAGATTTGGATATTTCACCTTCAACAGTGCATAACATAATTAAAAGATTCAAGGAATCTGAAGGAATTTCAGTGCGTAAAGGACAAGGGCACAAGCCTAAGCTGAACAACCGTGATCTCCGATCCCTCAGGCGGCACTGCATCAAGAATTGTCATTCATCTATAAGCGATATCACCACATGGGCTCAGGACTACTTTGGCAAACCTTTGTTAAGTACCACAATACGTAGTTACATCCACAAATGCCAGTTAAAACTGTACTGTGCCAAAAGGAAGCCCTATGTTAACAGTGTCCAGAAGCGCCGTCGACTTCTCTGGGCTCGGAGGCATCTGGGATGGACCATCACACAGTAGAAACGTGTACTGTGGTCAGATGAATCAGTATTTCAGGTATTTTTTGGGAGGAATGGACGCCGTGTGCTCCGGACCAAAGAAGAAAAGGATCAACCAGGCTGCTACCAGCAACAAGTCCAAAAGCCAGGGTCTGTCATGGTATGGGGTTGTGTCAGTGCCCTTGGCAAAGGTAACTTGCACTTCTGTGATGGCACCATTAATGATGAAAAGTACATAGAGATTTTGGAGCACAATATGCTGCCTTCAAGAAGACATCTTTTCCAGGGACGTCCATGCATATTTCAACAAGACAATGAAAAACCACATTCTGCACACATTACAAAGTCCTGGCTGCGGAGGAAGAGGGTGCGGGTACTTGACTGGCCTGCCTGCAGTCCCGACCTCTCTCCAATAGAGAATATGTGGCGCATTTTGAAGCGCAAAATGCGACAACGAAGACCCTGTACTGTTGCCCACCTTAAGACTTGTTTGCAGGAAGAATGGGACAAAATTACACCTGAAACACTTCATCACTTGGTCTCTTCAGTCCCTAAACGTCTTTTAAGTGTTGTGAAAAGGAATGGCAACATTACAAAGTGGTAAATGCTTTACTGTCCCAACTTTTTTTGGAATGTGTTGCAGGTCTGAATGACAGGAAAGGATGTATATTTGCAAATGACATGAAGTTGACCAGACAAAACATGACATATTTTGTGTTCATATTGTCTGCAATGAAATACAAGTCAAAGTAAATTTAGAAATCACTACTTTCTTTTTTTATTTGCGTTTTCCATACTGTCCCAACTTTTTCTGATTTGGGGTTGTATTATATCTGTAATAAGTAAAAGTTTTGCATACTTTCATAATTTTTTGAATTAATTGACTTAGCTGTGTTTTTTTAGTCTTTACAAACTTAAATACAAATTGAGCAATTTAAGATTAACAATCAAAAACATTTTAAAGAAAGAAAATGTAATTAATGCTAGCAAAAATAGTAAATAAATTCAAATAAGTTAATGATTTCTGGGCAGCAAAGGCCTTGTCTTCATGACTTACTGTAAAAGCAATCGTGAGTTATAGAATATGGAATTGCAATTAATAGAGGAACAGTAAAAAACACTTGGTGAAAAAACTATGGTTAGCGGGGCGCCTTGACCATTCGAGTGTGATAGATAGTTCCCAGTGATATTAATTTCAGACTCTTATGGGAAGCATGAATACAGCTTGCTGTCAGATTGATGTCAGATTCAGACAGCTGTGCATGCGTACCATGTAGCATGGCTTGCTGTGACAAACGCCTGATAACTGATTCTCCAGTGATCAAATTTAAGCTTATTTTGATTACTCAGTCCAAATATTTCTGTTCAGAACTGTTCATAAGCAATAGAATCATGATGTAAATCATGAAACTGACTGTGTGTGGAAACAAAATGGGCCCTCAAGGGAGCCAGGCTGAGATGGAGGACTATTTATTTTGCAGTTCAAAATATTGTTTACATGCTCACTTCTGTTTTCTGCAAGTGGTGTAAAGGACAATTGACAAAGTAAGAGTTGCACAGAGGCATCTGGTTAATGTCTGAGGTTAAAATCACACAACTTTTGTCATCATAATTAGCCCATAGTCTTTTACGTTCATCTGTGTGTTTCTCTCTTAATCTTTCTCTGTCTGAAACTGGAGCCATGCAGCCTTTCTCTCTGGTTTTATAACAGCTGTACCTCTTATAGTTAGAACAGATAGCATTATAACATTACAATCTAACATTGCTCATTTACAATCACTAAACTAAAAGTTAAAATCACTAAATTAAAACTACATTTTAACTGCTATAAGAAACACACATCAACTCATCTGAGCTTAGTAATTAGGACTGCATTAGCTTACATTTTATTTACCCATTACAATAGTCCCTTTACAGTTACTGCTATCATAAAATGCATATTTGACTCAGAATTATTGTGCTCCTATTTTAGCGTGCATGCGCGTAGCAGCTCGTCCACTCGCAAAAGCCCACTCCTGACAGCAAAATGGATATATTTGCATGACTTTCTAACATTGCAGATGGAAATTATACTCGTGACGTCAGTTGTGCTCTGAGGAAAACAAAACGATTCAAATGCATTAAACAGCACAAATATATTCGCAGATTGCCATGGTGGATTGATTTGATCCATGATTGACATTAAGGGCTGCTTAAAAATAAGCGGGCACAAATTAGTGAGATTATGTGAATTTACACGCTCGTTTATAAGCGATTTAGCCCCGATTGATTTGTTAGGTTATTTCAAGTCAGATTTTGGACTTTAATCCCTGCTTTTCCTCTGGTCTGCGTAGTGTTGTTGTGTGTAACACAGTTCTTTGATCGGGAAGAAGGAGGCGGCAACCGGCGAACATTTAATACTTTAATAATCAAATAAACAAACACAAATGAAAAGCGACAGCCCCTCACGGATGACTGCCACCCACAAAACACAAAATAAAATCCAGGCCTGGTCTTCTCTCGTCTTTCACTGTCGTCACTCCTCATTTAACCCTTCCTAAACTCCTCCATGGGACTCGAGACCGGTGAGTGGCGCAGGTGTCATTCATTATAATTTACTCCACTGGCCTCGCTCCGTTCCCACGGCTCTCGGCCCCGCCCCACTTGTCACATACCCCCATCGCCCCTCGCAGGCCGGGGGGTATTCCCGAGACTGCGCTCTACTCCCCCGCTCCCGGAGGGGGGCCCATCAGGGTGGCCGCGGCATATACCTGGGGGTAAGGACAGATGAGGCAAGAGAAAAGGAGATGGAAGGATGAAGAGTGACAGAGACGAGAGAAAAAATAAATAAAAATATCTCGGTCCAGTTCCGGACACACTGCCGCTAGGTCCTCAACCAGATGAGCTGCTCACTCGCGGTGCCATGCGATGGTACTGGACATATTTGGTGGACGGCCCGATGCTCCTCCACCTCCTGGCAGATGGCGATGGCTCCTCTGGTCGAGGGCAGCCGGCAGCTCCTCCCCCGTTCCCTGCTCCTCCCCAAACATGGCGGATGGCAGCAGGCTTCGGCCTCCAGGCAAACGCGGCCGACTCCTCCGCTCCCTCTCGGACGGCAGCCACCCCTCCTCGACCCGGAGCACGGCAGCGAATCTTCCGTCCCACCTGTTTTTCCATTGCTCCAGCACCACCGCTTCGGGCAGCCACTGGCGGTCTCCGCTACTTCCTGCTGCCCGATCTCCTCAGCACCGCGATCTCCCTCAGCAGCGAGGGCTCTCTGACAGCGTCTCCCTCCTTCCTCCCGGGTTTCGGCACCAATGTAACACAGTTCTTAGATCGAGAAGAAGGAGGTGGGAACCAGCGAACATTTAATACTTTAATAATCAAATAAACAAACACAAATGAAAAGCGACAGCCCCTCACGGACGACTGCAGCCCACAAAACACAAACTAAAATCCAGGCCTGGTCTTCTCTCGTCTTTCACTGTCGTCACTCCTCATTTAACCCTTCCGAAGCTCCTCCGTGGGACTCGAGACCGGTGAGTGGCGCAGGTGTCGTTCATTATCATTTACTCGCTCCGTTCCCACGGCTCTCGGCCCCGCCCCACTCGTCACATAGTGATTTGTCATATTCACATGACGCAGTGATGAGAGAACGCGCTTGAGACAGTTTCGAGAAGAGAAATCAATCTACATATAAATATTGGTCACAGGTTATTGGTCACTTTCTAAATAATAAAAGTGTAGTTGAGTCACATTTCCAGCTCAATGACTCTCGACGCATGTGGCAGGGACTGAAGACCATCTGTTCCTCTGGAAACAACTCTTCCGCCGAGGTGAGAGCAGATCCGTTGCTGGCCGAAGAGCTAAACACCTTCTACGGTCGCTTTGACTGCAATGGCGGCGCAAATCTGCCGATCAGCCGTCAGGAAGCAGCAGACAGAGCAGCGATGATCATGTAATCACCTTTTCAGAGGGCGGCGTTAGGAGGGAACTAAAGAGAGTGAGCGTAAGGAAAGCAGCAGGACCTGATGGGATTACTGGCTGCGTTCTTAGGTCCTGTGCTGATCAGCTTGCTGGTTTGTTTACTTCCATATTTAATGAGTCCCTTGCTACCTCTGTTGTTCCCACCTCCTTTAAAAAATCTGTCATAATCCCTGTGCCTAAGAACAGTAAACCCTCTTGCCTGAATGACTATCGCCCAGTTGCCCTCACATCAACAGTCATGAAGGTTTTGAGAGACTTTTAAAGAAACACATTTGCTCCTCCATCCCTGCTACTTTGGACCCTCTTCAGTTTGCCTATCGGCCAAATTGGTCTACTGATGATGCCATCTCCCAGGTACTGCACTCCTCCCTCACTCACATCGACAGCAAAAATGGCAACTATGTCAGGCTGCTATTCATAGACTACAGCTCAGCTTTCAACACTATAGTCCCCACCAAGCTGGCTGTTAAACTCTCAGACCTTGGCCTAAACACTTCACTTTGTGACTGGATTCAAGATTTCCTCACCGCCAGACCACAAGTGGTGAAAGTCGCCAGTTCACCTCCAACTCCATCACCCTGAACATAGGAGCCCCACAGGGCTGTGTCCTGAGCCCCCTGCTATACTCTCTATACACCCACGACTGCGTGTCCTCTCACAGCTCCACCTCTATTGTCAAATTTGCGGATGATACTGTGGTTCTGGGCCTCATCAACAACGATGACGAGGCCGCATACTTGGATGAGGTGGAGACTTACATCATGGTGCCAGGACAACTGTCTCTCTCTGAGCGTGAGCAAAACTAAGGAGCTGATCGTGGACTTCAGGAAGAGACAGCAGCAGCCCTACACTTCTCTTATGATCAGTGGGACCCCTGTGGAGAGGCTGAGTAGCTTCAAGTACCTCGGTGTAAACATCTCCGAGGACCTGACTTGGACTACACACATTCAAACACAGGTTAAGAAAGCCAGGCAAAGACTGTACCATCTGCGACAGCTGAGGAAATTCAGGGTCTCACCAGCTATCCTGAAAACTTTCTATTCAGGGGCCATAGAAAGTGTTCTGACTCAGTGCATCTCAGTGTGGTATAATAATGCCACAAACCAGGACTGCAAAGCTCTACAGAGAGTCGTGCGCTTAGCTGAGCGCATCTCAGGGTCTGCTCTCCCTCTCTGCAGGCCATCTACATCAAAGCGCTGTAAAAGCAGAGCTGCTAAAATCCTCAAAGATTCAACTCACCCGGTAACCATTCTTTTCTGTTTACTGCCATCTGGCAGGCGCTTCAGGAGCATGATGGCAAGACTGAAAGACTGAGGAAGAGCTTCTTCCCTCAGGCCATCAGGCTCCTAAACTCAAACTCAGTCTCATAAACACTTACAAGACCCATTGTTAACTGTAAATATTCTCACATTCTCATCATTGCTGCTCTATGTACAATACCCTGAACAACCCGTCTGCACATCCCAGTAGTAAGTATACTACACCACCTGTCAAAATGATTGATGACAGGTGGGCGGGACTTCTGGTATAGGGGCGGGACTTCCGGTGTAGGTGGGACTTCCGGTGTAGGCGGGGCTTCCGGTATAAGGCGGGACTTCCGGTGTAGGCGGGACTTCCGGTATAAGGCGGGACTTCCGGTATAAGGCGGGACTTCCTGTATAGGCGGGACTTCCTGTATAAGGCGGGACTTCCTGTATAATCAATCATGTTATAATGACAGTAGGTTTTGATGTTTTTGACAGGTGGTTTTGATGGTGGTTTTGATGGTTTTGATGTTTTGACAGTAGGTTTTGATGATTTTGACAGGTGGTTTTGATGGTTTTGATGTTTTGACAGCAGGTTTTGATGTTTTGATGATTTTGACAGGTGGTTTGATGGTTTTGATGTTTTGACAGCAGGTTTTGATGTTTTTGATGATTTTGACAGAAGGTTTTTGTTTTGAAGGCTGTATAATAAATGACAGAAGGTTTTGTCTTTTGAAGGCTGTTATCAGGAAATTCCTCCCACCCGCCGCTTCCAGCGTATATAAATGGGTCAGTGTGTTCTACATCAATCAGAAAGAAAACATGAGCTACATGAGCATGGACTGTTTATCGTCCCTAAATCCCCAGAGGCGGGGTGAGCAGCAGAACGACGGACAGTCTGATGGCCAGTCTGACTATGGCACCGAGAAAACCTTTTGGTCACGTCCGTTTGACAAACTTTCTCCATGAACTTTCGGAATGACTAAAGGTGAATTTATGATGAGCAGTAACCGTGTATTCGGGTACAAATTCCTAAATCAACTCGAGTTGTTATATTCTACACCACCGACAACGCATGGCGAGTTTCAGCCGGGGAAGGCGTGTGTTGTATTTCCTGAAAAGACTGGTCATTATTTTACAAATTTGTCTGGAAGGATCTGAACAGCGGCGAAGAGCCTTTGTACATTTCAGAGTGGGACGGGTAGACCCGAATGTCGGTACCGCGTGGTAGGTGACCACACTAAAAAGAACCCAGATGATTCTGTCTACATATTCTGCTGTAAAGACAAGACAAAGCTCAACAAAAATCGGTCAGGGGTCGTCCTGCCTAACGAGCATAACGATCTGTATGAAATGCAATTTTTGTTCAAGTGGCGCGATCTGGATCTGCTGGCGGTATTTTTCAATAATAAACAAGATGTTCAAATGGTGCGAGCTGCATGACGGCTACAACAAAATTAAAGTGCAGCTGTTCCACCCTGAGAGATGCGTGCGCAGCAGTACATCTGTGCGCTATTCCTTCATTTACTACGGACATCCGGAGCTCGCCGGTCAGACCCTCCCAGGCGTCGTTTATAAACCATGGCTGCAGTGCTGACGTCCCGCCCCTTTACTACATTTGCAACATTCCTGTCTGTTTTACCCTCCCAACTTCTACTTGACACACACTTTGACGAGCTGTCAGGCAAGCTGTTTAAGCCCTTTTTCATTCCATCATCGGTATTCTCCTAAACCGCTGTGGGTTAAAATCTCACCCCATCGTATCCAAGGGACAGTCGGGACTATTCTGCACAATTAAAAGGCGAACCATTCATAGTTGCCAAGCTAGAAGAAATCAGGCTGAAACTTCTGGACAAACCCTGCAAGGAAATAGTCTCTGACGTCGTTGATCTCTGGCAAGGTCTTTCAATTGTGAATGGCGGCGACCAAGTCAGCTCCAGCATGGGTGTAGCCTCTAGCCTAAGGAGCTGTATGGAATTCATGTTTAAAGAGCATTACAGACGGCAGATGACTGAGCTGCTGTATAAGATTATTGACGCAGCCCACCCCGATATTCCAGTTGACCACAACACTACGCGTCAGGCAAATCTCAAGAAAAATATGGTGTTAATAAGAGGACTGGCTAATTCATGGACGATTTGACGGATAAATGTGTTGATGGTACCGACCCCCTGATGTAATGATAAAGAGGTTCTAGATATGATGATTGAATCACAATGTCGATCGAAATCACCGATGTGTTGTGTACTTCTACCTATGTGGCGGATGTATGTACTGAGTTGATCTTGAATGAAAGCGATGATGATGAAATTCAAAAACATGCCGATATTCATGAGACCGTTGACAAAATTGTCGTAATGTATGTTGATTACATCCTAGACAAAAACATGATGGCCTGCGACTTTCTTTTCTGGTTAGACTATCATTGATGTCATTATTACTAACTATTTGCTACATTATTCTTTTTACTAACCATTCTTAGTTAGTGTGTTGTATTATATCCATTTTTACTTTACGTGTATCATTTTACTTAGATTGTATTAATACCATTTACTTAGATTTTGCATGCATCCTGTAACGTTTTTAATAAAAGATTGATTCAAACTACTTGTACGCGCGTTATTCTTTGCATCGGTTGAACGACAGCATGTCGGAGCTCATGAAAAGGCTTATTATACACCGTCCAACCCCGGCTCTCTAGGGGGTAAAGATACGTTGGAATCTGTCTTCAGCGCTGGATTGTTCCATAAAGACACGGCGGGTCACATGGATGTTCAAGACCCCGCAGGCCATAACGCAGGGTTGTCGAAGAGATCGGGTTACACCAGCGAAAGCAAGGAGGTGGAACTACTTGCCCCCATACACAGCGATATATTCTTCCAAGAGAAACTTATGATAAACGGGGTTGATATCAAGATACGACTTATTCAAGCAAAAGATGAATTCTGTCTGATGAGGGCCGACGATGTGGCTTACAAATTAAATATAGTGTCCGCATCCCTATTTGTCAAGAAAGTTACTGTATCACCACCGGTGAGACTGGCTCACGCTCAGACATTACTCTCGACAACGGCCAAGTACCCTGTCGATAGGGTCAGTCTAAAATCGTTCTCCATACCGGCCGGCTCTCGTGTTTCGAATCAGGAAAATCTGTTTTTAGGAACGCTACCAAAGTCTATCGTCATTGCCATGGTCGACAACGACGCATTCACCGGTTCCTACACAAAAAATCCATTCGCGTTCAAACATTACGATCTGGAATTCTTAGCCGTCTACGTCGACGGTCAACAATATCCCTCCAAGCCTCTACAACCTAATTTCGAAGCTGGTTCGGCAGTACGAGAATATTATCAGTTGGTGATGACGACCGAGACACCTTAAAGACCAACCGCTCTGTATTGGCAGGAATGATTTCCTGAGAACGGATACACACTTTACGCATTTAACCTCACGCCCGGACGAAGAGTGCGGTCAGCACATTTCCCTCATCAAGTCCGGGAATATCAGAGTCGAAGCTCGTTTCAGAAAACCACTGCCGAATACCATTAATTTAATTGTTTACGCAGTATTTGACAGCATCATTGAATTGTCTAACCGCCGCCAGGTACTGATAGACTACTATTGAGATGAACACACTGCAACTCACCGCCATCATGGATAAAATTACATGCAGGACTCATTTTCTCGGCGTTCTACCGAGCGATCAACTACCCAAAAAACCCATAAGGATCTTACCGTCGGCCTGTATCATTAACACTCACCCTGCTAGGCTACCAGGTGAGCACTGGATCGCCGTTTATTTAACCCAAGACGGGCCCACGTGTTTTTTCGACAGCTTCGGCAATCCGCCCAACAGCCATCGCTTTCCAACCACCATCAATAACTTTCTAGCAGCCAACGACGCCGACGTATTATATTCCGACAGACGAGTCCAGGATTATTCATCGGATACCTGCGGTCAGCACTGTGTGTTTTTTCTATATCATTTAGCCAGAGGATACGACTATAACCATGTGATGAAACTATACACCGATGATTATATTAAAAATGATAAAATGGTGTCCCTATTTGTGAAGAGATTAAGACCGTATGTTTGTAATGATAAAATGTTTTCCTGCGTTCACTGTGTGCAGACATGTCTGACATATAAATAAAAATCTTAAAACCATTATATTTTTAATCGTCTTTTGTTGAATCATAAGATACATATTAATGTACACACACACACACACACACACATACACACACACACACACACACACACACACACACACACACACACACACACATGAAAGGATTCGTTAAAATTCCAACCATTGTCTTGGATCGATAGTCGGGATTTAAACACAGAGTCTTCGGACTGGAAACACGGAGTGTGAATGTCTTCGTGCTCTTTTAGAAGGTCTGACACGGGCGGGTGTCGGGTTTACTCTTTAGAGATTTAATTGTGCTCCTGACCTGTTGATTCGGCACTGTAGAAAAAGGGATGTTTAATTCGGCAAAGGCACGTAGAAACTCTGACCATCCTACAGGTCTCCGGTTATCACGAACCTTTTGCGGGCCGTGACATTTTTAACAAATCGACCATGTGTGAGCCTTGTGGCTTTACCCTGAACACAAACTCCCGATTCGTTCCACGCGCTTAGTCCTTTAGCTTTAGACATCTTGTCTAATATCTTGTCTTCACACTTCTCGAGGTACATTCTTCAGAACTTCATCCACCACATGCTCCTCAGCACCGTCGTCTTCGACGCTAGCCACGGTCGGTACTTCATCTTTATGAGTGGGGTCGGTAACGACTGCGTTAAAACACCGCCTCGCGATCGCCTTGTTTAACGATGGTCAAAACCTGCTCAGGGTATTTGTGTAAAGTTTTGCTTTTTCGTATGGGTTCAAATCAGTGCGGAGTAAAATATTTCTCATGGCGACGCCCAAATCGTTTTCCACACTCTGTTGAATAGTCTCGCGAACATTTTCAGTTCTCGCCTTATCCAGTTGATGCTGCGGGACTAAATACATCTTCTCGGCGTACTCCATCCTATCTGTTTGCTATCAAGCTCGAAGAAAGAATGCGACGCTCAGGAGCGGTAAAAGGAATCCACCCTTCTGGTTGAAGACTCGTTTCTTTGCCGCTATGCCGATTTTTATCGGCTACAAATTTAATTTCGGCTTTTCTCTTTTCAGTTTTCGGTACTGTTGCGGATTGACAGGAATAGTCCCGTAGAGGATGTTAAGCGCCACTTCACACAGCGATAAAATGAATTTGTAGGGGCGCCGATTGTAAAATAAGACGTTGTTTAGGAGATGCTTTATGTAGCAGTTTTAACACCGGCAGATGTTTACAAAGTCTGGCGGACATGGTGATTTGATCACGTTCTTCTTCTTTTTTCGGGATATAAACCACTTGACGGTCGGAAAGCAATCCTGTTCTGAGACGGTACTGCTCGGGAGTTTTGCTTTATAGTCTATCATTATGTAGCCGAAAGGTTGGTTGACGCGTCGTGGTAACACTCCATAAAGTATTTTGTGTTTCCGGGGTACATTTGGCGTCCTAGCATCGCTACTTGATTGATGTCCCGAGGATTTTTAAACAGAATCATATAATTGGCGTTTAAGCTGATGGTTCGCTGGATTTACCCTGTACAAATACATTTTGCACTATATAAATAGCGCTAAGATTGCGGTGATGGACGTACTGCGTAAACACCCTTTGAAGCTCAATTTGCGCTGGCTTGCTGCATCAAATCATCCACGATGAGAAGATTTGGTTTAGTGACGGGTAGCAAATCATCATCATTCAGAATCTCTGGTATTCCTTGCACAAATTTAATGTCGTACAATTTAAGCACATCATCATACAAAGGCTGCCAACAATCATACAACCAAACAATGTTTTCAATTTTCTTGGAAATTAAATTCAAACCTTTTTCCAACAAAAGTTTCACAAAATAAGACTTTCCAGAATTGGACGGTCCGCTTATAACACAACTAAATGGATGTTGTAGTCTGAAATCAAAATCGGAAACATCCATCGACCCTCTGTGCATCATCATCTGATCAGTAGCCATAAGGAGCGTGGTGAAATCGGGCAAAAGTCTGCGCTTATTATACACCACCTTAAACCTTTTAACGACTGATTTGTTGTGCAACGTGAGAGTCTTTTTATCCCTCACAATGTTTTCTGTGTGAGCCAGGATGTATTTGGTACTATCATGCGACGTCACATAACTGTCAACCAGACCAATCAGGGTTTCCAGGCGGATGGCTTGGGAATTTTTAGCATTCAGCGTTATCCCTTAGCTTTCATACACACTTTCCCTTTGGACGCCTGGAAACCGTACGATTTAGGGCGCTAGCGCAAAACTCTGTAATAAAATCCCCATCGTCTATTTCGCTTGTCAGCTCGCCCAAATGATCACCCAGAGGCGGCTCCCAGTCGCCGCCCTAGACACTGAACACGACGCTGTCTGTGTCCGAGTAAAGAAGACGGTCACCGAGTCTGTCCATCAATTCGTACAATTCCAGTCGGGCGTGTGCCGTGGTGAACGCACCAATAAACACGTTAACGTCGCGACCCTTACAAACATCCTCTTTGTTGGGTTTATGCTGGACGAGAGCCACGTCGTCTGAGACGAATGAGAAATACGACAAGGTGTCGGTATTGCAAGCGATTCTGGTGAAATCTTCGGCTCGCTCACCAGAGTCGCTTTGAGGTAAGTTTGGTCTTAAAGAGAACCTACCCCACAAGCTGTTCAAAATAAGTTTGGTGATCGCTCTCTGGGCAGCGTTGTGCTTGATCTTTTCGGGGTCGAGTTGAATCCCCTCTTTTTCAAAATATTCGCGAATGTAAGTTTCTCTCTCAGCGTCCGTGACAACATTCGACGGGTAACCCCCGCTTGTTGTTTCAACCGCAAAAACGTTTTGACGTATTTGACAAACAAAGTGTCTGACTGTTGTGGAAAATGCCAAACCTCGTCAATCTTGGCTACCACATAACCCTTCTCGATGGCTTTTAAAAGCTCAATGGATACCCAGGAGCTGGAGAGTGATCTTTCCTCATCCGTGTGGGTACAGCTCGTGGTCTGGTTTTGATCGTGAGCGGTTCGGCATAACGGAAACATGAGTTTTCCTTGGCATCTGTAAGGAGAACAGGATGCAGTAATTTGCGGGAGGGTACACGGTCGCTTTGATAAGCCCGTAATAATTTTCAATCGGTTCAAAATTGTTGATAATGATTTCTGGATGTTCAATCGGGTAGCTTTTCCTAGCCTGGCAGAAGGGGTAGAGGCTGGTGAAATCGAGATACCTTATTTTCTCATCTCCGCTCACTTTGTGATAGAGTTTATAAGCGTTAGTGCGCCCGCCAAACAGGGTGTCTCGAGGGTTCAGTCTCTCTGGGCGGAATAACCGGTCATAAATTCTATCACAGAGGGATCGGTCTTTTCATGTCGTTCCATTCACATTCCCAAAGAACCTCGATTTGCAAACCGTGCAGCGTTCTGCAGAATTTCGATCTTATCGTCAAACTGTCTCCTGAGAACCCCATAGGGTACTCCCGACAAGGGTGAGACTCATGGGGTTCAAAGCGGCAGCAGTGCCCGTGGAAGATGCACCCTGCGTATTCTAAGCCGTGCCGCACACCGTCCTGCTGGTAGTAGCCGTCTAAAAGTACTTACCGATCGATGCTTCCGTGGTTTACGGCGTGGTGAGCGATCACGCGTTTGAGTCTTTTGACATACTCGAGCCATTCGATCGAGCCGCTTGAGTAGGACTTATTCTGATCGATGTCGCTTTGTTATGCGTGAGAGCGGCGTGTTTCTGCCGAGATAATGTGTTTTAAAGACCCCCATCGAGCAGCGGCGGCGTCGCGAAGCCAAAAGGTCAAGTCCGGCGCATTGCATGAATGCCTCCCGGTATTTCATGCAACCTTGGCGTAATAAGGCGACGTCGTTAACGGCGTACAGTTCTTTCCTGAAGTCAAACCACTTGCCCTCAACTGTGCTGTACCACGCATCAAACTTTTCACGGTCTTTATCCGACATGTTATCGTAGTTGTAGAACTTTTTGTCGGGTATGGTCCGAAATAGTTCTCGTTTTCCACCCTGTTGAAAAGATGGGGAAGTAGCCTTTTCAGTCGTCGTTAAGTCTAACGCTACGGGCATTTTGGCAAGGGCCATTGGAAAAATGAGTAACTATCGATGTATCGTTCAAACGATTCGTCGTACATGAAAATTATTTTACATCCTTGCATTATGACCTCAATAGCAATCCCGGCTTTGCAAAAATACTCGAGAATCAGAAAGGCGTCGAATCTGGGCGTAATGAGCTATGCCAGCAGTAATGAGCAGTAGCCATTATATCGGGGTGTCTGAAGCGGTTGATTAGCTTAGCGATGCAGTCGGTACCCTCAGCCGTAAATTTCTTCCCTTTGAATGTGATTGCGCCAAACAAAATTAGCCACGTGTCTACCGTTTTCAACGCTGCGTTTCAAAATCGTGAAGATGTATTTCTCGCATGGCTCCTTAGGCTCTAGGGGCTGTATGAAGCATTGGTGTGATCCCTGGCCCGTCAGGCGTTCTCGACAATGGACGCATTTGTCCGGGGCACATATGTGTTTTGTTTTCTTGTCACCCGCTTTAACGTAGTAACGCATAGTTTGCAGTATTTGATAATATCACAGGAGGATTCTTGACCGGGAGGGGGTTCTTTTTATGCATTTCAAGCAATAGCTCGATTTACAATAACGCAAACAATCGGGGCAATGTATGGTTCTTTAGGGAACCTGTGACATTCGGCGTCAAAACAGACATTGCAGGCTTGCTTACATCGATGGTCTCTGCGGTTGGTGTAACTTTTGTAACAAAATTGACAGGACGTATGGCGAACCTAAGAACCCGGTCAGATTCATTATCATGTAGTAATGATCATCATGTAGATAGAGGAACACCGTTTTAGGGTGGAGTTCGTCACAACTTTTGTGCGTTTCTAAGACCATGGCATTCGATCTGTGAAATACAACGATTTTAATGCCTAGTGCTCGTTCAAACGAAGCTATGTCGCTAAGAGCGATTCGGTCTTGAATTGAGAAGCCGACGCTGTTTTGGATGGTGACAGACAGTTTTTCTAACTCTCTCGGGTAGTTGGGGTTAAGAAAACGAGCGAGACAAATAGAGAAACACAATTGATTTGACAAATTTATGGGACAGAACAAATTCGTCTTTTTTTGGATTACCTGATCAACGGCCAGATCTGTAAGTTTTACGCCGTCGACCACCTCCTTGTCTGTTCATGGCTACGGCAGCGTCGATCTCGACAGCGTCGTCCGATAATAACTGCTCGTTGCTCTGTAAAACTCTTTCAAATTGATCCATAAGCGAATCACGTCATAATCATTACCGGGTGTGAGAACACCGCTGATAGGTGTTTGTAGAGTGGGTGCCGACATGGTCATATTGATCACGGGGCATCGTGGCGATTTCTCTAGCGAAGCGGCGATCTCGCTCAACATGCCGTGTAAGGAAGTGTGATAAGAGGCCAAATCTGTAGAGTTAATCTCTCTCAGATTCATGCTCCTTCTCAACGACACACTGTTGAACCGAGGTCGCGGTAAAAGCGTGATATCCGTTAACGAACCCACCTTCTCGAATCAGCGTATCAATTTCCGTGCGGCTTAATCGACTCTGTTTATTAGGGTCAGTCTCGCGTGGCGTCAACATTACCTGATGTGGGTCTCGTGTTGCTGGTCGATGGCTGTGAAGTATCATCACTGTCATGGTGCTCTGTGTCGTCGCAGTCAGGATCGGTGTCGGTACATGCTGGGAGTTGATTATTTAAAACACCACCATATTGTACAACAGGATTGTTGTCTACGCTTAGCACATGATCGTACAAATTAATATTTGGATTTACAGCTAATTCAAAAAGATCCAAATTAGCGTCTACGTTCAGCACTGGATCGTACAAATTAATATTTGGATTTTCAGCTAATTCAAAATGATCCAAATTAGTGGGGGATTGTGAAGATTCTAGATTAAACAAATACTGTTCTAAAGAATCCGGAAGCATTAAAAGCTCGTCCGGCAGCAAACTTAGCATTTCAATCTCGTCCGGTGACAGTTCTGCGTCGTCGTCTGCGCAAAAGCTTTTTGACCCATCCATTTTAGATTTCAGACCAAAACATGAAATATTACAAAATCATAGAGTATAGAAAGCATGCAAAATCATAGAGTATATGGAATATAAAAATCAAAGCATAGATGGAATATAAAAATCAAAGCATAGATGGAATATAAAAATCAATACATGATAGGGTGAAAAACAACTACAACCATAAAAGTTTAATGGAATACATCTATATTGAATTTACTCCTCTGTACCATCAATGATGACGAGAATAAGATGATGAAACATGAGTACCAATTGCGATGGAATTCAGTTACCCTACGATCGCTTCTATTAAATACCTGATCCAGGGTTGATCTCATGGTCTGGATACGACGAAATGTTTGATCGACCGCATTTTGAATGAAGCGATCCTGTGTGTCCAATCGGCTACGTGTCTCGAGGTGAGAGGCGCGAGCCTCGCGCCTAATGTGTCTAATGCGCGACGGGTTTCGTTGTGTGCTTCACGCAACTCACCATAGCGCAGTCAAATTGCTGTTTATATCATCCTGTACGTCACGCAGCTCAATGTATTTGTTGTTTATATCAATCTGTGCGTCGTGAAACTCTTGACCTAATGTCTCTATTGAATTATTGCGCCTAGTATCGGTGAGTGGCTCGTCACCCGGTGAGACACCGTCGGCACTTCTTCAACTTCAATGTCTTCTTCGGCGGTGAGTTAAAGGATATGATGTTTGACCCGCCTTTGTGCTTGTCCAAGTGATGCGTTGAGGCGTATTCAACTCGTCATGTGGTCAGGGCTATAACCCGAACCTGCTGTGTAGAAATATAACACAAAAATCTTAATGGTATGATTCAATTTGAGTTTAAATAATGTAGATAGTCTTACCGTAAAGAAATACGCTGTCAAGACTCGTCGCAGGACTGCTCGGCGGCGTCGGACAAAGAGTTTTCCTGTCAGGACTGGTTTCAGGACTGATCGCCGGGGTAAAACGAACCGGTTTTCTCTCAGGACAGGCCGGTGAGGTAGAACGACGATAAACAGTCCATGCTCATGTAGCTCATGTTTTCTCTTTCTGATTGATGTAGAACACACTGACCCATTTATATACGCTGCTATGGGAAGCGGCGGGTGGGAGGGGAATTTCCTGATAACAGCGTCTTCAAAAGACAAAACCTTCTGTCATTTATTATACAGCCTTCAAAAACAAAAACCTTCTGTCAAAATCATCAAAAACATCAAAACCTGCTGTCAAAACATCAAAACCACCTGTCAAAATCATCAAAAACATCAAAACCTGCTGTCATTTATTATACAGCCTTCAAAAACAAAAACCTTCTGTCAAAATCATCAAAAACATCAAAATCTGCTGTCAAAACATCAAAACCATCAAAACCTGCTGTCAAAACATCAAAACCATCAAAACCACCTGTCAAAATCATCAAAACCTACTGTCAATAACATCAAAACCATCAAAACCACCTGTCAAAAACATCAAAACCTACTGTCATTATAACATGATTGATTATACAGGAAGTCCCGCCTTATACAGTAAGTCCCGCCTATACAGGAAGTCCTGCACAAGTTTTTGCACATCTTATTGTTTTGCACTTTTTTTTATTTCATTGCACATTTTACTCTTATTTCTCCTTTTCTTACCATATGTATGCCCTTGTGTTATGTCACTTTATATAATTTGTATTCTTATTATTTTGCACTGTCCACTGAGCGGACCTGATTCGATTACATTTCACTTCTAATTATACCCTGTATAACTATTATGTGACAAATAAAGAAACCTTGAACCTTGAACCTTGTGTAGCACAGTGCTTCCCAAACCTGTCCTGGAGGCCCCCCTGCCCTGTGCATTTTGTATGTCTCTCTTATCAAACACACCTGATTTAACTCATCAGCTCGTTAGTAGAGACTGCAAGACATGCATTGGGTGTGTCTGATAAGGGATATATACAAAATGTGCAGGGCAGGGGGCCCTCCAGAACAGGTGTGGGAAGCACTGGTGCACATCCACTAGTAATTATATATAAATAAATCGTTTTTTACCAATGCAAATATGTTAGAAACAATGCATCATGGTACAAATGCCAACTTGTATCCGATGCAAACTTTTTAAACCGATGCATCGCTTCGTTAACTTTTTTTGATGATGCTCCGAGTGAATCTGGGAATCGACTCATTCTATTAGCTAGGAATGGTCCAGACCAACCATGTACGAAATTATTGAATACTTATTCAATAAGTATTCGACTTATAGAATATATACTTAACTAAGAACATTTCGTATAACTTTTATACCTTAAATATAAGGTATAACATATACCGTATAGCTTGTTATACCATAATATAAGGTATTAAGGCATAACAATGGTGTAGCATTAAGAAGGTTTTGGGAAAATCAGCCCTGTACAATAAGGAGGAACCAGTGTCGACACTCAGCTGCTTGGGTGGGCGACTCCAACCGCGGCATATAAGCTGTTATTTTATGCATTGTTTCCTTTTGCAGTCAGTGTCACTGACACTTGCATGTGTGTGTGTGTTTAATGGTGAAAAACATTCATTCTCTGGGGAATGTGGAGTTAAATGAATTTTCCACTCATTCTGTGAGAGAAGCCACCTGAAATGACATGCAGAGGGATTCCCATGTGTGTGTGTGTGTGTGTGAGAGAGAGTATGTGTGTAGAAGAGGGAATATTTGTTCCCATGGCAACGAGCCAAACCTTTTCAGTGCTCACCCCTCATCCCACTTTAGAACATTTGAAGTGGTTGCTAGGGTAACAGAGGCAAACAAATAAAACAAAGTAACAAACACAGACTATACCCAAACTCAAGTCAAGTTTTAAAATACATGGTAATGCATAGTCAATTTAAATAGACCAAACACCACTCCAAAGATTTGTTTTTATGTGCTGTTTAAGAATGAGTTTGTCTTAAATCAAGTTGTCTGTCACTACATTGGTAACTGTTTACCATAGCACATCTTCATATAGTCTACAGTACTTAACCCTATAAAGCCTACTGTATCATTTGATATGCAAGACCTCTTTGTGTAGCCCTTGCAAAAACAAAGTGTACTTTTAAAAAGTGTACGTGCAGATCATATAATAATTATACATTCATTAAATAAAAGGCCATTTAAGTGTACTGAAAGAGATACATTTTCATGACTATATATTGTACTTTTTGAAAACTGCACCTTTTTGCAATGTGTAATTAAATTTAACTTACACTAACATTTTAAATAGTTTTTCGTTTTAGAAGTATACTGCTTACAGTATGTTGATGTTTTGACTAATATACCAAAGCACATGTAAAAAATATTTTCTACATAACGGATTATAACATTAAATGAGGTGACTCATATGATTTGTCGGTTTCTTTTCTTTCTACTTTATGAAGCATGTGACATTGATATATTTCTAGATACAGTAGGGTCACTGAATCTATCTGATCAAATGTATAGCTGCTGAAATATGATACCCTCTTTATTTTTATAATAACTGACAGTAACATTAAATAAAATGACTCAAGTAATGTGTCAGCTCCTCCCCTTTCTTTTATATTAAGCACATTGATTAGATATTAATATCTTTACAGATACAGTATAGTATCACTGAATCTGACAAATCAAATCTATAGCTATTGAAATATGAGACCCTCTTTATTTCATAATGGACTATAATGCTAAATGAGGTGACTGATGTGATGTGACAGCTCCTCTTCTTTCCATTTTATAAAGCAAATTGATCTGATATTGATATCTTTATGGATACAGTAGAGTCACTGAATCTTTTCAACAATTATTTTCTTGACAGTAAAAAGAGTCTGAAATGTAACATATCTTTGAAGTATTAAATTACAATTTAACAAAATGCATAAAATAGAATTGAACATTATCAAGTTAGTCAAAAGTTAGTCAAAGTTCTATGAATATTTAAGTGAATACTATTGTCACGAATCTGGTTCTTGAGGTCACGCCCACTCACCACATCTCTTGCACCACACTACAGCTGCACATCACCCACGGACTGCATTTCCCATCCACCATTGCACCAATCACACATCTGTCACCAATCACTCATTTGCCCTGATTGTCTCACCACACCTGCACCTCATTCACACACACACACACACACACACACACACACATATAAGCAGCACACTTCCATGCACACATTGCGAAGTCTTGTTTAGCCCCGTCTGACATTTCCAAGCGGTTTCCCTGAGTGTGTTTCCCTGGACTGCCTATACGACTCTGACCGTTTGCTGCCTGCCTTTTGACCCTGCCTGCCGTCTGATATCCTCTCTGCCCCAACCTTTGCATTGCCCCTGTTGCTGATTCTGCCTTGCCTTCGTTACACCTGTTACTGTCTCTGAACCCTGCCTGTTTGACCTCCTCTTGTTTATCAATAAAGCTGCATTTGGATCTAACGACACTGCCTCTTCACAACTATGCTTTGTTTAGATTGTGTTTATTACAACTTTACAATTTTGTACACTTCAAAATTAATATCTGTAAAGTCTTGTTTACAGATAATTAAATAAATGTACTAAATTAGGTCAACAAAGCTTGTTTATAGGTTTTAAAGTTAACTATTTATTATTTTAAAATGAATTCTAAAGTCCAATTAAAAATCTGTGAAATAGCATTAATTTTACTTAATTTCAGCTAAAATACATGACTATTAGACTACTTATAAAATACATCATATGGTGTCTTTAATTAAAATACTCTTTAATATATTGTTGAAATACATTTTAAATGTACTAAACCGCAAAATGACTAAAAAGGTTTGCTTACCTACATTTTTCAAAGTATCTTATTTTGTGCTCTGCAGAAGGAGGTTTGAAACAGCATAAGCAGAAGTAAAATATTTTTGGATGAATATCCCTTTAAGACTGACTTTGACATATTGAAGTAGAGGTCAGCACTCATTTCAAAGCAGACATAATTACCATGCCCTTTTAAAATATGGCCTTTTATTAAAAAAATAACTATAAGAAAAATCTACTTGCCAGTTGATGACTAACACATGCTTATATTTATCAATGAAGAGGTGGTCAAACCTGAACACAGTACAGATGTTTCAGCGAATTTCACATGCAGGCTTTCAAAGCCACAATATTGGTATAGTAATATATATTTATTTGACTACTGCAATTTTTAGCATGACTAAAATATCTAGTCTTCATACTGTAGGTTTGAATTACATTAGCGATATAAGTGATATAAACTGAACTCTCCTCTTTCCCTGCTCAACAAAACAGCCTGTTTTGTATCATTTTCCAAACCACAATTATGAGCCTTTCAGTATGCTGTATGAATGTGGATTTATGTATGCAATTCACTCACATGTTTATCATTTTGTTTCTTGAATACGAACAGTTCAGAAGCATGACGATCGGCCAACTTTTCATGCTTATACGAAGTTACAACCACACAGATAATCAAAACAGACTCATAGACTTACTTTATATTATCAAATAGAGCATTTTTGTGCATTCTAACCAATAAAATGTGCAGCTCAAAATTCCAAAAAATGAAAATGAAATGGAAAAATTCAATTCAAATCCAATTAAAAAAATTAATGTGTAACAGAAAAAAGCAGATAGAGAACGTCCCTTGCACATTATACATATGTCTGCCCAGTCTCACATGGATTTCCTGAGCGCTTCACAGCATATGTGAAACCGTGTTCGTCTGAAGGACAGGGGACCCCTGTCTTCCCAGCATCCTGTGTGCCGCTATCTAAACATGGCCTCTCTGAAAGCTCATTCTGTGTGTCTCTCTTGGGCCCCATATGCAGCGAATGCCTTCTGAATATTAACAGGGCCTAATCTTACAGTGGCCCCTGAGCAGAATCTCAAGGAGAGAGATACTTGTGGGTCAGGCGCAAATTATCCACTCGATCTTAAGAACCATTTCTGCTACTTTCTTTTAACTGTTCTCCATCTAGCAGATTATTATCATTATTATTTATTTATTTATTTTTGGGGGATGGGGGGGGGATTTCACCTAGATGTGTTGGAGTTCGCCTAGATGTTTATTTGTCCCTACCACAGAAAAAAAAATCAGATTATTTAATTTAATTATGTCATTATGTAATTATATTATTTTATAATGGGCATTTTGGTCACATACACACCCTGTAGATCAGTGTATATGTAAAGGTATTCATTTAAAGTTACGTGTCTCAATTTCCAGTAATTCATTGCCAAGTCAAGTCATGTTTATTTATACAGTGCTTCATTCAACATATCGATGGTCAGTGGGGGGTGGTCAACAGAGTTTCTCCTGAAGTCCATCACAACCTCCTTTGTCTTCCTCACATTGAGGGACAGGTTGTTTGCACCACACCATTCAGCCAACTGTGCCACTTCCTCTCTGTAGTGTGTTTCATCGTTGTTGCTGATGAGACCTACCACTGATTTGTCATCGGCAAACTTGATGATGTGGTTGGGGCTGAACTTGGCAGTGCAGTCTTGGGTCAGCAGCATGAAGAGTAGCCTGCTGAGCACACAGTCCTGTGGGGCACCTGGGCTCAGTGTGGTAGTGCTCGAGGTGTTGTGGCCGACACGGACTGCCTGAGGTCTTCCGTTTAGAAAGTTCAGAATCCAATTACAGAGGGAATGGTTGAGGCCCAGCAGGTTTAATTTATTGATGAGCTATTGTGGGATTATTGTGTTGAGCTGAAGTCGATGAACAGCATTCTAACATAGGAGTCTTTATTTTCAAGGTGGGTAAGAGCCAGGTGGAGGGTCGAGGAAATTGCATCATCCGTAGAGCGGTTTGGGCAGTATGCAAACTGGAGCAGATTGAATGTGTTGGGGAGGCTGGTTTTGATGTTGTGCATGACTAGCCTCTCAAAGCACTTCATTATGATAGTCAGTGCTATGGGACTGTAGTCGTTTAGACAGGACACAGGTGACAAAAGGCCGTTTTCTCTCAAATATTGTTCACAAATCTGTCTAAATCTGTGTTAGTGAGTACTTCTCCTTTGCTGAGATAATACATCCACCTCACAGATGTGGCATATCAAGATGCTGATTAGACAGCATGATTATTGCACAGGTGTGCCTTAAGCTGGCCACAATAAAAGGCCACTCTAAAATGTGCAGTTTTACTGTATTGAGGGGGATCCGGTGGGGACCGAAAACCAGTCAGTATCTGGTGTGACCGACCACCAGAAGTGGAAAGAGTAGGAAAATATTCTACTCAAGTAAAAGTACCATTACATTAATGACATTTTACTAAAGTACAAGCAAAAGTACCAGTCTAAAAATCTACTCATGTAAAAGTAAAAAGTAGTTCATTTAAAATGTACACTGAGTAAACATTACTTAGTTACATTTTAACAGTGGGAGGGACGAAAAAATGGGATAGACCAAGGGTGTCAAACTCCCTGAGTTCCTGGGGGTCACAGCCCTACACTGTTTACAACCCTAATTAAACACATCTGATCCAGCTAAACTAATCATTTAGGCTTATGTGAAAACTACATGGTATGTGTGTTGGAACTAAACTCTGCAGGGCTGCGGCCCTCAAGGAACTGAGTTTGACACACCTGGGTTAGGCCTATAAATCTCAAACTAGTTGATTTTAATTAAATGAATCAGTTATTTAGAATAATAACACATTTGGGCTGTTACCAGGTAAATTAAATGAGGATCAACTAAATTAATATTTGCAATGCAGAGGAAACACAGAAGATTCATCTGAAGTGGCATAGATGTATTTACACACTGACATGAGTGCATTCATTTTATTTATTTTTGGTCACATACACAATTATACAGAGTATAACCAGAGGCATTTAACCTGCAGCTACACATGCAGAAATAACGTTTAGATAAATAAGACATCAAATGTTGAATATTCAGTTAAAAAAAAAAAAAGATTCTTTAAATGTGAAATTAAAACAGCCAGTAGTTGTCAGCAAGTCACTGTTAAGAGAGTCATTGGGATTGAACCGAATCATTTAAACAGTTGATTCATTCAAGACCGAAACACCGTCAGTTGCTCAGAGACGCAAAACTGTGTGTTTTTAAATTATTTTTGTTGTCTAAATAGAGCAAAAACAGGCAATATGGTGTTTAAAACGCAAGTCTCTTAATTAACTTCTTGTTCCCATGTAATCATGCTGATTTGTGGAGAAAAAACAGCAATGATGTTGATATACTATATGAAATTATATAAATACTTTCTGCTTCTATATCTTCAATTTTGTGATCATTCTAAACACATTTTAACAGATTGAATCACACAGTGAAAGAAAGCACTCCAAATGCACGCAGATTAGTCTAATCTACTAGATTTCACAGCACACTGTTTGGAGTGTTTTGTTTGGTTTTGGCAAAATACTGACAATTCGTTAAAACAATTACTATATTATTGCAGATGATATCGCACACCCTGCAGCACTGTCCTTTTGGCTAATTTGTGCAAAACATTTAGCTAAATTGTCAAAGCTTCATTGTAACCACCAATGCAAGTATTTACCTCTACATGCTTGCGAAGGGCGATCTCGAGATTTTATAAGCTGCTAGTTTGGTCTCCCTAGGCAAACACAGCTTACACTGCATAACAGAGCATAAACATGGCCAGGGGTTCACTTAATTTACCTTTGAGTTCAACTTCAGCAGAATACAACGGGGTTTGGTTTTCAGCCGGGTCTGCATCGTAGCGCCTGTATTGTCCGTCTGCATCTTTCTTGTGATTTTAGCGCCAGTTTGTTCTTCTGCCTATTATTTTCTGCAGTAGTTTCCAGGTAGCAATATTTTTTTTACTCAGTAATTAATGTGTTTTAAAATGTAGCAAAGTACAATACTTCAAACTAAATATATAAGTAAAAGTAAAATTACAGATTAAAAAAATTAGTTTAAAAAGTAGAAGTACACAAAAAAAAACAACTCAATTACAGTAACGCGAGTAAATGTAATTCGTAACTTTCCACATCTGCCGACCACCATTTGCCTCACATAGTGCAACACATCTCCTTCGCATAGAGTTGATCAGGTTGTTGATTGTGGCCTGTGGAATGTTGGTCCACTCCTCTTCAATGGCTGTGCGAAGTTGCTGGATATTTTGGATATTGGCATGAACTGTAACACGCTGTCATATACGCCGATCCAGAGCATTCCAAACATGAATGAATGAATGAATGAATGATACATTTATAAAGCTCTTTATAGTGTATTGTCGTACACCCAAAGCGCTTTACAATCATTTGGGGGGTCTCTCCTCAACCACCACCAGTGTGCAGCATCCACTTGGATGATGCAACGGCTGCCACAGGACAGCGGCGCCAGTGCGCTCATCACACACCAACTACAGGTGGAGAAGAGAGAGAGGCATAGAGCCAATCAAGTGGATGAGGATTATTAGGAGGCCAAACATGCTCAATGGGTGACATGTCCATTCAAAATGCAATCAATAAAATGCACGTGTTCGTTGTCCATAACATACGCCTGCCCAGGGGCGTAGCCATCATTTCAAAAGTGGGGGGGACGGAATGTCTAAGTTAGTGTTATACCTGTTTTTTTTTTCAGTTAACCCTTGTCTAATTTACAGATTTAATTTTTAACCATACCTTTTTGCTTAATACGCTTTATGATTATATTATTATATATGATTATAAAACAGAAAGAAAGAAAGAAAGAAAGAAAGAAAGAAAGAAAGAAAGAAAGAAAGAAAGAAAGAAAGAAAGAAAGAAAGAAATATAACAGCTTGTCACTGGCTGGCTTTACCCTTATAAAGGGCATCTTTGTACCTTATTTACCCCAAAAAGTTTAGTTGTACATTAAGGTACATGTTGGTACTAATGTGCAGCTTTTTGAGTATAAGTTACAAAGATGTCCTTATAAGGGTACTATTGCTTACATATTTCAAATTGTATTTTGTGCATGTTGTATGTACAGTACATGGCACACATAATGGATCCTTGCACATTCACATACTACTTTATTCTGTTCTGTTCTATTATACAGTCCATGTTTCAGGAATTAAATAAAAAAAGTAATTTAAAACAAACTATTGCAAAGAAACTATGTATTGAGCTCAACTGACAAACATGTCAAGGTATGCCGACCCTAAATCAATTAAACAACGAGATGAAATAAACATTTAGTGACATTTCCTTTAAGCTTTCTGGCTGATTTGTTTAAAAGTAGTAGCTTTTTGACACAGTATTAAAGCTAGCATATCTAAATATATAAAGCTACTTATAACTGAAGTATAAAAAGTAAAAATTAGTCTGATTAATCTATGTTAAAAGGCATAAGAAATATCTTATCATAGACAATGCTGTAAATAATCTGTCCTTACCTCTAAAGCCTCATTGAAACTTTCTGCCTCATTCACTCTCAACTGTGAATTCACTTCTGCCTCGGTCTAAATAAAGTAGTGTTTGAAACATGTACATACAGGTACATGTACATACAAAATAACAAATTAAGTACACTGCTGGACAATAACCAATCATTTGTATCCTAAATAATTTTTTAACATTTTAGTATGGGGAACACATATTCACTATTAACTATGACATTTGCCTCAAACCTTAATTTACTGCTTATTAATAGCTTGCAAGGTAGTCGTTGTTGTTGTTAAGTTTAGGTATTGGGTAGGATTATGGGATGCAAAATATTGTCATGAAGAATACCATACCAAGTTGTTTATCATACTAATGTAAAAAAAAAAATCTATATTTTACTAATAATGTGTTTTTTTGATTGGTCATATATAATCCTACAAACACTTGTGTATTAATATTGTATAAAATGTAAAAACAGCCAGGTGTTAAAAGCCACTCTATCTGTTCTCACCTGTGAAGTTTATCATCCTGATTCTGCCCTGACAAACCTTGGCTGTCTGTTTCTTGTTCATTCTTGACAACACATAAAAACGTAAAATTAGTGCAGAGTGTGGAGTTTTTTGCCTCTTTGAACTCATCGTGACCTCTATGAATGTTGAATACAGCACGGGACCGCGGGTGCGACGCTAGGGCGTGTCCTAACGTGACAAACTGAGTGACAGATTGCCATGGAAACGTAAACGTCATGTATAGACTATTGTGTCTTTTTGAAATTTAAACTTATGGATTTATATACATTGCTCCATTAAAACCTTATCATGTCGCGAACACAACTGTCCAATAAAAAAGTGCGGGGGACAAATTTACTTTTTTTTAAAAGTGAGGGGGACACGTCCCCCGCGTAATCTACGCCCCTGCGCCTTGCCCATACCATAACCCCACCGCCACCATAGGCCACTCGATCCACAAAGTTGACATCAGCAAACCGCTCACCCACACGAAGCAGACAGACTGGCTAAACCGACCGTCTGCTAGTTGCCTCATGTCACAGAAGTCAGTTATTTCTCAGCACATAGAGACCCTTTCACCTAGATATCACACTATAGAGACTGTGTCTGTTCCCCAAACTAGAAAATACAAAAAAACGTCCAAACCAGTCTATGAGTAACAACTTAATTGATGTTCAAAAAATGAAAAATGTATATAACACATAGAAACAAATGATAAAGCTTGGCTTATTGAATATCAGGTCCCTTTCTACGAAAGTGCTTTTTGTAAATGATATGATCACAGATCATAAACTAGATGTGCTCTGTTTGACAGAAACCTGGCAAAAACAGATGAATACTGTCACACATTGGATGGAGAGGCATACAAGGATGAGTAAAGTAAAGAGTTTATTTATTTAAACAAACTGAAGGCAACATCAACAGGTTAGTGCAATAACTAAGAAATCAATGAAGCTCAATAAACTGAGGAAATAGTAGTCCTGATCTCTCCCCTTAGTGGAGGTCAGGTGTGAGTAATTTGACGGAGTGCAGGTGAGTTAACAGAGGGATGCTGGGAAATGCAGTGCAATTGAACTGGTGACCATGACAAATACATTATTTTAAACAAGTCTGCCCCCCGAGATTACTGTTACAAAAATGAGCCATGTCCAAAAGGCAAAGGGGGAGGTGTTGCTACAATTTAAAGCAATACTCTCAGTATTTCTAAGAAGACAGGCTTTAAGTATTACTAATTTGAAGTAATGGTGCTTCATATAACATTATCTAGAGAAAAAAGTATTAATGATAAATTCCCTGTGATGTTTGTACTGGCTACTGTATAAAGGCCACCAGGGCACCATACAGACTTTATTAAATAATTTGGTGATTTTATATCAGAGTTAGTGCTGGCTGCAGATAAAGTCTTAATTGTTGGTGATTTTAATATCCACGTTAATAACGAAAAAGATGCATTAGGGTCAGCATTCTTAGACATTCTGAACTCTATCGGGGTTAGACAACACGTGTCAGGACCTACTCATTGTAGGAGTTTTAGTTTAGTTTTAATACTTTCACATGAAATTGATGTTAATGGGGTTGAAGTTCTGCAGCAAAGCAATGATATATCAGATCACTATCTAGTTTTGTGTAAACTCCATATAGCTAAAGCTGTAAATTCAACTCCTTATTACAAATATGGTAGAACCATCACTTCTACCACAAAAGACTGCTTCGTAAGTAATCTTCCTGATTTATCTCAATTCCTCAGCATATCCAACAGCGCAGAAAAACTTGACGATGTAACAGAAACTATGGATTCTCTCTTTTCTAGCACTTTATATACCGTTGCTCCTTTACGCTTGAGGAAGATTGAGGAAAAGAGTCCAACACCGTGGTATACTGAGCACACTCGCGCCCTAAAGAGAGCAGCCTGGAAAATGGAGCGCAGCTGGAGGAGAACAAAACTAGAGGTATTTTGTATGGCTTGGCAGGAAAGTACCATATCCTACAGAAAAGCATTAAAAATGGCTAGATCTGATTAACTTTCTTTTTTTTGAAGAAGAAAACAAACACAACCCCAGGTATTTATTCAATACAGAGGCAAAATTAGCAAAAAATAAAACATCAACTAGTGTTGACATTTCCCAACAGCACTGCAGTAATGAGTTTATGAACTATTTTACTTCCAAAATCAATACTATTAGATATCAAACTGTAACCATGCAGCTGCCAGCTGCAGTATGACATTAAATTATGCACTATAGATCCCCTGAGGAACAATTCCACTCATTCTTTACTATAGGAGAGGAATAATTGTATAAACTTGTTAAATCAGCTAAACCAACAACATGTATGTTAGACCCTATTCCATCTAAACTACTAAAAGAGGTGCTTCCAGAAGTCATATATCCTCTTTTGGCTATTATTAATTCATCTTTATCATTAGGGTATGTCCCAAAAACCTTTAAATTGGCTGTTATTAAGCCTCTCATTAAAAAAACTACAACTTGACCCCAAAGATCTAGTTAATTACAGACCGATCTCGAATCTCCCTTTTCTGTCAAAGATACTAGAAAAGGTAGCATCATCCAGGAATTATATTCCTTCTTAGAGAAAAATAATATCTGTCAGGATTTCCAGTCATGATTTAGACCAGTGGTTCTCAAACTTTTAAGCCAGCGACCCCTAATGTAAGATCGACAAGAACTCGCGACCCCCACTAAAGCATACACAAAAAAATAAACATAACTTATTTTAGCTGTTAAACATATTTTAACTATATTTACTATACATCAAAATAATTTTGGCTTACCTTTCAATGGGATGGGTGTACTTGTTTTTGGCTGCACAAAAGCTTCATTCGTGGCCTGATGGTGGATACAGCTACTCGCAAATCATCTTCAACTTCAAGGCGTGATCGGTATTTATTCTTTATGTATGTAACAGCGGAAAAAGACTGCTCGCACAAATATGTAGATCCAAATGGAAGCAGTACATCCATTGCCGCACGGGATAACTCTGTGTATTCGTCTGCAACTGCCATCCAAAATTCAGGAGTGTGGAATTAGAAAATAACGTTTTTAATGTTCGATCACTGGACAGCTCCAGCAAAGCATCTTCCAGATTTGTGGGGAGATGCGTCCTAGATTTAGAAAATGGTTGCCGTATCCAGTCATACAGTTCTGGTTGCGTCTCTTTTGGGAAATACTTCTTGAATTGTTCCAAAAGGCTGTGGAGATGACCAGTGATGTGTTCTTTCAGGCTGCTGAGACTCAGTCCATTCTCCTCCAGATGCTCCTCAAGCTCAGGAAACATCTCCACTTTTCCTTGTTCAACTCGCTCAGCCCATCTTTCCAGCTTTTCATAACGCATCAACTTTGTCATTCATTGTCAGGATATTTGTGTTTGGCCCTTGTAATGACAGATTAAGCATGTTAAGCCTTTCGAATATACATGCCAAATAAGCAAGTTTTGACAACCAAGCTGGACTTGTCAGCAGTGGGTGAATTCCAATTTAGAGTCTTTCAACAATGAGTGCACTTCTTGCAGTTCATAAAGGACGTCCGAGTGCCTTCCCTCGTGATAACCACCGGACTTGATTGTGAAACAGCAATGCTTCATGCTGTGAGCCCATCTCATTGCAAAGTGTGGCTAGTAGTCTGCTGTTTACTGGACGAGATTTTATGTGATTAACAATTTTGATTGCACATTTCAAAACACTGTTGAGTTCAGAATCAAGTGTTTTGCTAGCAAGAGACTCATGATTGTATGATGCAGTGTGTAAACTTCACGTGAGGAGCCACTTCTAAAACCTTTGCCTTGAGTCCCTTGTTTTTACCTACCATTGCACCAGCACCATCAGTACATACACCAACACAATTATCCAATGTAAGTTCCATCTCTTTTATTTTGGTGTCCAGTTTGGTGAAAATGTCACTGCCTGTACAAGTCCCCTCGAGTGCTGAGCAGAAGAGCATATCCTCATGCAGTTTTCCGTCAAATGTGTATTTGATGAACGCCAGCAACTGAGCAGAATTAGACACATCAGTAGATTCGTCGACTTGCAGTGCATATTTTTTCCATTTATCCTATCAATCAATTGACTCTTAATGTCTTTTGCGATATCATGTACACGGCGAGCGACTGTATCATTCGACAACGGAACAGTCATAAGCTCATTTGCTATTTTCTCACCATGTATGACCCGACACATAGCCACAGCAGCGGGCTTTATCAGGGTTTCCCCGATTGTGTGTGGCTTTTTGGTTTGCGCGATCAAGTACGCCACCTCATAAGATGCCTCCAGAGCATTAGATGTAATTTTGGCTTGTTGTGCGATCATGTGTTTTTGACCCTGTAATTCCTTGTCTTTTCGGCGATAAAAGTCTATAGGCTTTTCAATAAAAGAAGGATGTTTCGTCTCCAAATGCCTTTGCATTTTGCCGGGCTTCATACTTTCATGGGCAAGCACTTCTGAACAGATTACACATTGAGGAAAATCTACGTTGTTGACAATAGAGCAAGCAAATCCATACTTTATGAATTCTTCCTGATATTTCCGACGTTTCCTACTTTGGTCTGATGGGGTCTTGCTCTTATGCTTAGTCGAAGTACACGGTTCCGATGACTCAAGCAAACTGTCCACAATTTTCTCAACATTTTTAGATTTGCGAATTACAAATTTATCCATCTCTGCAGTTGCGTTTTTCACGTGCAGATGCGCACTGTAGCGATAGCGAGCCAGTCGCTGCACAGTGATGTCATCTTCGAGTCGATTTTTTTTAACATAATATTTTTCAAAACACTATAATCAGTAATATATTTTAAAATAAGAAAATATTTATTGTAGCATTTACTTGTAATGTTGAAAAGATTTATTATAATCACAAAAAAATGACACTTCATTTGTTTAACCCTCTCGCGACCCCTTGAAATTATTCCGCGACCCATGAAGGGGTCGCGACCCCCAGTTTGAGAACCACTGATTTAGACCATCTCATAGTACTGAGACTGCTCTCATTAGAGTGACAAATTACCTGCTCTTATCATCTGATCGTGTTTGTATCTCTCTATTATTGCTCCTGGATCTTAGCACTGCGTTCGACACTATTGATCATAACATTCTTTTGAATAGACTTGAAAACTCTGTTGGCATTAGTGGAAGTGCATTAGCATGGTCCAAATCGTACTTATCTGACCACCATAAATTCGTAGCAGTGAATGAAGAGGTATCATATCGATCACAAGGGCAGTATGGAGTACCTCAAGGATCAGTACTAGGGCTGTTACTTTTCACGCTTTACATGTTACCCTTAGGAAATATCATCAGGAAACATGGGGTTAGCTTTCACTGTTATGCTGATGATACTCAGCTCTATATTTCTTCACGGCCCTGTGAAACACACCAAATTGAGAAACTTTTGGAATGCATAGTCGATATAAAAAACTGGATGACGAATAATTTCTTACTATTAAATTCTGAAAAAACAGAGGTGTTAATTATCTGACCTAAAAACCACACAAGTAATAACCTAGAACACTGTCTAACACTTGATGGCTGCTTTCTCGATTCGTCATCATCAGTCAGGAACCTAGGTGTGCTATTTGATAGCAATCTCTCCTTTGACAGCCACATTTTTTGCATTTGTAAAACTGCATTTTTCATCATAAAAATACATCTAAACTCAGACCTATGCTCTCAATGTCAAATGCAGAAATGTTAATTCATGCGTTTATGACCTCACGGTTAGATTATAGTAATGCTTTATTAGGTGGTTGTTCCGCACGCTTAATAAACAAACCACAGATGGTCCAAAATGCAGCAGCTAGAGTTCTTACTAGAACCAGGAACTATGACCACATTATGTCAACAGTGCACTGGCTCCCTATTAAACATCGTATAGATTTTAAAATCTTGTTAATTACTTATAAAGCCCTGAATGGCTTAGCTCCTCAGTACTTGAGTGAACTCTCATCGCATTATAGTCCTCCACGTCCGCTACGATCTCAAAACTCTGGCTATTTGATAATACCTAGAATATCAAAATCAACTTCTGGTGGTAGATCCTTTTTCTATTTAGCACCCAAACTCTGGAACAATCTACCTAACACTGTTTGGGAGGCAGACACACTCTGTCAGTTTAAATCTAGATTAAATACCCATCTTTTTAACCTGGCGAACACTTAACACACTAATTCGCTTCTAATATTCAAATCCGTTAAAGGATTGTTAGGCTGCATTAATTAGGTCAACCGGAACCGGGAACACTTCCCATAAAACAAAATGTACTTGTTACATCGTAAGAAGATTGACATCTACGCTAATATTAGTCTTTTTCTTTCTTATTCCGAGGTCACGGTAGCCACCCGATCCGGTCCTTATCCAGCCCAGATGATCACTGCAGTCAACAGATCCAGTCCGTATCCAGATCATATGGTGGATCATCACCTAGAGACGACCTCTGCAGCTCTGAACGTCAGCGGAGACCAGGGCACCTAGATGAGCCACGGAGTCAGATCTCCAGCGAGGACCTCATCTGCTGGTTTGTCTAGCCAGAGGGGAACTAGCCCCCCCACTGAGCCTGGTTTCTCCCAATGTTTTTTTCTCCATTCTGTCACCGATGGAGTTTTGGTTCCTTGCCGCTGTCGCCTCTGGCTTGCTTAGTTGGGGACACTTCATTTCCAGTGATATCATCGACTTGATTGCACAAATACTATATAAACTGAACTGAGCTGGATGGTGCCATCTCTGAAATCAATAATGAAATGCCTTCAACTGAAAAATGGGTGTTTAATCTTGTCGTTTGACATTATTGATACACAATATTTTGATATTGTGCAGTTGCTTTGACAGAATTTGTATTGTTAAAAGCACTATATAAATAAAGTTAATTTGACTTGACGATGCCATACACGCTGTCTGCCATTTGCCCTGTACAGTGAAAAACCGTGATTCATCCGTGAAGAGAACAACTCTTTAAAGTGCCAGGCACAATCGAAAGTGAGCATTTGACCACTTAAGTCAGTTACGACGACGAACTGCAGTCAGGTCCCCGATCAACAAGCATGCAGATGGGCTTCTCTGAGACGGTTTCTGACAGTTCTTGCAGATATTTTTTGGTTATGCAAACTGATTGTTGCAGCAGCTGTCCGGGTGACTGGTCTCAGATGATCTTGGAGGTGAAGATGCTGGACGTGGCGGTCCAAGGCTGGTGTGGTTACACAGCATAAATGCTTGTCAGTACATTCAGCAGAAACTTTATCTTTCAAAGAAAATACAATTATTTATGAAATCACATAGTTAAGTACTACATAAGGGGGTTAAAAGCTCTTTTTTAGTTCGGCTAATTCCATTTAATATAAATTTAAACTGCAAAACATTTATTTTTTTATTGCAATTCACATGCAATTATTGTGAAAACATTAACAAATATTATTTCTGTAATAAGTTCTCTTTTTTAAAAGTATGCTAAACGTGCTTCTTTTATACAAAGGCAGTTCAATTAAATTAATTTATTTTGTGTTCTCATTCAATGATACAAATACAGCTAAATCAATACCTGAACGTTGTGTTTAATGCCAGTAAATGCACTTAAATCTTCAGAATGCTTGAACATATAGGTCATTATTTCTGTATTGCATGCTGGAGGTCATAAAGGAAGCACAAATATATTAGTGCTTTAGGTTACTGTGACTGTACAACAACAAAGTGCAGTAAATAAATATTTGTTGGAATACTGAACACCAGCTAATCTGGATCCCATTCAGTTTTATTGTCACAGACCCACAAGGCCTTACTGGAGCAGACATTCTGATGATAGCCGGCTTTAAGGTGTGAATATGTGATTGATTGACTGATGTCTGGAATACAAAACTTACATCAGGCCAACTTTCCGACCAAGCTTTCAGCCCCAGCCATTCTGTAACCCCTCAATTACAGAGTCTTACGCAACAGAATTATGTAATCATGGTTTGCTGGTATAAAGAGCTCAGTCATGTTACATTCACCTCTCTTCTGGAAATCATCAGCAATGGGCTGATACTGAACATTTGCCCTGTGATTCCAGCCCTGCATCCACCAACCCATAAAAATGTTACCCATACATAAAAATGTATCTCATTGGAAAAGTAATTAAAATATAGCTGTATCATACATGTCACATTTTTTCTTACAGATATGAATTTGCACCTAGTGTGGATTCATTCAGTAATTATTTTTTTTGTTTGTTTATTTATTTGGGAAATTGCTAAATCGTTTTATGGTAGGGTTCTAGAAGTAAAAATCCCATAAATTTTCTACATAGAAAAACTACTTGTACTGTATAATTAAATCTAAATTGCAATGAACATAACATAAACTTCATAAAATAATCAATGTCTGGATGTCAAACTTTTTTTTAAATCATTTTAGAAAAAGCAACACTCACTTCACGACACTTTACGGCACACACGGCAACGGCAAACATGCTGATCACTTCCGGTTTGTCGTTGACGCGTGTTCTGAGCTGAATCTCCGTCAAGCCAATTATTTATCGTCTATTTTCTATCTTAAATTCCGATTTTATACACAATAATTTGTGTTTCTATAACGTGTGAATATATCCCCGATCGCATTCTGCAACGAGAATAATCAGAGCGGCTTGTTATCGCAAGTTTTATTTTGATTTCCCGAGTCCGCTATTAGCTTATAGCCCGTTAGCAAAGCCAGCGCGGGTGCCTCTAACACAGCTAATATCCCTTTTTACACACGCATACACATTTAACATTGTTTCACTGTTACTTGCTTAAATGGCGGATTTGTGTCTACATTTGTGTGCAGGTGAGGACACGTTCGAGCTGCATTCGGCGCAGCTCGAGCTGGAGGCCGTGGAGAGCGGATCCGCGAGCTGCTTGGGAAACAGGCCCAGCTGAGGAAAGCGGATAGCAACGCTGGAAACATCTCGGGCTGATGCTCATAAGTCCGGGTAAGTATGCAGCGCTGCTAACACTCCCATCACCTCTACTCCATGTGTTTCTCTGCACAGGCCCGTGCACCCGGACGCGATCGTCACAGATGGCCTTCACTCCGGCGCCGGAAACCACGGACCCTGGGTGCAGCAGCGGAAGACGCGATCCAGGCCCCGGCGACTTCTCCTCCGGTCTTCGACATCTCATCCCGGAACCGCTTCGCCCCTCTCTAGACTGATCGTGATGCTGTGGTCATCGGAGACTCAATCGTCCGGCATGTCCGTGCTACGTTAGCTGAAGGTAAAGTGCACACTCATTGTCTCCCTGGTGCTCGTGTTCTTGATGTTTCTGTGCAGATACCCGCGATCCTGAAGGATGATGAGGCGTTGCAGCTGTTGTGATTCACGCGGGGCTAACGACACCAAGCTGCGGCAGGCGGAGACACTGAAGAGGGACTTCAGGAGCCTGATCGAGACGGTACGCAGCACATCGCCCGCGACGACGATCATCGTGTCAGGACCTCTTCCCACGTATCGACGAGGACACGAACGGTTCAGTAGACTGTTTGCTTTAAATGAATGGTTGTTTTCATGGTGTACAGAGCAGAAAATTCTCTTTGTCAATAATTGGAATCTTTTCTGGGAGCGTCCTAGGCTATTTCGTGCTGATGGCCTGCACCCCAGCAGAGTCGGTGCGGAACTCCTGTCAGACAACATCACCAGGATGCTACGCTCCATCTGACTAGTAAGCCAATTCTCCAATAACAGCTATGATGACTTTTGTTCTACCCACTTAAATGATAAAGGTACTTGCAGTGTCCAATCTATACAGACGGTGTCTGTTCCCCGAATAGTGAGTTCAAAATATAAATTTAATGCAGGATCTAGAACAAATCTGATCGTGATTAAACCAGAAAAATGCAAAATAAATGAACAAAAACAATTTTTAAAACTTGGGCTCCTAAATATCCGATCACTCACACCGAAAGCAGTTATTGTAAATGAAATAATCACAGATAATAGTTTTGATGTACTCTGTCTGACTGAAACCTGGCTTAAAACAAATGATTATTTTGGTCTAAATGAATCTACTCCACCAAGCTACTGTTATAAGCACGAGCCTCGTCAGACTGGTCGTGGCGGCGGTGTCGCAACAATATATAGTGATATTCTCAATGTTACTCAGAAAACAGGATACAGGTTTAACTCATTCGAAATACATATGCTCAATGTTAAACTGTCAGATAAGCAAAATAAATCTGTCCTATCTCTTGCTCTGGCTACTGTGTATAGACCGCCAGGGCCATATACAGATTTTCTAACAGAATTTGCAGATTTCCTCTCAGACCTATTGGTTAATGTTGATAAAGCACTAATTGTTGGAGATTTTAACATTCACGTTGATAATACAAATGATGCGTTAGGACTTGCGTTTACTGACCTAATAAACTCTTTTGGTGTCAAGCAAAATGTCACCGGGCCCACGCATCGTTTTAGTCATACGCTAGATTTAATAATATCACATGGAATTGATCTAACTGATATAGATATCATACCTCAAAGTGATGATGTTACTGACCATTTCCTTGTATCATGCATGCTGCATATTACTGATATTAACTATATGGCTCCGCGTTATCGTCCAGGCAGAATTATTATTCCAGCCACTAAAGACAGATTCACAAATAACCTGCCTGATTTATCTCAACTGCTCTGTGTACCCATAAATACAGATGAACTAGACACAATTACTAGCAACATGGGAACTATCTTCTCCAATACGTTAGAAACTGTTGCACCCATCAAATTAAAAAAGGTTAGAGAAAAACGTGCTGCGCCATGGTACAACAGTTATACCCATTCTCTCAAGAAAGAAACTCGTATTCTTGAGCGCAAATGGAGAAAAAGTAACTTGGAAGTCTTTAGAATTGCGTGGAAAAACAGTATGTCCAGCTATAGACAGGCTCTAAAACTGCAAGAACCGAGTATATCCATAAACTCATAGATAATCACCAAAACAATCCAAGGTTTCTATTTAGCACAGTGGCTAGATTAACAAATAAACAGATGTCACCCGATCTAAATATTCCTCACAGTTTAATAGTAATGACTTTATGAATTTCTTTACTGATAAAATAGATAATATCAGAAATACAATAACAAACGTAGATTCTACAGCGTCTAGTACTTCAGCTTCATTCATCGCACCCAAAGAAAAACTGCAGTGCTTTACAACTATAGGACAGGAAGAGCTAAATAAACTTATCACTGCATCTAAACCAACAACATGTTTATTAGATCCTGTACCAACTAAACTATTGAAAGTGTTGTTACCTGTTGCAGAACAACCGCTTCTCAATATTATTAACTCCTCGTTATATTTAGGTCACGTCCCAAAACCATTTAAGTTGGCAGTTATTAAGCCTCTTATTAAGAAACCAAAATTAGATCCTTGTGAACTGGCAAATTACAGACCCATTTCAAATCTTCCGTTTATGTCGAAAATATTAGAAAAAGTAGTGTCTGCTCAACTGTGCTCCTTTCTGCAAAAAAATTATATCTATGAAGAATTTCAGTCAGGTTTCAGGCCCCGCCATAGCACAGAAACTGCACTTGTTAAAATTACAAATGACTTGCTTCTTGCGTCAGACAAAGGCTGCATCTCGTTGCTAGTTTTACTTGATCTTAGTGCTGCGTTCGACACTATAGATCATGACATACTGATAGTCGATTACAAAACTATACAGGTATTCAAGGGCAGGCTCTAAGATGGTTTAGATCCTACCTGTCCGATCGCTACCATTTTGTTTATTTAAACGGGAGTCATCTCAATTATCACCAGTAAAGTATGGAGTACCACAAGGATCTGTCCTAGGTCCTCTATTATTTTCATTATATATGTTGCCCTTGGTAATATTATTAGAAAATACGGGATTAGTTTCCATTGTTATGCTGATGACACTCAACTATATATCTCAACAAAACCAGATGAAACTTCTAAACTATCTAAGCTAACAGAGTGTGTTAAAAATATAAAAGATTGGATGACCAGTAATTTTCTCCTATTAAATTCAGATAAGACCGAGATATTACTTATTGGACCTAAAGACAGTACACAGAATCTCTTGGATTACAATTTGCAACTAGACGGATGTAATGTTACTTCCTCTACAGTTAAAAATCTGGGTGTTATATTAGACAGCAACCTATCTTTTGAAAATCATATTTCCAATGTTACAAAAACAGCATTCTTCCATCTTAGAAACATTTCCAAGCTACGGAACATGTTAAGTGTTTCTGATGCAGAAAAGTTAGTTCATGCATTCATGACCTCTAGACTGGACTATTGTAATGCACTGCTAGGTGGTTGTCCTGCATCTTCAATAAACAAGCTACAGATAGTACAAAATGCTGCGGCTAGAGTCCTTACCAGGTCAAGAAAATATGACCATATTACTCCAATTTTACAGTCTCTGCACTGGCTACCTATTAAGTTTCGTATCAGTTACAAAATATTATTACTTGCCTATAAGGCCCTAAATGATTTAGCTCCTGCGTACCTAACTAATCTTCTATCACGCTACAATCCAACCCGCTCCCTTAGGTCGCAAAACTCTGGACTCTTGGTAGTACCTAGGATAGCAAAGTCCACTAAAGGAGGGATAACTTTTTCATATCTGGCTCCTAAACTCTGGAATAGCCTTCCTGATAACGTTCGGGGTTCAGACACACTCTCTCTGTTTAAATCTAGATTAAAGACGCATCTCTTTAGCCAAGCATTCATATAATGCATCTCACAATCTTGTACTGCCAGTCTATCTGAACAAATGCACGTTATTATTATGCTTTAGCTTGGGTTATACTGATAATTTCATCCAGGGTTATTGAGTTGGATGGAACAACTGCTACGCTAATTGTCTTACTGTTTCTATGTTACTGCCACATCCCATTAACATCCCGTGGTAGCTAGGAATTACACAAGCTTCAGTCTGGATCCAACCCTTAAACGATTGAGATGACCGAACACCTGAGAAGAGACGATGACAACCCCTCCGAGGACCTCAGAGGAAGCCAACCATCAGCGATTATACTGACTTAACCAAAGTCTGCCATAAATGGAGGATCAGCACCTAGAGACAACCTCTACAGCCCTGAATGTCAGTGGAGTCTAGGACACATAGATGAGCCCCAGAGACAGATCTCCAGTGAGGACCTCGTCACCTAGACATCCATCGGGGAAAGACCCCTGGAACCAGTGGACCACTTACACTCTGACTTTGCTGCAGTTGGAACAAACTACTGATTCGTCTGGCCGGAGGGGAACTGGCCCCCCGACTGAGCCTGGTTTCTCCCAAGGTTTTTTCTCCATTCTGTCACCGATGGAGTTTTGTTCCTTGCCGCTGTCGCCTCTGGCTTGCTCAGTTGGGGACACTTCATTTCCAGCACAATCATCGACTTGATTGCACAGATATTATAAACTGAACTAAGCTGGACAATGCCATTACTAAATTCAATAATGAAATGCATTCAGCTGATAATTGAGTGTTAAATCCTGTCATTTTACATTATTGACACATTTTGCCTATTTTGATATTGTGCAGTGCTTTGTTACAATTTGTATTGTTAAAAGCGCTATATAAATAAAGGTGACTTGACTTGACTTGACACTCCCCCATAAAAACAAATATATATATAAATATATATATATAAAATGAATTAAAGTAAACAGTTTTGGTTCAAATTTGATTAAAGAGTATTTTCTTTTTGACATAACAAGATATGATGCCTATAAAAAAAAGACATCACAATAAATACTATAAATAAATAAATACAATAAATACTTTTAGTATATGAATAAATAAGTAAAACATTGATTAACAAAATGTTTTTAGTTTTTCATTAGAGAACATTCTACTTTTATTATTATTTTATTTACATTTATGCATTTAGCAAATGCTTTTATCCAAAGCGACTTACATTCAGGCAATATTCAGGCAATACATTTTGTCAGTATATGTGTTCCCTGGGAATTGAACCCACAACCTTTGCGCTGCTAACGCAATGCTCTACCACAGAGCCACAGGAACACATTTATAAATATATTATAAAAATATTAGAAGATCATATGAAGAGCTCTTTTCCAAAACGCTATAAATCCATTTTAATAGTTTTCATGAAAATTACATTTTTTTTACCTAGACCCATACATTTTGTTAATATTCAATTTATCATGTTAGAATGGTCTGTTGGCTCAGTCTGAACATGTTAAACAATGATTGTTAAATGAAACAACAATATTGTCGATTATAAATGCAAAGTTTTTTTATTTTTTTTTTTCAAAACGCTACAAATCCATCCTTTTTTTAATGTTGGTTTATGTCTTTAAAAAAAAAGAGATCATGCAACATATGACATTAGGGACTCATACTATAAACCGCTCGCACCAGCCTTGTGTTGATGTAACCCGCCCGCACCATCACACCGAGCGGGTCTCGAACCTGGGTCTCCGGTGCGGGATGCGGCGCTTAATAACAAGGAACGCCAAAGGCTACAGCCTCTAGCGCCAATCGGTTAAACATCACCTTTATTTTTGTGATTTTCTTTGTCCAGTCTGCGTTTTCTACCCCCAGGTGTAGGTCTCACTGGCTCATCCAGGCCATCAAAAGTGTTTGAAGACTGAGCACAAACAAACGATTCAAAGCGTCGTCATGTTGGATTGCATCGAACAAATTCTGATTGATCGAGAGAATATATCGCATTTAGGCTAAAAACAGGTTCGGCGCTTATAGCGGTTTGGAAAAGAACTGCATCTTGCAGTACATTTTAAACAAGGAAATATAGCGATTTGGCATGAAACATTGATGGAGCAGTGAATAGGTTCAGTACACAGCAAAATGGCATGACGAACTCATTTTTAAATTTGGCGTTTATCGCGTTTTGGAAAAGAGCTCTTCATATAAAGATATACGATACTATAGATAGCTTGTGTTTATGGCGAAATTAAATTGTAAAAAGGCAAGAGACTATAATATTGACCAATATTAGTAATATTTTGGCTTATGTCTAAAAAAAGCAACATATTTATTAAGTACAGAATTTTATATGAACCACATTAGAGAATATACATATATATATATATATATATATATATATATATATATTTATATATATATATATATATTTTTTTTTTTTTTTGGTTGGTTGGTTGGTTTGGGAAAAATGCTTTCAGAACCATGAATATGAGAAAAACAAGTTTAGAATGCTGAGACAAATGGCCTGTTCTACTTGTACATCAAGTAGTTGTGAAATTCAGGGGGAAATGGGCGGCTTTAATCAGCTTGTCTTGCCTCATTATATGTTAAAGTAAACAAGTAAATTAATATGTAATTATTTTGTGAATGGCTAATATGTTCAGCATGTTAATTCTGTTCACATGTTATATTTGCATAAACTACTTGTGGATATGTGGCCTGAAGGTAATCCAGCACTGGATTGAGGTGTTGCCATACTGCCGGAGGGCCTTTATGTCTGCAGGGAGAGATTGTGCTGAAGCATATAGGCTCTGGTTTTCCACCAACATACAACATCCCTGTATGTAGAGTGGCCTGTTGGTGTGAAGACCCAAAGTGGACTGCTTGGATCTGGGAGCTGTATTTGCAGCTGTAATTTTCTGAAAAGTCAATATGTATCAAGGCCTCTTCCCTGACATGTTCTTCTTCAGCTCTGCAGAAGGCAAACTGCTGCTTGATGTTGAAGTGATGCTGTTTGAATCGCTGTAGGTAGGTGTGGAACAGCTCAGTGAGGTTCTCCTGTGTGCCTCCACAGATTTCTTGATGGTGACTTTGACAGTTGATCTCTCTTGTCCCTCTTTCTTTTATCAATCTCCTTATCTTCTGTTACCCACTGGGTGAAAGATACTTTTGTCGTACTGCTATATGTACCGGAAATTGGGACACTCTTGTCATTGCAGTGTACACACTCTCCATACATACAGCTCTTGTTGGATGAGTTGCAGCATACCTTCTCTACCAATTTTTCAAGATTGTTACTCTCAATAAGTTTCAGCTGATTGAGCTTCTCAGCCACAAAACTCAGATTTTCATGCAATTTACACATGCATGTGTCTCGTTCTGAGATTGTTGGATTAACAACCCAAAAGGTCGAAGATGGCAAAACAGAGAATATGAGATCTTTTCATCAGAGTTCTCTGACAAAACCTTCTGTGGAGATTCTTTAGTGTATCCACCAGGAACCTTTTCTGCATCTTGACTTTGTTCTTTGTGAGTGTTTGTTTCGTCCCTGTTGTGATCCTACTGACATCATCTCTTATGTAGAATGTCTTCACTCTGTTCTTGAATTCATCAGTGAACCTGTTGGTCTTCTTCCTTTCAAAGTCAAGGCTCTCGTTATGTTGCCAACGCTTACTCGAAAAGCCAAGGGAATCCTCAGCAAATCTCTGTAACCTGTATTTTTTGACAATCCTCCCTGTTGTAACTTTTGCAATTAGTTGTCTTTCCCTTTCTTTGGTGGTCTGCTGATATTTGTTACTGATGTCTTTAATCAGGGATTGGTGAAAACAACGTCTTCCTGATTCTGGGGTTTACAGGGCAATTTGCTGTTAGCTCTTTTACCTTTGACCGTGGGGAATCAGAATGTTTCTTTAAACGTTGGCACCTTTTTTTGTATTTTTCTGACTGTTTTCTTTGTTTGTCTAGTCTTTCCTGAAGTTGTTCTATTTTCTTCTTCAGCCTATATCTTTCTTTTCTTACTTTTTTTCTCCCCTCCACATGTTGCCTACAAACACAATCAATAGTCAGTAATGATGAGAAATGGATATGATGGAAAAGAGGGGAGTTAGCATCAAAACGGTGAACAGCCATCAATCGGATGGTCATTCAGTCAGTAAACCTAAACAACTTTTATGAACTACACGTTTAATTATCTAACACTTTCTAACACTCAGCCTTGTCATTTTCTTACACTCAACTGCTCATTGCTCTACCTTGAAGATCCTGGACATGGATATTGCTCTGGGGCATGATCTGGACTTTGTGGAGGAGTGGTTAAGTTCCTTAGTGCTTCTCTCCTCTCCTTGCTTCTTTTGTAAGCTGCTCTCCACTTTCTACGCTTCAGCCGCTGTTGTCTTTCACTTAACTCATTAATTCCTTTCTTTTTCCCTGCCTCTACATTTTTTCTCCATCTCTGGCGTTCTTTCTCCAGGTATTTCTCCCTTTTTTCAGGATCAGCATTTAGGCTCGCACGATATTGCCTCTGCCTTTCTGCCGCTGTTTTCGGTGCCATCACGGACTCATTTCCGGATCCCTAAATTAAAATCGTTAAATCAAACATTCTTTCAGACCTATTTACTTAACCCTGAGATGTGAAAATATAGGCAGAACACACATGCACACACAAACACAGCTTTAACATGGACATTACTACATTCAACAAATGCATGTGTTATAAGACTCTTGATCAAATATAATAATTCATTTAAATTACTGGATACTCCCAAAGTACTAAAAACACAACCCTCTTACAATCTCACAACCCCGTTATGATCAAATAAGTAACGGGGTTGAGTGTGACGGGGTTGTGATTTTTTGCTCAAAATGGCCACTGTTCTAAATGTAGTGAATACCAGGGGAGCACATGGCATGCATGATATAAAAAAAACATGTATGTTGTTAAAATAAAAAATATAATTTTCACAATTAATAGTTTTCTATGCTTATTTGATGTAACAGGGTTGAGTCATTAAGCTTGACAATCATAATATCACAATATTAATAAGTTATAGTTATACAAAAAGGTGGCAACCTGCCTGTGTCTGCCCACAGCTTGACCAGAGGACTCATGATGTCACTTCCTGTTAATGATGTCACATATGGAGCAGTTCATTATTTTTTATGGGGGGAGAATGATTTGTGTAACGGGGTTGAGGGGTTACAGAGGTACAGAACTAAATAGTATAATTTTACTGAATAATCATGAATTTACTTAGAAAAAAATTATTACCAGCAAAAAAGCCCAGATAGATATTTATGAGAATGGCAAAATGTATGGATTTTATTCTAATTGAATTATTCATATCCCAAGTACACTTTCATAGAAGGCTATGAGGGACATGACAAAATAGGTGGTGTCAACGGAAAAAATCAAGATAATTTCTAATATAAATATAAAATCTATGTCATGTTTTTAAATCTTATTAAAGGAGACATTTCGATTAATACAAAAAGCTTTTAAAAATAGATTTTGGTGACCCAATAGATAAAATACAATTAAAAGGGTCAGAGGGACTCAAATCGTACCGGTTTCGTGGAATGACTCACTTACAAAGCTTTAAATTGAATAAGCCTCGCTGTCATAAATATCAGAAGTGGCATTTCGTGCCTAGTTCTTAGCCATTTCATTCTTCTTTCTTTCTTTTAAGAAAAATTTAATTGAATTGCTCAGAGGTCTGCAACTCTTTAGAAGAAATACAAATGGAGATAAATTAAACAAACTGGCTTTTAATGGCAGACTTTGGTATCTTGGCAAATCTAAGCACAGCTTGAGACATTGTTGAGAACTTTTCTGAAACTCTAGAGGCGACACGTGTGATAAGTTTTTATTATATATTTTTTTTTCAGGAGAGAAAAAAAGAGAGACTTAAAGGAATAGTTCACCCCAAAGTATATTTAAAGTACAGTAGTTTTCATTTGCAGCTTTAAATTTGGTGTGACAGAAAACCATTAGCTTTGAATGTGCACTTGTAGTGTACTTCAAATCTTAAAAGTACACTGTACTTGCAGATAGTAATATATTAATGAAATAAAAGAGACACTTTCATGATCATTCCTTAACACACTATTACAAGGTTTAATTTTAAACACATTTTAAATCTAAATATTTTGATATGCTTTTAAGAAGTACATTATTTTATTTGTTATTTGTGTGTGTTGGCTAGCATGCAATTTGATTATTATTTTAACTGCAGTGTCATTTCAAATTGCACAAAGTTACTATATTTAAAATGCAGTAAATTGCAACTTCATCGCAAAATGTGTAATTACAAACATATTTAAACACATAACATACATGTTTAAATAGAAATGGCATTAAAGGATTTAATTAAAGGATAATTATTCACCCTCGTGTCAGTTGTAAAACTGTCGATGGGAGGGTCAGAGAGCTCTCAGATTCTATCAAAAATATATTAATTTGCGTTCCGAAGATGAATGAAGGTCTTACATGTTTGAAACCACATGCAGGTGAGTAATTAATGATATAATTTAATTACATTTTTTCGGTGAACTATCCCTTTAAATCAGATGTAGCAGAACTGCATTCAATTTAATTTTAAACTATAAAACATTTTAATTTAATTACAAGTACCATGCAATTAAGTGTCCGAAAAAATTACTTTCAGTTCACGCCTATTCTTTTAAAGTATATTACTTCGATAAGTATTATAAAGTACTCTATTTTTTTTCCACAAGGGTATTTATTTTTGTAAATGAAAACAGAAGCGCTAAATTTTTTCACAAAAGTTCAAAAGTCACACAAGTATAGAATGACATTAATATAAAAGGAAGGATGACATAATTGTATTTTCTGGCTAAACAGACCCATGAATAACTAACCCAAGAGTCTCCTTTTGCTCACCCTTTAATCTCCTGCCATCTAGGGGAAACAATTGAGACTTTAAATATATATTTTCCTCCTCCTCACAACTCAATCAAATATATTATCTTCCTGCTGAAGGCCTCCTGTTTATTTTACAGAGTGTATATATGGTGGTGGTGGACTTGTGCTATGACACTACGCCGGCTCTTTAGACGTCCGTGTGTTTGGGTTAGTGGCGAGGGAGCAGAGAGCCGGCCTGAAGCACACCGGACTATAGGCTGGGCTACAGACACTGCATCCATTCAGGCCTGGATGCACACAGGACAGAGTCGGGATTGTTTTCCAGCTCTTGTGGTAATGCCAGGAATGCTGAGCGCTGGTTCTTCTCTGAATTTTTTTTTATGTTTATCCTTTCTCAACTCCAGCCTATTCCTTTCTCTCCCAAGATCCACTTTTGCTTGTGAGGGACAGATTATTGGCATCTGTAGGCATAGTTCCTAAAGCAGGGTTCCTCAAATCTTTCCCTGGGGGGCTGATCTGCTGCAGAGTTTAGCTATAACCCTGATCAAACTCACCTACCTGTGATTTTCTAATGATCTTGAAGACGCTGATTTGGAACTGCCTTCTAATTATCATATTTCTACCACATTCCATATCTCACTTCTGAAACCCTCTGGTGGTCCGAGAGGAGAGACTGAGGAGGGAGCCAGACCACAGAACCCCCTCTCTTTCCTGGTTGACAACGAGGAGGCATATCAAGTGTACCAGCTGCTAGACTACAGGCGTCGGGGTGGTACCTTCCAGTATCTGGTCGATTGGGAGGGGTTCGGAGGAGCGATATTGGGTCAACACTGGAGATGTCCTTGACCCCACTCACTGAGGAGTTTCACAGAACGCATCCAGAGAAACTGTCCCCGACCCCGTGGGAGACCCCGGCATCGTTTGCTTCCTCATGTCAGGAGTCGCTCGCAGTGGGACGGCTCTGTTACAAAGGAGGCTCCCGTACCGCCTCCTTTGCACCACTAGAGGGAGCCATCTCCTGAAAATTAACCATTCACATTCGGACTCTGTTTCCCATCATTCCTCATACTTGGGACTGATTGATCATCCACACTTGCAACTCATTGACACACACACATATAAGCCACTCACACACACAGACTCTTTGCGATGTCTTGATTTGCCCTGGCTGTCATTTATGAGCGTTATACCCGTGTTTGATTTCTGTGTACTTGACCTTGGACCGTTTCCTGTTTTTCTGATTGTTCGCTGCCTGTCCTGATCTCGAATTGTTTCACCTGGACTGTGTTTGCTAGCTGCCTGCCCCAATCTCCCGCCTGGTATTCCACTCTGCCTTTGTCTAACCCCTGCTGTTCTGCCTTGCCGGCATTCGATCCTGCATTGTCTGACTATTCATAATAAAAGCTGCAAATGGATCCAAACGCTTCTGACTTATGAATACCTTGTCCTGAGGTCATGAGAATGTCACGTTGTGTAAATCTGGTGATTTTCTTAGCTCAGACCGAGCTATAAGTCAATCGTTTGTTTATCAGATCAGTAGTTTATGCGTAAAAGGGTTGCAGGTATCGTGAGCTATCTGTTTCTGGAATATCTCCAGATAAGCAGTTCTTTGTTCTTTAGATTGTTATTTATGCCGAAGTTAGTCAGTAACAACTCTGAATTTCTGTTCCTAAGAACGTCATATCTGTAAAGGGTCAGTTATTGCTGTCTCAGTGCTTGCAGATCCAGGATATGGCTCTCTAAATCTCTCCCTTCCTGTGTCTTTTGCGGAGATAAGCAGAGCAGAGCAGGGCAGGAAGCTAGTCAGTCTATGGTTGATAATGTATTACTTTTTACAACCGACAGATGGCTGAGAGAAGACTTCTCAATTTCCTATAAGGACTGCTTTGTTCTGAAACTATTTTTTATGTCCATTCGATAAGGTCCTACACATCCCCCTTTGGCTCGGTGATGTTCCCGGTGGAAGAGGCAGAGAGAACAGGTGCAAACAAGACACAAACAACATCTCCATCACTGACTGGACATGACTTGAGTAATTTAGGAATGGTCAGGTTAGAAACTTGAGACGACGTAGGAATGCATTGTTTAGGATTATTTGTAATTGAGTCATTTTGATTGGTTTAATTGGCAGGGGTTCAACAGAGGCGGTATAGGCATGCTCTCAATCAGGTTGGTTGAGTTCTCAGGTTCGGGCTTTTGGTCAGTTTTATCGTGTCGGAAAATGCACAGGACGCCTGGATGTGCATTTGTTGAAAGACTCTTGAATGGTGTTCACTCGGTTGTGTAGGAGGAAAGCCAGTGTCAAAGTTACAACATATCCTACAATAGTAGAGATGCAAAGCGCTGTGTCAGCGGCAGACCAAAACCGAATAATCGGCAGGGCTGCTAGTGTTTGGTCTAATGGATTCTAGGCTGCAGATGCCCTCTGTATTATCCCGGACGAAGGGTTTACTCAGGCAGAGGAAATAAATGTCCTTAGTGAGCATAGACATTTTTAGGTTTGGGGCCAGATACAACTGCTCATTTTTATAGTGATATGCAACGACTTTAGGAGTGTGGATCTTGGCATTGGTGTTCCCTTGCCAAAATACCACATTCACATTTATGCATTTAGCAGACGCTTATATCCAAAGCGACTTACAGTGCATTCAGGCTATACATTTGTATTGTCAGTATGTGTGTTCCCTGGGAATCGAACCCACAACCTTTGCGCTGCTAACACAATGCTCTAACCACCGAGCCACAGGAACGTCTTTGAGCCGCTACCCAGGGGAAAGGCGAGATGGGTTTGGATGGGACTAACGGGGCCCATAGTGGCCGACGTTAGGATATTTTGGACAAGGCTTAGAGGTATCAAGTAGTGTGGAATCCTACCCATGGCTAAGTTATCGATTCGAGGAGCTTACTTCCTGTAGCATGTCGGTCGTGAGGGTAGTTGTGTTTGAGCTAAATAATTTTGCACGACCGAAAATAGTTTATTGATGGATTTTATAGTTTGGTTTATAAGGGTGCTATGGGTATTTAGAACTTTAATGGTGCCATTCAGATACTTCCCGAAGGTCTATAGGGCATGTCGTATTTCAGGCATTTCATTGACATGTCACCTAACAGTGGCCAGATTAACGGGATTAGTGGTGTTCATGCCCAATGTTAAAAAAGAGTTCCTACAGCCGCAGCAGCCCCCAGCAGGGCGCCCAAAAATCATTTGGAACACCGGTTGTTCCCGCTTGATTCAGCCTGGGTTACAGTAATTTTCTGCAATTGGTGCAGCATGTGCATGTGGTTCACATCAGTCTGGAGGTGGGCGAGGACATCTCGAGTCCAAAGGCCTCCAGCTCAAGTGGTTTGGGCGGCTGAGAGTGTGTAGTGAGCTCTGACAACAGCGCAGGGATCGAGTTGGACATACACCTTTTGGGTGTGGGTTTTGAAGTTCGTTATCAATAACCCCGGTTGTTCAAAGAGTACTATCCCTGACGCTGGTACCGGCGATGCAACTTTTGGCTGGGGCGTAACCCCAATCAAGCAGAGAAACAAGGCGGCGAGTCTGAGCATCTTCTTGATAATAGACCATACAGAAGGCACAATTAGCTGCAAAGATCATGGTTTGGTGAGTCGCCTCGATTGGTTGACAGCAGTTCTCAAAACGAGTTATGACAACTTTATTGAAGGGAGTCAATCTCAATTTCGGGACCTGGATTTAAGGATCGGTTAAGGGAGTTCCCTGACTAGAGGGGAAAGGAAATTATTGTGCGAGAGGAAAACAAAACAGAAAGAGAGACACATGGAAAAACACACCGGACAAAGAATAAGGTGAGGTAGCAAGCGAGTGTGGCATTTGTGGAGTAACTCCTCTCTACTAGAGGTCCGTCCTAGCAGTGCGGCGGAAGAGAGTGTGTCAGTGTTGTGTTTAAGCACGGTAGCTATATGTTTCCTAGAATGACAGAAATTATGTTAGTGTGGTGTAGAGCATATGATTGTCGGTCTGTGTCAGTGGGTTTGATCTTCCCCCTTTTCCTGATGGCTGGAGCCCTGGTGCCTCTTTATCTGGTTTCGATGGACCCATCGAAGGACTGGCTCGCTGCGCCCTTGTCTGATTTTGATTCGGTAGGCGACAGTTGAGAGCTTGTCTACAATCTCGTTGGGTCCTATCCAGTGAGGTAGTAACTTTTTTGAAAGGCAATGGGGAGCGTTCTGCCTTGGCTGGGCGAAGCTGTAGTACCACGCTTTGTCTCCGACATTAAGCTCATGGTGAGAGGCCTTTCGGTCGTAGTAGGCTTTACGACCTTCCACGCTTCTTTGGAGTTGCTGTTGCGCGAAGGCGAAAGCCATTCTCAGGTGATCCTTTCTTCCAATTCTGGATCGAGGCAAAGTAATGCTGTTTCAAAAAGGGTGAAATTTCGAGTTCAGCCTGATACTCATCGTCGGTAAGAAGATACAATGCTAAATCGTCGATATGGATGATCCAGCCCTTAGAGACAGTGATCCATAACGTTTGGTTGGGCAGAATAATGCTCATGGCAGTGGCGATAATGCTCATGGTAACTCTTCCAGGCACTGGTGAGTAGTATAGGCTGTGACGAGATTCATGTCACTGGCTTGGTACAGTAGGTGTAGCGGTAGCATCATATTTCTTCCTGTCATCATCTTGAACAGGGGTTCTCCAGTAGACCGGTGAGGGATGGCTCGAGCTGCCATCAGTACCAGAGGAAGTTTAATATCCCAATACTTTTGATTGGCAGAGACGTACTTCTTCAACATGCTGACCTATTTGGTCTGTCTGTTTGGAGGTCCGACAATGGGAAGGTCATTCCTTTCCTTTGCAGTGGTGCTCGGTGGTTTGGATCTGCCGGTTGGAACTGACAACACTCCAGGCATCCTTTTACGTATTCCACCATGTCTTGCTGCATGCCAGGCTAGTATGCTACTTGCTTGAGTGATTCATAGGTGGCATTGGCAACATGGCTAGTTCAAGAATCTGTGGAATAGGCTAAGCAATAGTTTGTCTAAGCCAGCGGTTCTCAACCCGCGGCCCACAGGCCGCATGCAACTTTCAGTTTTACAATCAGTTTTAGTTTTTAAATTCATTTGAAGGCTAGTGAACGGTCTAGACAGAAAGCTGGACAGAGAGGCATTGCTGTTCTTCACTTGTCTGCTAGCAGAACACTTCAAGTGTGAGGCAATCAGTATTGTTTTGAACTGAAAACGCTAAAATTATAAGGCCAAAAAATGTTAGAAATCCTCAGAATCATAGAAAAAGAACACGAATTGAAGGTGGATGAAGATTAAAATGCTAAGAGAACTGAGAATGATGTGGTAATTATACAATATAATTGAGATACGAGTTGTAATAGGAAATAATAATAATAATAATAAGGACTGAGGCGCGTGTCCTATAAAAAGAATAAAATAGAACCAAGGCGCGTCTTCTATTTCTAAAAATACAACCGAGGAGCGAGTTGTAAAATACAGCCGAGGTGCGAGTTGTATTAAAGGGAATCAAAAATAGGACCGAGGCGCGAGTTGTATTTAGTGAAATCGACCGAGGCGCGAGTTGATTGATGACCCTAAAAATGAATTAGAACTGATTTAGAAGTTCTAGACTGAATGCAACTGAGTTCGAGTTGTTTTGAAATTAATTAGAACTGATTTAGAAGTTCTAGACTGAATGCAACTGAGTTCGAGTTGTTTTGAAATTAATTAGAACTGATTTAGAAGTTCTAGACTGAATGCAACTAAGTTCTAAGTTCGAGTTGTTTTGATAAAATAGAATAATAAAGAAAAAGGGATCACTGGTTAAACTATTTAGTATATAGTGTGGAAGAATTAATTCAATAATTAATTAATAAGAATTAATGAACGAGAACCTAATATAAGTGAACTTACTGATAAACAGATCATAAACAGACTAATTTGTGACTGGGTAACATCTGTGAACGAACAGTAAAAAATTAAGAGCTGGGGAACTGCTAACATTTTATATTGACTGCTATTATTCACTAATTAGGAAATAGAGATTAACTGCATAGATTAAATAAAAAGAGATTAAACGCACATTACAAAACCCAAATAATTGAATTTGGCCCGTGTATTGTGAAACTCTGCTCCTGTAGGCAGAAGTGCACGGCAGTAACCATCTGTTTCCAAGGGTAGGAGCTGTTTACCACACCCCAGACAGACATGGATGGGGATAAAAAAGGCTATTAGGAATAACTATAGCTAAATCACCTTTGGATTATATAATGTGAAAAAGTCTAAAAGATGAGGAGGAGCTAATGCAATGGAGCAAATCAGTATCAGATAAGTTAAAAAAAGGAAAAGCTGAGACTACGTGGTCGGAGGGAGGAACCTGGGATAGTCAAAATATAGAAGAAACAGAAAAATGGTTAAATATGAAAAAAGAAGAGGGTAAAGGAAAGGTTAAACTAAAAAGGCAGCTGAGGGCTAACATGATGGGTAAATGGAGAAAGTATAGGAATATGTGGAAAAGTGAGGTTGATAAATTAATGAGGGAAACAGTAGAAGCTACGGGTGGGGAAAAGTCAGCTGAAAAGAAGGCTAGCCTTAACCCTCTGCCTAGAAAGGGAAAAAAGATACTGAGCGCCCCGCCTCCATACAATGAAAAACTGACCATGACTGAGCTTCCAGCATTTTGCAAAAGGGAAGAAAAACATATAGGGATATATTCAGTGATTTTAGAGGGAGAAGAGACCACAGTGAAGGTAGTGGCAGGAATGCTTAGATTGAAAACCATTAATCAAATGGATAGCCACTATGAAAGTATGACTGGCCAGAGGGAGTCAGAACAGGCCCAAATAAGGGAAGACCGACAAGATAGTAGAGAGAGGGGTAGACAGATGAATAACTTTAAACCGAATGCAGAAAGCACCCCATTTGAAAAAAATGGAGCAAGGGATTTAGGAAAAGGGTTATTAGGAATAAGTGAACAAGCAACTGAACTGGTAGATGAAATAGCAGACAAACACGAGGAGTTAACCAAAAAATAAATTAAAGATTAATGGAGGAAAACCTCCTTAAATAATTAAGAAAGATGGAACTCCAAAATATGAAAGAAGGACAAAAGGGAAACTGGGATGAGCCTAAATTAAAGTTTATTATGGAAAAAGCCACAAATAAAGATGCGTTGCATTTAAAAAATATAGAGAAAGAGAGGCAGCAGAGACAACAGGTACCAGGTCAGGTAGGAAATATAAAGAGACATTCAAGGGAGCAAAAATGATCCCATTATTAGTGGAAGGAACACAGCTGAAATACGTACCATGGGGAGGTAGGGACGTAGAAACATTAAAATCAAAGCTACCGAGCCTGAGAGATGGTGCGAATAGATGGATTGCCTCTTTTGAGGATGAGACAGTGGGAGATATGATTGCAGTAGGGGATATTAAAGTTTTGCTGTCTAAGGTATTAACCAGGCAAGAGATGGAGGATATACTGGAGGACGCTGGCATGAAGGATGCTGTGGGCTGTGAGGATTACAATGGTCAATCCCTAAACACGTACCGTGCTGAATTATGGGGGACATTGAGAGACAGGTTTCCCACAAAAATGTCCAAAAACAGGCAGCTGACGAAACCACTGACATCTGAGGATAATTTCGATCAATGAATAAATGAGCAGATGCAACATTGACAAAATATGACTAATGAAAATGTGACTTTTGATAAATCTTCCCTGTGTGCACAGCTGTTTAGAAGTGCCGTAAAGGAGGTGTTGCCTATCTCAGTACAGGGTAAACTGAGACACATACCAGGACTGGATGAGATGGACCACGATCAATGGTCTGAGACTGTGAGACATTTCGTTAAAACTCACCAGGAAGCAGAACTAGCTCTGGAAAAGCAGAGCAGAGAGGTCACTCGAAAGCTAGCACAAGCTCACCTGGAGCAGCTGAAAAAGTACAAGAAACTGAAAGGTACGTACGTAGTGAGGGGTGAGGCTGGAGTGTCTGAGGAGTCCACAGGGGGAAAAGGGCTGGGTCAGCAAGTAGAACCGACATGAAAGCCAGGGGATGGCCAAAGTCAGCAAAACCCCCAACCTATAGTTGTAAATGTGCAACTACCACAGGGGTACCATCCTCAGGCTCAGGGAAGCTATAGAAGAGGATCAGGGCGAGGCAGGCCAATGACAAAAGGAAGAGGTGATGTAGGAAGAGAGAGAATAATTAAAGATAAGCAGTCAGTGGAATGCTATGGGTGTCATCGGCTAGGACACACAAGAGCCGAGTGTCATATAAACCCACGGCCAGATCAACAATAGGAGTTTTCGGAGAACCCTACTGTAGGCCAGCACGTGGTGTTATCAAAGAGCGAAGAGGAGGAACCAATTATAGAGTGTAAAATTAACGGAAAAATTGTTGAAGCAATGGTTGATCCTGGGGCCACCTACACTCACCTAAAACCCTCCGAAGTAAGATTGGTAAAATCTAACACCCTGATAAGAACAGTGGGATTCTCTGGAAACAAAACAAGCATAGCTATGAGCCAACCAATTGACATAGAAATAGAAGGAAAAACAGAGAGTACTAATGGCAGAGCATGCTCAAAATTTGATAGGAAGAGATTTACTGTGCGCTTTGGATGCAAAAATAACCATGACACCACGGGGACTGGCACTACAGTGTCCAGTAAAAGAAGAAAAAACTGAAAACCAGACAGTCAGATCAGTGGCCTACTGGGTTACAGCAGAAGCTGTCATTTCAAATGTAGGGGCAGCTGTGAGGCTCAGAAGGGTAGAAGGATTTAAGTGGAAGAAAGTTGCCCACACATTAGCCTGTACGTTTATGGAGATCATAGAGTCAGGGAATTAGGCAGAGAAGTTCAGAAATCATGGAGAAAATATTGGGTAAAGACCCAAGGGCACTGGGTGAGCAGCGATGGGGAAATGGAGCTATATAAATTCGACATGTCAGAGGAAGGCACCAGAGAGGAGATAATGAAGATGGAGGAATATGTAGAAAAAGAAATGATGGGAAGAATACCAGAAGAGTTGTGGGCCAAAGGAGATTATGACATAGGAAAATTGAAGTGCAATCAAATAGAAATCAAAATTAAGCAGGGTAGCCAAAGACCATTCAGATAGCAATATAAAGTAAAACAAGAAGCAGAAGAGGGAATTGAGCCAGTAATAAAGGGACTAAAAGAAGCTGGTATACTGGTGACTGTAAAAAGTGCATGTAATACACCAATATTACCAGTGAAAAAAACAAACGGCAAATGGAGAATGGTGCATGACCATAAGGGCGGTGAACGATGTGGTACAAGAAATAGAGGCGGTAGTACCTAATCCTTACCAACTGTTAAACAATATTGGAGACAAACACGAATATTTCTCAACAATAGACTTGATGTCTGCATTTTTCACCATACCATTAAGTGAGCAAAGTAGACATTTTTTTTGCATTTACCTGGAAAGGAGAGAAATGATCACACTCAAGGTTACCCCAGGGATTTATACACTCTCCACACATATTTAATCAGATATTAAAAAATGAGATACAGTTACAGGCAGACCCTAGAGCAGTATGCATACAATACATCGATGACATTTTAGTGGGACATGAAACCTATGAAGGATGTTTAAGAAAAACAGAAGAAGTGTTAAAAGAGTTACACAAAATAGGCATGAAGGTATCAAAAGACAAACTGGTAGTGGCAGAAAAAAAAAACTTTGTGTACCTAGGAAGAAAGATCAGCAAAGGGAAAAAAGGTTTGGCTGACAAAAATATAGAAACAATTAAACTATACAAAAAACCAAGAATAGTGAAAGAAATTATGGGATTCTTAGGAACTACGGGTTTTTGTAGCAAATTTATTACAGAATATGCAGAAAAAGTCAAGGAATTGAGGGAAATGATGAAAAGAGCAGGTATGAAAGATTTAAGAACAGAACTAAAGTGGACTGATGAGGGAAACGAACAATTTGAAAACATAAAAAAGAAAGTAATAATGGTAACCAGAACAGGAATGATTAACTATGATCAACCATTTTACGTAGATGTGGCAATGAAAAAGGGAGGCCTAAACACAGCAGTTCTATTTCAGGGAGAAGGAAAATACAAACGTGCACTTGGATGGTACTCTACTTACTTACAGGGTTTAGATGATTGGACTGACTACGAAAAGAACTTGGAGGCAGTATTTTGGGCTTATCACAAGGTGGGTAAGCTAACCCTAGGAGGGAGAGCAGAAATAAGATCAACACATGAGGTAATGGGAATAATTGAACAAGCCAGATTCAACCTGAGTGTAGGACATAGAATGAGATATTTGGAATTGTTGGAGAAACACAACCTAGCTGTTAGAATAATCAAAACTAAAAATGAAGCCAACAGACTGTTGTTCTGTGATGAGGGAGAGCCTCATTGTTGTGAAGATGAGGGCATAAGAGACATGAAAATAAGACCAGACTTAAAATGTGACCTAATGGAAGGTACCAGAACCCTATTTGTAGATGGATCATGCGGAAAAATGAGAAAGGGGTAAGTGAGATGGGGTATGGAATAGCAGAATGGATTGATGGACATCTAGAAGAGCTAAGCAGAATAAAAATAGAAAATGGAATTATGTCAGCCCAAAGAGCAGAAATAATGGCACTAACAGAGGCGTGTAGGATTCTAGAGGGTGAGAAATGAACCATATTTACAGATTCAGCTTATGGGTTTGGAGTGTGTCACTATTATGGAAAAATATGGGCTAGAAATAACTTTAGGAAGACCAATGGAAAACCAATTAAGCATGAAAAAGAGATCAGGGACCTGTTACAATCATGCTTGGGGCCCACGGAACTAAGTATAGTGAAGTGCGATGCACATCAAAAAGGGGAAGATAAGATCTCGTTAGGGAATAACTTTGCAGACCAAACAGCAATAGCAGCAGCAAAAAGAGAAACAGAACCAGGAAAAGGGATGTTAGTATTAACCAGGGCTCAGATGGCTAAAAAAACTGAATGCATACAAATAAGAGGACCAGAAGAGACAATCAAAGATCAACAAAAACAAGCTGGAGAGCAGGAAAAATTAGAATGGAAACTTAGAGGAGCAAACAAAGTAGGGGAAATATGGAGAATGCCACAAGGGCAGGTAGTGGTGACAGAACAATTGGAACAGATGGTCCTGTCACAAGCACATGGAGCAGAGCACAATAATAGGATGGAAATGATAGACACAATAATCAAACAAAACAACATCTGGTTTCCTAGAATGCAAGAGAAAGTTAATGAGTTTTTAACACGATGTAGTGAATGCATGACACGAAACATCAAAAGCGTACCACACCCAATTAGACACTTCCCCAGCCCTAAGGGACCCTTTACACACTTGGTAATGGATTTCGTGGACATGATAACACCAATAAAAGGTAAAAGATACATGTTAGTGGTAGTGGATAGATTTTCTAGATGGGTAGAAGCATTCCCAGTTGGCAAGCAAAGTGGAGAAGCGGTGGCACAGGCACTTTCCAAAGAAATAATACCACGGTTTGGGGTGCCAAGTATATTACAGTGCGATAATGGACCAGGATTTGTGGCAAACGTAGTTAAGAAAATGTGTGAGAAACTACACATAACAATTAAGTATGGGTCAGTCTATCATTCTCAGTCTCAAGGCAGAGTCGAACGAATGAATCAAACACTAAAAGGAAAGCTTTCCAAAATATGTGCACAAACAGGCCTGAATTGGGTAACAGCGCTACCAATAGCCCTAATGGCGATAAGGGGAAGTACAAACCGCGGAACTAAATTGATACCTCACGAAATGGTTACGGGGAGGAGAATGCCAAGAGGAGACAGAGAAACGATAGAAATAGAAGATGTAGACAAATTGAAAAGTGAATTAGATAAATATTTGAAAACGCTAACCAAAATTCATGCAAGTATTTTTCAGACTGAATCCCGACCAAGAGAAACTCCAGATTAATCAAACAGAAGTGGACTGATAGCAGTGGGGGATCTGGTCTACATAAAAGTGTATCGAAGGAAGTGGGATGAACCCAGATGCGAAGGGCTGTATGAGGTGACATCTGCCACTCCCACATCAATCAAAGTGCAGGGATCAAACTTCTGGCACCACATTTCACACTGCCTTAAAATAAACACGAACAAAAGCGAGGTAATAACACACGGAGCGAAGAACCTGTTCGAAAGCCCTGAGGAAGAAGCATTGGGTCACTGCATAAGTAAGACTGGGCCCTAGGGGCAGGAATAGCCTTAGAATTTAGAAACAGATACGGGGTAGAAGAATTAGTGGAACAACAAAAGGGGGTGGGAGAGTCAAGTCAAGTCAAGTCACCTTTATTTATATAGCGCCTTTAACAATACAAATTGTAACAAAGCACTGCACAATACCAAAATAGGCAAATTTTGTCAATAATGTAAAATGACAGGATTTAACACTCAATTATCTGCTGAATGCATTTCATTATTGAATTTAGTAATGGCATTGTCCAGCTTAGTTCAGTTTAAATAATATCTGTGCAATCAAGTCGATGATTGTGCATATGTAGAAAAGAAAGGAAGAAGGATACTACACCTAATTACCAAAGAAAAAGCGGGTGACAGACCCACTTACGACAATTTGGAACAGAGCCTAATAAACGCCAGAAGGATCTGTCTAGAGCAAAAAATAACCACTTTAGCTATCCCAAAGATAGGGTGTGGATTGGACAGATTAGAGTGGTCCAAAGTAGAGACATTAGTTAACTAAATATTTGGAGAATCAACCATACGTGTAAAGGTTTATACTCGTCCAAATGAGGATGTGGTGGTTGATAGTGATAGGACTGATGGAAATTAAGGGGTCATGGGGGAACAACAGAAAATATAAATCCCCTGATAATAACAATAAGTCCTCTAAATAAGATGGATATATGGGTGACAATAGGAGTAGATGTGACTGGGACAGACCCAATGGGACTAATATGGCCATTATGGTGGCAGTAGCAGTGCTGGGTCTGTGCGGGTGTTGTTGTACACCATGTATAAGCGGTTTGGCACAACGTGTGATTGAAACTGGAATGACTAAAGTAATGGCAGTAAGGGTAGAAGAAATGACCCCCTTGCGGGAAGAATTAGACTCATCCGAGGACTGGGAAGAGGAGAGCTGTGCAGTGTAATAAGACTGCGAGGAGGAATAACACGCCCAGGCAACAACCACCAGGTGCTAGTAACCTAGCCTACGGCCAGGCTCTCTACCTAGCGTAAAGCTAGTGAGCTGAAGACAGCGAAGATGCATTTTTTTACACATACACATATAGGAAATACAATGTTAGGTCTGTCTATATTAAAGGAAAACAATCACAATTATCAACTGTTTTTGTACTAACTGTATTGTTTAAACGTTAATGAGGATTGGAAATCCTCAAAAGGGGGAAATGTGGTCGAAAACAGTATGATTTTATTAATCATCTAATACTTGTTAATCATTTAATATGGTGGAAAACAGTATGATTTTGTTAATCATCTAATACTTGTTAATCATGTAATACTCATGTTTATGTTGAATATGCTGAAATTAATTATTTGTCTGTTTCTATGAATGTCTCACATTATATGTTTTACATTAAGAAGTGTTCTGCTCCAGAGGCAGGGTTCTGGGAGTCAGTCTGAGCAGCAGCCAGTCTGCTGTGGAAAATTACCAAACATAAATCAAGTTAGATAATAACCGAGCATGGTACAAGCTGACACCAGCACAGGGGAGGCTAGTGAACAGTCTAGACAGAGAGCTGGACAGAGAGGCATTGCTGTTCTTCACATGTCTGCTAGCAGAGCACTTCAAATGTGAGGCAATCAGTATTGTTTTGGGCTGAAGGCAATTCTTCAATAAAAACCTTTTTATTCTTAAAAACATCCTTCGACTCGACTATCTTCATCCAAGACTTCAACCACAAGGTGTTTTATTATTGGTGAGTAGAATTATTTATTTAAATAAATGTAATTGTTTAGATAACATAAAATTTAGGCTATAAATAATATTATAAATCTGGTTGGTTTGTATTGATGACGTAATATGTAAATGACATGCTTGCGGCCCGTGAGACTTGCACTTGTACCATAGTGCGGCCCGGTGGAAAAAAGGTTAAGATCCACTGGTCTAAGCTAATGTTTCTAAAAGCAAATTCTAAAATCCTGTGAAGATTGACAGACGTTTTAATAGACCGCATTTGCCCGCAGTTTTGGTCTATTTTAATTTTAGAAAGTGTGTTTCTTTTATTTACGCCACAAAATCATTCTTTGTTAAATGCATTTAATCTTGTGTGTGCTTTCATGGGCCTGATAAGCAAGGTGTATTTTGTGAAGTTCTATATGTGCATTTCATCTTATGTGCGTGTTTTGAATGTTCTGTTGCACAATAGCTGAAGCGGTGTTTTCATTGAAAAGTATACTTTTTCAGTTATTTAATTTTTTATGAAGATTTGCCAAGTGGCTTCAAAAAGAAGACACCTGTTTAAATTTATAATTGTAATTTAATACATTTAAAATAATACAATCTCGCAAGCTAAACGTCACACTGAAACACAACCGTTACTTATTAATAATTAATAGCTTATTAGCAGTAATTAAAATTACTGCTTTAATTGAGACATTTATTAAATAATTTAATAATAAACAGGAAAAAAAATAGGCCTACTGGAGAAATTTAATGTCAGAGCATAATTTGAGTGGGATTTGGTCTACCGGTGAGCGTGAGCGGAACATTAGTGGAGCGTTTGTTTTGGCCAGTGAGTGACTGAGCAGAGCGCATGCCCACAAAGCGGAATATTGAGCTGAGCGTAACACCGCTCCGCTTCGCTCACATGCTCTGGCGGGCATAGTTCGAGTCGGTACAGATGAGGAGTTTTTTTATGTTGTGGGATGCAGCCAGTTGAAGGGTGATGAGGATGACTGCTATTTCTGCATACTGCGATGAGTGAGGGCCTAAGTTGATTTGATGCGGTGGGCAAGGGTCGTTGTTGAGCCGGACCACTCCTGCTCCAGCTTTTAAATTGCCCTTGTGATTGTTGGAGCAGCCATCAACATATGCTGCGGGCCTTCCTTTACATACATTATCCTTGAAGTACCTGTGATTTGTCAGTTGTGGTTGTGGTGGTTCTTTAGGTTCCTCTGAGGTGTACAGCATATCAGTTGAACAGTCTTGGCAGGCTGCTACCCCGTTTCCAAGTGAAGATTTGTAGTTTTGGGCATATCTTGCCTCGACGTCCCATCCCTGGAGTGTCATTAACCAGGTAGGTATGCATGCGTTGGTCACCACGCCATCTCTGATTCGATGACTGTTAAGGAAGGTGACTGGCTGGTGACAAGTATCGATGATAAATTTCTGTGCACCAATGTAATTAGAGAAACGCTGGATAGCCCACACCGTGCAAAGCAAACCTTTTTCGCAGTTTGAATATTTGTATTCTGGGGAAAGCAGCGTTTTGCATAAGCGACCACTCGCTTGTCTTTGTCATGGAGCTGGTATAGATATGCGCTGAGTCAATCATTTGAGAATCCAGCTTCCAGATATAATTATTTTCCTGGGTCTGGGTAGGCCAGGCATGGAGCAGTGCAAAGACGCTGTTTGAGCTGGCTCATAGCTGTGTCCTGGGCTTCCGTCCAAATGAAGGGTTCATTCTTTTTTAGGAGGAAATTTAGTGGTCGTGCAATGTCAGTGTAGTTCCCTATCAGTCAGTCACGTTCGACGCGTCAGGTGACTGACTAATGAGATCTCGCCGGAGAAACCCAATCACCTTGATGTTAACAAAACAAGCCAATGACAGTTGGCGTCGTGTTTAAATCGCAGCGCCTCCGCCCGGCGGTTGAGTATAAAAGGAAAGGCGGCGTGCAAGCATACAGCCCACATCAGCTTTTAAGCTTTGGGCCGAGTATTGCGGTCTCCAGAGTGTCTGCAAGACAAGCAAGCGTTGGTGTTAAAAGTAGCGTCAGCGGTCGCTATCAGTGCTGATTCTTTCTTCAAAGAAAAAGCGGTCATACGCTGCTACCTCCCTCGGCTTCAGCGCTCCTAAAGGAGACTTTTCACAAAAGAGCAATCTAAAGAGCTCCCACAGTGGCGGGCATCTTTTAAAGATGGCTTCCGGCTAAATCGTTTCTGAATGGTGGTTTCCTGACTTCATCTGATGGTCCCGCGATCGCTGCCCCTCGTGCTTGGCAGCTTTAAACACGCTGAGGCAGCGCTGAAGTGGATAGTCATGTTCTCACTGCGGGAACATGACCATGGCGATGTTGCGTTCAGATACCTCCTCGCTGGGCGGTATCCCCTGCTCTGCCCGTTCTAGTTCCTCCGGCCGGAGGTTCTACTTGACTCAGGGCCAGGGTGATCTGAGGATTACAGTGAGAGCTTCCCGTCGATGCGCCTCATGAACCTCTCACTCCTCCAGCACTTTGTAACCGTCTGGGGTTCCCGGATGAGTATCACGGGGTCCTCGGACAGGGCGAGGGCCCAACATCTCATTGATGCCCCAGCAGATGGCGGGTTATCGATCACTGCATCGGGGGATGAGCTAGGTTCTGGAGAGGGCGGATTGGCTCGCGGTGCCTCCATCAGGAAGAGTAGCGTTGCCGAGTCAGATCCAGAACTGGACGCTATCTCTTTCCGGGCTGCTGAGAGCATCGGGCTGCACTATAGGCGTCCGCCTTCTCCCGGCGCTCAAGGCTGGATGATTGGTTCCTGGGGGCGCAGGCGAGCGTCGGCAACCGCCTCGGTTCCCTTTCCGGAAGTGCATGAGGAGGTGACTAGGTCATGGAAGGCACCTTTTTCTGCCCGAAACAGGCCTAGTGCCTCCTCCGTCCTCACCACCCTCGTGCGGAGGCGGCCCAAGGTATGTGGAGGTCCCCAGTCGGCGCGCCATTGCTATGCAGCTCTGCCGCAGGCGCTGCCGCCTGGAGGGTAATCACGCCTTCCGTCCAGGGCCTGTAAGTTCTCGTCGCTTTATGCGGCCAAGGCTTACGGTGCTGCTGGACAGGCCGCTTCCGCCCTGCGCCATGGCCCTCCTTCAGGTCCACCAGGCCAAGGCATTAAAACAGCTGCGGTGATGCTGACCCAGGTGTGATGCAGGAACTGCGCTGCGACGGACCTCGCACTAAGGCGGCGAAAGTCGCAGCGCGGGCCCTGGGTCAGGCGATGTCGATAGTGGTCCAGGGCGCCACCTATGGCTGACCCTGGCGGATATGAGGGAGGCCGACAAGCATCGCTTCTTGGACTCCCGATCTCCCAGGCGGCCTATTCGTGAGCGGTGGAGACTTTGCCCAGCAGTTCTCCGCCGCGCAGAAGCGAAGCAGGCGTTCGACACATCCTGCCCGGCGGTCGCTGCTGTCTCCACCCCACCGCCCGGCTGCAGCCTCCGTCTGCTCGTCGCCGGCGCCCTCCTGCTGCCTCCACCTCCGCTCCAGCTCGGCCACAACAGCAGCCTGCACTACGGCGCAGCGTGGAGCTGGCCGCAGGGAGACCGGCGCAGCCCGCCTCCGCCCCTGCCAAGCCCGTGAGCGCCAGGGCAGGGCGGCGTCCCTGAGCAGGCGACCGGGCCTTTGGATCCTGCTCTTCAGGAGATGGTGACTGCACCACTCCTTCCCCGGAGGAGGGCCGGGTGGAGAATCTTTGTTTCCTTTTTGTTCTGTTCCGCCACTGACCCCGGGTCAGTGGTACCCAAACAGTTTCCTTTTCCTCCGGGTCCCAAGAGGCGAGATGGCAGTGTCTGAGACCTCGTCTCACACTCCGTCCCCTCTCTCTTCGCCAGTGGGCAGCAGGGTCCGGTCCGAGGGCGGACACCTTCTCCCGCATCCCCTGCCCAACTATGGAGCCAGGTCAGTGTCACACCACACTCAGACCCCACTTGGCGCCTTTTGCCTTTCAGTGGGCCCCTGTGCTCCATTTCGCTGCCCCACCGTGGTCGTCAGTGACTCCCTGGTCCCGCTTGCGGTCCCTGGGGGCCTGGCTAAACTCCCAGGCCGTCTCGCTGGCTCCTGAGGACTATCAGACTCGGCTCACAGCGATTCAGTTAGCAGCGTCCCCCAAGTTCAGGGGCATTCGGTTCACCTCAGTGTTGAGCAAGGATGCCCTGTCTTTGCGTCTGAAAGTCAGCGGTCCTACTGGCGAAGGGCCAGCGATAGAGCCGGTCCCTCAGCGAGATGAAGTCAGGGTTCTACAGCCCCTACTTCATCGTACCCAAGAAAGCGGTGGAGTTCGACCAATCCTGGACCTCTTGCGTTCTGAATCGGGCCCTTCACAAGCTCCCGTTCAGGATGTTGGCGCGAGGCGCATCTTTCAATCGTCCGTCCTCGATTGGTTTGCAGCAATCGACCTGAAGGCCTACTTCCATGTCTCGATCCTCCTCGGACACAGACCGTTTCTCCGCTTTGCGTTCGAGGCGAGCATACCAGTACAAGGCCCTTCCCTTGGGCTATCCCTGTCTGCCTCGTGTCTTCACCAAGGTCGTAAAGCCGCCCTTGTACCGTTAAGGGAAGCAGGCATTCGTATCCTCAACTACCTCGACGACTGGCTCATTCTGGCCCAGTCTCGAGCACTGTTAATCTTGAACACAGGGATATGGTGCTCAGTCACCTCAGCGGTTGGGACTTCAGGTCAACGAGAAAAGCAAACTCTCCCCTAGCAGAGGATCTCTTTTCTCGGCATGGAGTTGGACTCGGTCAACCTCACATGCGTCTCTCAGAGGCGTGCTCAGTCAATCTTGAGATGCCTGGAGTCTCTTCAGCGCAGAGGCGGTTCCACTGAAACATTTCAGAGCTCCTGGGGCATATGGCATCCTCAGCAGCTATCACGCGCTCGGATTGCTTCATATGAGACCGCTTCAGCGTTGGCTTCCTGACCGAGTCGAGATGGGCATGGCGCCCACAGCGCGTGCAGGTCTCACTCACCCGTCCTGCCGTCGCACCTTCAGCCCATGGTGGGACCTTGCTTTTCTTGGGCAGGAGTTCCCCTAGAGCAAGTATCCAGGCATGTTGTTGTCTCAACAGGCGCCTCTGCCACGGGCTGGGGGCCATGTGCAGCGACGCAGCGCGGGCTCTGGACAGGGCCCCAGCTGCAGTGGCATATCAATTGCCTCGAGTTGCTGGCAGTATGGCTTGCTCTGCGCCCGCTTCAAGACGCTGCTACGAGAAGCATATACTGGTCGCTCGGACACTGCGACCGTTGCGTGCATCAACCACCAAAGGCGGTCGCTCCGTCGCATGTCGCCTTTCGCCCGCCATCTCCTCCTTTGGAGTCAGAAGCATCTGAGGTCGCTTCGCGCCGTTCATGTCCCAAGCGAGCTCAATCGTGCAGCCGGCGAGCTCTCTCCGTCAACACGCCCTTCCGGAGAATGGCGACTCCACCCGAGGTACTCCAGCTGATTTGGAGGCGGCAGGGGCGCTCAGGTAGACCTGTTTGCCTCCCGGACCGTCTCACTGCCAGTTGTTTTCTCCCTGTCGGGGGACCCTCGGTACAGATGCACTGGCATGCAGCTGGCCTCGGGGCTTCTGTAAATATCACGTTTCCCCAGTGAGCCTTCTCGCACAGACCCTGTGCAAGGTCAGGGAGGACGAGGAGCAAGTCCTCTTGGTTGCGCCTTACTGGCCCAATCGGACGTGGTTCCCAGAACTGATGCTCTCGCGACAGCCCCTCCTTGGCAAATTCCTCTGAGGAGGGATCTACTTTCTCAGAGAGGGGGCACCCTCTGGCACCAGCAGCCCAGACTTGTGGAATCTCCACGTATGGTCCTTGGGCCGGGGCCGGAGGTTCTAAGTGGGCTACCTCCAGCGGTAGTAAACACTATCACTTCTGCCAGGGCCCTGTCTACAAGACAGGCCTACAGGCTGAAGTGGAACCTGTTCGTCGATTGGTGTTCTCCCGCGGGAGGACCCCGTAGATGCCGATCACAGTGGTGCTTTCTTTCCTGCAGGATGGGTTGGAGGCGAAGGCTGTCTCCCTCCACCCTCAAAGTGTATGTTGCCGCTATTGCCGCACATCACGATGCAGTGAGCAGTAAGTCTCTGGGGAAACACGACCTGGTCATCAGGTTCCTCAGAGGGCAAGGAGGCTAAATCCTCCAGCGCCCTCACCTGGTACCCTCTTGGGATCTCCCCTCGGTCCTGTCGGCCTTGAGGGGCCCCTTTGAGCCTCTGCAGTCAGTAGAGCTTAAGTTTCTGTCTCTGAAGACAGTGCTCCTCCTCGGCATTGGCCACAGTCAAGAGGGTAGGGGACCTGCAAGCATTTTTCGGTCGACGGATTCGTGCCTAGAATTGGACCGGCTGACTCTCACTTTGTCCTGAGACCCGGCCTGGATATGTGCCCAAAGTTCCCACCATGCCTTCAGGGACCAGGTGGTGAACTTGCAAGCGCTGCCGGGAGGCAGACCCAGCCATTGCTCTGCTCTGTCCCGTTCGTGCCTTGCGCATCTATGTGGACCGCCGCAGAGCTTCAGGACCTCAGATCAGCTCTTTGTCTGCTTGGGAGGACAGCAGAAGGGAAGAGCTGTCTCCAAGCTAAAGACTCGCCCACTGGATAGTGGAGGCTATAGTCTTGGCCTATCAGGCCCAGCGCTTACCGTGCCCCTTGGGGTGAGAGCACACTCTGAGGCGTTGCTTCCTCTTGGGCTCTGGCAGGCGCCTCAATAGCAGACATTGTAAAGCTGCCGGCTGGGCGACACCTATCGTTTGCGAGGTTTTACAATCTCCGTATAGAGCCAGTGTCCTCCGTGTACTTGTCTCGGATGGCCAGTAACACTGGAAACCGCTCGGTGTCAATCACGCTTGCTCGCCATTCCCTCTGGACCGGATAAATGCGCCTTGTTGCTTCTCAGTTCAGTTCCCACGGCGAACCCTGTTGAAGTTCCTCCCGCACCCTCGGCAGTCAGGTGTGGCGGAGCACCAGGCGCCAGGTCCAGTACTCGTCGTTGCCCAAGGTCAACCCCTGTGCTGGGCTAGGTGCCCGTGTAGTGATTCCCCTTTGGTGATCCCACATGTGTATTCTTCCACAGTGCAGCTCCCCCTTGGTGAGCCCGTGTCTTCCCTGGCAGAAACCTTCTGCCCACTCTGCTGTGTAGCTACCTCACCCCAGGCGGGCTGAGTCTACCTCAGAGACTCCCGTGAGTACTGCCCTCGGCCAGTCCATATGTGTAATCTCCACATGATACCTCCTTATGCGGGATGTGGCTCGTGGCGTTTCCCCTACTTGGGTGCAGCTTTCCCAGTGTTATTCTACCCACTGGCGGAACAGCAGTGGCGGTTATCTCTGCCTAAACCCTTCTATCTTCCATCCCAACTGGTGTGGGGGACTTGCCGGCTTCTGCAGAGCACTGGAGGGTCAGCAATAGTGGCGTTTTCAAGGGATCCCATTAGTCAGTCACTCTGGCGTTCGTCGAGCGTGACTGACTGATGAAACGTCTCGATTGCTGCGTAACCCCGTTCCCTGAAGGAGGGAGCGGAGGCGTAGCGTCCCGTCGCCATGGTTGCTGTACCACCACGCTGTCGGCGAGGGCACAGTCTCGGCTCCTCAGCGAAAAACTGATGTGCGTTTGCAGCGCTCTCCTTTATACCCGCACCCGGCGGCGGAATCTTGGCGTGTGGCTCACCTGCGCCAACTGTCATTGGCTTGTTTTGTTAACACTTTCGAAGGTGATTGGGCTCTCCGGCGAGATCCCATTAGTCAGTCACTCTGGCGTTACGTCTCCGTTCCCTCCTTCAGGGAGCGGGGTTATAGTAACCGGGGCGTTCTCGATGAACTGTTGTGAGTAATTGCACACTAAGAGAAAGCTTCGTGGATCACAGATGTTAGTCTGTGTCTTTATGCTTTGGATTGCTTGGGTGCGGTTGGACTGTGGTTTGATCCCGTTTCGTCCAAAGAGCAGTAAGACATAGTTCGGCTTGTTTGTGCACCACTGTCCTTTGTGAAGGGAGATCTTAGCTCCTGCTGTTCTCAGCTAGTTTAGGACTTAATAGATTCCCTTTTGGTGGTCTTCCACACTTGAGCTTTTCATTTAAACTTTGTCCACATAGACAAGGTTTCCTCTGGCTCTGGCGTCAGGGCACGCTTTGTTCAGGAAGATGTTGAATTCTGCTGGTGAGTTGGCATAATCGATTGTATTTTTGAGTATTGTCGATTGCCAAAGGTGAATGCCAGCTTGTGTTGGTCATAGGGGAGGACCGGGATTGTCCAGAGCTCGGAGGCGATGTCCAGTGGGGAAAGGATTGTTGAGCCTTTGATTTTGGGAATTTCTTGGTCCAACTGGGTCATAGGCCATCGTGACAAGGGTACTTGCTGATTCAACTTGCGATAGTTGATGGTGGGCCGCCATTTACCATTGAGTTTTAGGACTGGCCATATCGGGGCAGAGTATGTGCTGTTACAGGGCCCACATAGACAGCGAGTGTCATCTGTTAGTTCTGAACCACAGATGCTTTCTATGGGCACCGGCAGAATGGAAGTGATGGAAACGATTTCATGGGGATTTGGGAATTTTACGTTGTCATTGTATTCATCTGAAATTAGTTGGGCTGGTATGGGGCCTATGACAGCTACTGTTAGTTAAAAGTCATGGAACGCCTGGTTGATGAGCCATCCCAGGTGACTCGCTTTGGGAACGTGGATGTCTTGGGTCGTACAGTTGTTGAACAACACATACACAGCCCGAGAAGACACTTCAATGAGAGGTGTGGCTTCCAGGTTCAGTCCGAGTTTCAGGCAGGTCCTGGAAGGTTGTAAGAAGCCTAGCTTACTGTTGAGAGTCTTGCCAGGACGCATGTTGAGGCGGACGCTGACACTCTTGCTGTAGGCAGGCATCGTGTCTTCTTGCTCTGTGATCATATAAGATGTCATTCACAGTATCAATGCAATCATTGAGCCGGACCATGATATCCACTCCAATGGAGATGTCATGAGGCATGTTGGGGACAACGTGGAAGTAGTGACACAGATGTCTGTTGTTCCATCGTATGTCCACAGCGCAGATGATCTTGGAGGTGGCCATGGTTGTCGACCAGGGACTGAGAGGGAAGCAGCTGTGCTTAGCGACATGTGGTAGACTCTGATGTCTTTGCTTCAATGTTCTGAATAGCTTCAGACAGATGGCTGAGTTCTCTGCCCACAGGGCTAGTGCCGCTTCGGATACCGATGTACCTTGGACATTTATTAAAGTCACGATTCGAACGGGGCCTGCGTTTGATTCAGGCTCCTGCAGTGAGCAGAGGAGAGGATCCTGGTCTTTGCTGCTTGAGCTTGGTCCAGGTACAGGCTTTGATAATGCATTATCAGTCAGTGAATTAGGGGCGGTGTCTGTGAATTGACACTGCGACTCGTTGGAGTCTACTGACTGGCAAGGCAGAGGGTTGCAGACTTGTGTCCACATCTTTAGGTGTTTGAAGTCTATTAACGCTTCAAAGTGATTAAGCAGATCTTTCCCAATGAGGAGGGATACGTGTTAAGTGGTGACGTATACTGGATGGATGAGATCCATTGATCCCAACTTGAGGTGGATTGAGGACACATGTTTTAGTTGTAGTCCCCAGTGGGAATATGCTTGGAGGTTCAGTTCACATCTTTGGAGTTTGAGGGTTCTGTTAGTCCACTTTGTTGTTTCTTGGACTTCCTCGGGTAGTTCGGCAGACATTAGAGTAATGCCGTTTCTCATATCAAGAAGGGCCCCGACTCTGAGGTGTCGTTCGATGATGATGGAGAGGTAAAACTTTCTTGCATATCCTTTCTCAATGAGATCGCCTAGGAATTGAAGAACTGGAGTTTGGGAGGAAACAGTTAGGATGTCAGAACTAATGTGGTGTTCATTGGAGGAGTGGCAGACAACCAAGACAGCACTTTCAGGAACTTGAGGTGATTTGTCAGCAGGTGTTTGTTGGACTCTGCTGTGATCTGGAGCATCAGATATTGAGTTAGAGTCTAACTCTGTTGCTGGGTTTTCAGGTGGGATTTTGTGTCCATCTGAAGTTAGGGGGGTTGCGGTTCTCTGAGAGTGAGCTGAAAACACACACCCATCACCATCGACAAGACACCTGTGGAGCGGGTGAGCAGCTTTAAGTTCCTCGGCGTTCACATCACCAAGGGATCTCACATGGTCTGCTCACACAGATGCAGTGCTGAAGAAGGCACATCAGCGTCTCTTCTTCCTGAGACGGCTGAGGAAGTTTGGAACGAGCCCCAGAATCCTCAGGTCCTTCAACACCTGCACTGTGGAGAGCATCCTGACCGGCTGCATCACCGCCTGGTTTGGAAACAGCACCGCTGGAAACCGCAGGGCTCTGCAAAGGGTCGTGCGAACTGCCCGCCATAAGCTCATAAGAATTTCACTCACCAAGGCACTTGTGCTGTGGTGATGTGACAATAAAAGTGATTTGATTTGATTTGATTTGAAGTAGTGCTGTTCTCTGTGTCTGGTTGGGTCAGCTGTTGCTGACTGCTATTCAGGCTGAATCTGGTTTCTCTTTCTTTTCCCACTTACGATCCTCCTCTTTTCGTTGGAAGAACTCTTTCATCATCATTTTCATCAGCTTGTGTGAGTCGAAACACGGTGGTGTATTTTGTTCTTGTGTGGATTCAGTTTGAGGTCAGTTGGCTTGGAATCTTTGTGAATTTTTTAATTGAATCCTTGGACTGGTGCCGTCAGACATAGTGCCGTCCAGTGTTGTCGTCCACGCGGTCCATCCCAGCGGTCATACCTCTGTTTAGGTCGGGTGCCAGCGTGGGAATCTCGTTCTTTGTTGGACGAGGGTGTATTCCACTCTTTGGATGGCGGCTTGGCACTGTCTTGGGGTTGAGTGCCCTCTAAAGCCAACCCTTGACTTGGAGTGTTGAAGTCAAGAACTGCTGTTTTTCGCCCTTTTCATCTTTTGTTTGCGGTAGGCTTTCTGCGCCAAGTCTCGCAACTGCTGAGCATTCATTGTTCTTGGACAAGCGAGAATGCCAAAATGGTGGGTTACTGCTAGATGGAGGTTTCTTAGGAAGAGAGATTTGAAGTTCAGTTCGTCTTCCATGTCGGGTTCATTATGTGTTCCGATGTATGCTCATCTGAGTCAGCTGTAGTAGGCTTGAAGAGGTTTGTGACAGCTTTGTCTTTTCTCCAGGGCAACAACTAAGCCTTGTTCGGATTCAGGATCGGCAAACACTTTAATGAGGGCTTCTCGGAGCAGTTGGTAATCAGTATTTATGTGAGCAGGCTTCCGGTCCAGGAAGCTGCACAATTCAGGGCTGGATTGTTCTGTTGTTCGGAGTAAATAGAGTCTATCTTTGTCATTAACGTTAGGTCTTGGAGATAAGCTTGAACATTTGGGCTATTTGGCATGCTGTGGGTGAATTTGCCAATGTTCCTGGCGAGCTTGTCAAGGTATTTTAGGTCCAAGCCGTGCGATCTGTGGCTGGCTGCAGCAGGTTCTTTTGGCTTTTTCGTGAGGTAAAGTTCTTCAGAGGGAACTGGTGAATGTTTCAACACCCCCTCCACCTTTTGCTCACGTGTCAGTCCAGGAACAGGTGACCCGGTCCTGCTCAGCAGGGGTTATGTCTGTGCGTGTCGTGTCCTCAACGGCTCACGACGTTTGGCGCGTGTCAGCTCCTGCTGAAGTTGTGCAGCGTGCTTGTCGCTCAACTTGATGGTGGCAATGAGTATGTGACTTAAGGAGCTGGTGATCTTAGCTAATTCTTTGTGACTGTAGCTTTTACTTGGGTCTTATCCCATGAGGCTTGTTATGTTGTGATCCAGCTGGTCCTGTGTCTGATGTTTGAGTGTTTCAGCAGCCTTAGGGAGGAGGCCGTCTGTCGCAACACTTAGCAATATTTCCAGGTCCTCCCAGTGACCGACATGTTCTGTTGAACGAGACATGCTCTGGCGGGGTGAGGGAGACCCTGAACTGAAACCTTGAATAAGAACAAAGCAAAACAAAACAAACAAAGCAAAACAGGGTGTAAATGTGCAAAGTATAGTGTATGCTAATGTTGTGTGTGTAACACAGGTGAGTGTGATTCTCTGCAACCGTTATTCTCTGAAGAGCGTGCTTCTAATTTGTAGTCTCTGTGGGGAAACTTATTGAGCACACACACAGGTAGCACAGCTAGGAAACAGAAAAAGAAAAGAAGAACACCAACAGAGCAAGGAACAGGGTAATATTTGGATTATTAACCTATTTTACTGTAAGAGAAAGTCTTCCTTATTCAAGGAAGAATTTAAGTCTAATACTAAGGTGAGGGAGAGGGACAAGAACAAAATATCTCTTTCTGGTAGCAGAGTTTCCACTTTTCTCCTTTTTTTGTTAAGTCTGATTTAGAATTATGCTTCTAGTCAGAGGATTGTAAATGGGTTTTCTTTTTTTTTTGTAATAACACTTTGATTGCTATTAAAATGTACTCTGTGGTGGAGGAAAACAATAGCAATTACAGCACTGGTCCCTTATTGGCAAAATTGACACCACAACACTAGTTAGAGTGTCCCTCTTGCATGCTTACAATTTTGCCGACACCTACCTTCTCGTTGACCTGTTTTAGCCTGGCGGGGCAGGATTTCACAAGAGAGTAGAATGTAAAGGGAAAGCAATTTTGAAACGTCGTCCTCAAGTTTCACAAAAACCTGTTCAATTGCTAAAGTTCTCTGCTTATGATCCTCCTACAGGCAAAATGTGAGAATGGAAGAAAAGAGAAGAAGAAGAGTGAGGGTTTTCTCCCAATGTTAGGACTAGAACCAAAGGGTGGCAGTGTGGTGGCGCTGAGTCAATACACTTATGGAGTTTGTCTTTGCTGTTTTAGTAGGGTAAAACGCAACAAGACTTAAGTATTGAGAAAAGCCTAATTTACCATAATCTTGGTGAGAAATTGAATTGGTCCAGCGGGGCCCAGCAGCAAGGCCCACTTCACCAACCAAGCAGTAGGGGGAGCGCTATCTACTATGCAGCTTAAACCAAAGTAAAAACTATAACATTTTAGCTGAGTTAATTAAATAACTGAAGGAGATAAAATAAGGCTTAACAGGTATAACCAGAACTTGATTGCAAATGAAATTGAAATTTGAAAGTAGAAATTGTGGTTCCTAATCAAATTCAATGATGTTATCATTAAAATTGATAAGATCGATTAGGATTAAAATGGCTCAATAATGAATCACTGAAATAGGGAAGCCCAACCCCTACTTAACTACAACTGACAATGTTTAATTTCAGAATATTATTGACATTTAAGGATTAAAATCTTAATGATGTTTGCCATTAAAATTAACAGAGCAATTACAATTGCATTGATCAGCAAATAGTGTTGCCCAATGTTCCCTCAAATTTTTTCTTGCTGAGCAAAACTTTTCTCTATTGGGAGGACATTTCGGTCACCTGAGCAGAAACATTGTTTATACAAGACCTGTACAGCACACACACAAAAAAGTGTGAACTTGAATGTGCTACTTTTATTTGATTTGAGCCTTGATTTTAACAAAATTATGTACATTTTAGGTTACATGAGAAAACTTTTTTTTACAGTATAATACACTGCTGTTCAAAAGTTTGATATTGAAGTTTCTTATGCTCATCAATGCTGTTTCTATTTGAAATATTATTGTAATTTAAAATAAAAGTTTTCTATTTTAATATATTATAAACTATAATTTAATCCTGTGAAGCAAAGCTGAATTTTCAGCATCATTAATCCTTTCAGTCTTCAGTGTCACATGATCTTCAGAAATCATTATATTATGCAGATTTATAATCAATGTAGGAAACAATTTTGCTGCTTAATATTTTTTGGGACCTGTGATATTTTTTCAGGATTCTTTGATAAATACAAAGTTAAAAAGAACAGTGTTTATTCAAAATATAAATGTTGTGTTACTATTCAAAAGTTTGGGGTAAGTACATTTTTTAAAGAAAGTAATACTTTTATTCATAAGGGATGTGTTAAATGGATAAAAGGTGATAGTAAAGACTTATATTGTGAGAAAAGTATTTTCTAAAAGTCAGAAATAATTATAATATGCTGATTTATTATGTGTTTAAACTGTTGTGTTGCTTAAATGTTTTAGGAACAAGTGATACTTTTTTATTTGATTCTTTGATGAATACAAAAAAAAATAACAGCAAATGATGCTAAAAATACAGCTTTGCTTCACAGGAATAAATTGCATTTTAAAGTATATAAAACAGGAAACCATTATTAGAAATTGCGAAAATATTTCACAATATTACAGGTTTTTTTTCTGTATTTTGATCAAATAATTACAGCCTTGATGAGCAGAAGAGCGTCCATAAAAAACAAGGTCAATCAAATTATGTATTAGGTTTATGATATAGGCCTAACATAACATAATATAATATCAAAACAAACTGAAGCATTTAAACTGAAATCTGTAAGCTAAATATATATAAAACAACTTTAACATGTGAATACTTATATAGCTATCTAAACAATCCTATGAAGTGTAGTTTGCACAATAGACCTGTGTGTGACTGTATTGTAGAGCCTTGTCGAGAGAGAAGATGCACAAAATTATTGAGAAACGGCACATTCCTAAGAAACTTCTCCTACCAGCATCTGCAAGTCGTAAAAGGTTAATACATGAGCGATCTGCATTTAACTGGCTGGCCGGTTTCCTGCCCTAAGTCTCCTTATCTCAGGAGACCTCTAAAAACCAGGAGAGATTTGAGGTAATCATCTGTATTCCAGAACAGGACTTCACTGTGGCTTCTTATCACTTAAACATAATTCAACCAAAAATAGGACAAAGGCTTCTTTATCTGGACATGGTCCAGGATGACTATTTAATGCATAATTCAATAATGGAGGACTGTTTTTATGGTGAGACTTCGAGGTTGAACCTCCACAGATACACATCAAAAGGTGACTTCCTGTCCCCCTGTGGTCCTCTGGAATTCCATAGGAACTGTTTTTTTTTTTTGCAGAAAAAGAGACTCAAATATTTATAAAGTGTTCCAAAATGACAAATAGTAATTGCTGCTGCAATCAAATTAAAGATATAAAATATATGGACAATAAATATTAAGGTCATATATATTGACCTTGTCATTTATAAGATTGCTGTGTAGTGGAACCTATGGTATTTTCTTAACCTGTGACGTATACATTTTCCCTCTAAACAGATCACTAGCATTTAGTTCATATGCTTGGTGTGATTATTTAGAATGTATGATTTTTTTTTTATCTTTGCCTTAACCTTTGTAATAGATACAAATTAGTATATATACTTTGGGTGTGTCAAATACTGAATGTTTGATGTTGATTGAAATCAGATTTCTTCAGCAATATGTTTAGTATGGATGGTAGTTGACTTTTATCATCATAATGTATGATTACAACATATATAGAAATCTGCTTTCAATATTTCCTTTATGGAATAAAATAACTAAGCCAATAAGGTAGGCACAGAAAAAAAGCCGGGCAGGGCAGGGCTCCGCCCCACAAGAACAATCTGATTGGGACAGTCGCCCATGGGTGGACCCAAATTGGGCCATTTAAAATGGACACAAAAGCTTTGTTCTTGGCTCGTTGGCTTGCTCACTTGCTGGTCCGCTTGAAACTTCGATTTCGTCTTCACTGATCGTGCTGGGAAGTGCTCGATCACCGCCTTACCATCAGGCTGACGAACCTAAAGAACTCAAAGACGTTGTCAAATTTCTCACTGAAGAAATGTAATACCTGAAGCCGTAAGAACTCTAAAACAAACTTCCTAAGAGCGTCATCACATCACAAAGAAACCGCCAATCATCCCCAGTGACATCACGCAACGACACAACCAGCAGCCCCGGAGGTATCCATCAACCACACAGAAACATGCGGGAACACGAGATCAGCTGTCAAACTCAACTGAAAGCAAGTAAAATGGACAAGTTTTGTTGAACATTGAACATTGAACAACAAATGAACATTGTTGCTGGAAACTGGTGAATTGATCTGTAAGCTGTAAGATAAGCGAAGTCTCTGTTGTGATCTACCTCTAGTAAAGCTACAAGATAGCAAAAGAGTGCTAGACTTAAACTTTCTTCTAAACGCAAAACACCTGTCCGGTGTGCGTGTGTGTGTGTGTGTGTGCGTATATATGTGTGTGTGTTGTAGTGCCATGTCGGCATGAAGACACACACGCAGAGAATTAAAACAAACAGACATTATTAATTACTCCTGATCCTCTCACTGCAGAAAGTGAGATGGTCACCTGACCTCGTCACTAACTCCTCAAGGCACCTCAGTGTCTGCATGCCAAGCACCATTCCACCCTCATCCAGCACAAATCGCGCCCTTTTCATCAGACAGACAAAGGAGCGCGGTACATAGAAAATTCCTGACTTTTTAAACTATCTACACAAAACATATGGATATTAATGTTGTACTCTTTCTCTCATATGCTTGTGTGAATATAAACTACTTAAGAAATGTGGGATGAGTTTTATCGTGCCTTAAACTGTGTAATCCGGGTAATGTGTGTGTGTGTGTGTCAAATCGATGTTTGGTCTCTAAAGTTGGCATCGTAAGTAACAAATGATGTTGATGACCGTTAAACTTTAGCATCATGCATGATTACACCGTATAAAAGATCTGTAAGTTTATCTTTCACGGAATGAATGAAATATCAGATGGCGTGAGGCATGGCCTCAGAAACCATGGACATGGGGCGGGGCTCCGCCCCATCACGGACACTGGATTCGACCAGCCGCCTGTGGGGCGGAGTCCAAAACCGGACAGTTTAAAGCAAAGGCGCCAGTGTGCAAAGCAGCTCTCTCTCCTTACTTCTCCTGTTCGCCGCTCTCCCACTCGCGTAAAGGCGACCCAGGCGGTCCGCTGGACTCTGCGCCTTAAGACCGGCTGAGACAAACTAGGCGAATCAAAGACTTTATGTAACCCGCGAACCAGCAGCGTGACACTTTCATCCCAGCAGAACCAGCATCAAATAGCCTCCGTGATTCCAACACGGCTTCCCGGTGGCGATCACGCAACAGCGTAGCGAGGATGGAGTTTCCAGAGCAACACATGGAAACCACGTGGAAACTGAATCAAAGCAACAGCCTGCTTAACCAGCAAAAGCAAGTATCTCAAACTGAGTCTCTATTTCTAACTTAACTGGTAAATTGATCTGAGCGCGGTAACAAAGCATAAGCATTTGTTCGAGATCTTTCCTGTTGGTTTAAGTTCAAAATAACGGTTAGTAAGACCTATTTAACTTTCTGATGGTGCTGGGTTTTTATTACCGCCTAAGAAAACTAGCCCATGTATGTAGTGCGTATGTTTATTGTTTTATTAGTCAGTCCCTGTATGTTATAATATTAGTATTGTAAATAAACCTTGTTCATGTTTTTTTTTGATTATAAAAAATTGTCTCTGGAATGTAGATTTTCAAGTATTTTATCCTTCTTGCCACAAAGATAGCGTTGCCCTAGCTCGAATTTGAGGGAGATTATTACTCTCGTTTTATTGTTACCGTGTACGAGGCGAGAGAAAGCGAGATTAATAGGATATACTGATGTTAGTGATCGCTGGACGACCACTTAATAAAGAAAGTATAAATTGTAATTTAAATATTAATATTACTTTAATCAAAGCAATATTGAATCTTTAACAAATAATTCCGGAGCTGAAATAATAGCTTCATATTTTGCATTACAGTGTGTATAATGTGTTTTAGTAAGTTTAATCCATCATGTATTGTTTTTTAGAATAACAGTTAGTAAATAAACCTCCGTTTCATGTAAAAAAAATGGTGTCTTATGATGAGTGATTTTCAAGTTTTAAACTATTTGCTAAAGATGTAGACGTTAACTTTAAGGCTCCAAAATATGATAGAAGTACGCTAATTTTGTTAGGTGCTTATCGTTGGCCACGAAATTAAGATAACCGAAATTGTTAAAGATATACTGATGTTAATGAATGAGGTGGCTGGATGAGCCGGATGTCAGTATGAGGCTTTTTTATTGAATAGGATAAGAAGAAGTTATATTGTTCACCTCCTGACCTGGATCTAGGTCTTTTAAAACCATTTGTGAAGCCTTCTGTAAAAAACTTGGGAGTTGTAATGAATAGGGATTTTAAACTGGATAAACATATTAATTTGGTAATTAAATCTAGTTTTTTCCAGCTGAGGCAACTTTCTAAGCTTAAATCTTTCCTGTTTTTTAAAGACTTAGAAAGAATTATACACATTTTTATATCATCCCCTCTTGACTACTGTAATAGACTTTATGTAGACATTGGTAAGGCTTCCCTTACCAGACTAGAGATGGTTCAGAATGCCGCAGCTCCTTTGTTAATGGGAACACGAAAGCGGGATCATATTACTGCCAAAAAAGTGCTTTATAAATAAACTTTGACTTGACTTGACTTCACCAGCGCTCTGCTCCTCATACATCCCGGGCCGGGTAAGCACTTTATAGTAGAAGATGACGCTTCGACCTCAGGGGTAGGAGTGGTTCTATTTCAGCAGCAGGGGACTCCAGCCAAACTCCATCCATGCGCCTTCTTCTCAAGCAAACTCAGCCCGGTGGAGATGAACTACGACAGCGGCAACAGGGAACTTCTAGCCATCAAACTGGCTTTGGAGGAATGGAGGCATTGATTGGAGGGTGCGCAACATCCATTCAGCATCCTCACAGACCATAAGAATCTGCAATATCTACGTGATGCAAAAAGATCCCCGACATGCCTGGTGGGCGCTGTTTTTCACCCACTTCAATTTCACAATCTCCTATCGTCCAGGTCCCAAAAATGTGAGAGTGAATGCTCTCTCCCATCTCTATTCCCCAGAAGAGGTCTGTAAGGGACCAGAACCCATCATTACAAAATAAAATTATCTTCAGCCCTATCCTGTGGAATCCCCAGTCAGACACCCCCTCCATCAATTACTGGTTCCAAGAGAGCGAGAGAAGCTGGGCCATCAACTAAAGCGGGCAGTGCGCAGGCATAAGATGACAGCAGACCCAGAAGATCTGAAGCTCCCACTTACCAACCTGGACAGAAGGTCTGGCTGTCAACAAGGGATATCCGAATGCACCTGCCCTGCAAGAAGTGAAGTCCCAGATACGTTGGCCCCTTCACAATCACCAGACAGATCAACCCGGTCAACTACCTATTGCAACTCCCTCCTCAGTACAGAATTCATCCTTCTTTCCATGTCTCATTACTTAAGCCTTACCACTCTCCTGTTTCTCCCTCCACAGAACCTGGCCCGACAGAGGAACCCCCTCTTCCTTCGATTCTGGAGGACAGCACCATCTACAAGGTCAATGAGATCTTGGACACCTGGCGCTGTGGTGGTCAGCTAGAATACCTAGTGGATTGGGAAGGATATGGCCCGGAAGAATGGTCTTGGTTTCCGAGAAATTACATCCTGGACCCAACACTTCTGGAGGAGTTCCATTCAGGCCGTCTGACCCGTCTGCCCACCGGAAGGAGGTAGATCACCACGGCGTGGGGTCCCTTGACCCTCAGGGTGTGGGCTGTGGAGAGGGGGTTACTGTCACGGATCATCCAGGCTCGCTCACTTCCCAGCCACAATGCACTCCATCACCTGAGTATTAATGATACACACCTGCACGTCATCAGCACCCTCATCAGCCAGCATATAAAAGCACGCACCTCACACCAGTTCAATGTCTGAGCTCACTTCTTCGAAGTGAACTAATGCTGCTAAAGCTAGTTACCTGTTTACTTACCTTTTATACCCTACTTACCTCCTATGTCATCTCCAGCGTGTTCTTCCCAGCTCTACTCCATTGTCCATTTCTCCCAGGATTTCCACAAGTCTATCTCCATCGTCCAGGACTATGAGGTGTGTTCTCCGGTCCCCTTGTCCACGAGTTCCTGTGAGGGCAAGGGAACATCCATTATCACCCTCATCTACTACAAACACTACTGTGCTTATTCATTGAACTTGTTACTCACCTGCATAGTCAACCCGCTGACTCCACCGATTGCAATAAAACTCACCTGAAGTATTCTTACCATCTATCTGAGTCTGCTTACCTAACAGCTAAAGGTCAACTTTCATCCACACCAAATTATTGCTAACGAAACCAGATTTTCTTCAACATTAAAAATAAAGTATTTGGCATATGCAAAGTACATATACTAATTTGATCTACTAAATGGGTTAAGGCATAGATTAAAATATCTTAAATACTACTAACCACACCAATATCAAATACATTAACGCCATTTGTGGACATATTTGCTCTAATAGCAATGTGAATAAACAAATGTCTGTTTTTTAGAAATCATCTATGCAAGTTTGAATTTCTTTATCTGACAAAGAAGATAAAAAGAGCGCGTTCTCTTGGGATGCAAGAAAGAAACAGGGGGGATGTCCTGGTGAGAATGTCATGTTGTGTAGATCTGGTGATTTTCTTAGCTCAGACGGAGCTATAAGTCAATCTTTTGTGTTTATCAGAATAGTAGTTTATGCATAAAAGGGTAGCGAGCCGTTTGTTTCTGGGATATCTCCAGATAAGCAGTTCTTTGTTCTTTAGATTTTTATTTATGCCGAAGTTAGTCAGGAACAACACTGAAGTTCTGTTCCTAAGAACGTCATATCTGGAAAAGGTCAGTTATTGCTGTCACAGTGCATGCAGATCCAGAATGTGGCTCTCTAAATCTCTTCCTTTCTGTGTCTTTTGCAGAGGTAAGCAGGGCAGGAAGCTAGTCAGTCTATGGTTGATAATTTATTACTTTTTAAGTGAATAAGCTTCAAGCAACTGGCTGAAAAGGTCCTTGCTTGTTTCTTGTGAAGCTTGAATCAGCAGCCTTCGGGATTATCAGCCATAAAGCTTTAGCCACACTGACTGTCCTCCAGACAAAACGACGGAAAATGTGTTAGAATATTTCCTCTTCTATGTTCATTTTTTCTTTTTTTCAGGAAAAAAACTCTCATAGCAAAGCAACGGCTTGAAGATAATTTTGCAAACTGGAATGTGTTGGCCAATCATTTGAGCCTGTGTTTGTGTTTCTGAATCAAAAAGCATTTAAATTCACAATTTAATATTAAGACTTTGTTTCAATTTGGAAACCTTTCAATGGATTCTCAAGTAACACTTGTGAAAAATAAGTTAACTTAACCGTATTTACTGTGCACGTTTAGTCTAATTGCAATCTTAAAAGGATATATATATATATATATGAAGAGCTCTTTTCAAAAGCTATAAATCATTTTAATAGTTTTCATGAAAATGACATTTTTTACCTAGACCCATACATTTTGTTAATATCCAATTTATCCTGTTAAAATGATCTATTGGCTAAACAATGATTGTTAAATGAAACAACAATATTATCGATTATAAATACAAGTGTTTATTTTTTATTTTTCAAAAAGCGCTACAAATCCATCCTTTATATTTGGTTTATGTCTTAAAAAAGAGAACATGCAACATATGACATCAGGGACTCATACTATAAACCAGTCGCACCAGCCTTGTGTTGATGCTAACCCCGGGTCCACCATCACACCCGGCGGGTCTCGGTGAACATAATTTCCGGTGTGGGATGGGGCGCTCTAACAAAGGAGCATGGCCAAGGGGTCTCACTAGCTCATCAGGCCATCAAAAGATGTTATTAGAGTTTGGCACTCATTTTGAAGACTGAGCACAAACAAAAGCAGCTTCAAAGCGTCGTCATATTGGATTGCATCGAGCAATTTTGATTGGTCGAGAGGATATATATATCGCATTTAGGCTAAAAACAGGTTCGGGCGCTTATAAGCGGTTTGGAAAAGAACTGCATCTTGCAGTACATTTAAACAGAAATATATGATTTGGCATGAAACATTGATGGAGCAGTGAATAGGTTCAGTACACAGCAAATGGCATGACAAACTCATTTTGTAAATTTGGCGTTTATCGCGTTTTGGAAAAAAGAGCTCTTCATATATATATATATATATATATATACTCCTCTTTTAGATGTAACATGTAAGTAAGCAAGTTAATCTATTTATATTATATATAGTTTAATCTGTTATATTATATATATATATATATATATACATGGCGCCGGGGATGGCAACCCCGTATATATATATATATTTGTTTTGTTGTTAATCTAACAGATTAAATGTATATATATATATAATCTAACAGATTAAATGTATATATATATATATATATATATATATATAATCTAACAGATTAAACTTAAGCCACTTACGTGTACTTAAAAATAAAAGACAGTTTCATGACAACAAGTAAAAGCAAGATGGTGCCAGGGATGATGGCAGCCATGTTGCATGTGCTCGAGAGAAAACTTTGCAGTTTTTCGTATGTTTTATTTGTTTTTTGTTGTTTTACGTGTTAGATGTTGTTAGTATAACTGTCTAAAGATAGAGACAACGCTTTTGAACATTGGTTCCTCCGTCGGCATAGCAGCATAACGGACTTTGAGTTTTTGAATGCGGTGGGTTGTTCCTGACACCGCATCAGAGCCTTCTTTATGAATGGGTCGTTGCAATTGAGGAAACACCCATACGGCCTTGCGAAAAAGAGAGAAAAAGAGCTGGCGTTCTCGTCAGACTGAGGCGCCGTGCTTTCGACATCCTCTTCCAACCATTTTACTGGCCAACGTTCCAGTCACTGGATAACAAACTCTGCCTGAATTGCGGGCGCATCTCATACCAGCGAGAAACAAGGGACTGCTGCGTTATTTGCCTCACAGAAACCTGGATGTCTGCTATGGTTCCAGACTCAGCCATCGAGCTCCACGGGCTTCTCCGTGCACCGCTCTGATAGAACAAAGGAGCTCACAGGGAAAAGCAGAGGTGGAGGTGTTTGTTTCTATATTAACAACTTGTGGTGTGATGAAAGGAACATACACTCTATTAAATCCTTCTGCTCCCCTGATCTGGAATTTCATAAGCTTCTGTCGACCATTCTGGCTACCGAGGAATTTACAGCGATCATAATCACGGCTGTTTACATTCCTCCTCAAGCCAACACAGACCAGGCACTCAAGGAACTGTACAGGAATATAAGTGAGCAGGAAATCACGCACCCAGATGCAGCTTTTATTATCACGGGGGACTTTAATAAAGCCAACTTCAGAACAATAGCTCCAAAATACTTTCAACACGTCACCATCAACAGCGTGGAGATCGTACACTCGACCATTGTTACTCCCCCTTCGGGAGCGCATACAAGTCCCTCCCGCCCCACCTTTCGGCAAATCGGATCACTCTTCCGTTCTGCTCCTGCCTGCTTATAGGCAGAAACTGAAGCGTGAAGCACCCGCCCTCAGGACAGTCCAATGCTGGTCGGACCAATCGGACGCTATACTACAGGACTGTTTTGATCCGTGGACTGGGACATGTTCGGGCAGCGTCTGATGACGACATAGGCGTATTCAGATACGGTCACGTGTTTCATCAGGAAGTGTATAGATGATGTAGTTCCGACCAAAACAATCCGTATCTACCCAACCAAAAACCGTGGATTAACAGCGATATTCGATCAGCCTTGTCAGCGCGGACATCTGCATATAAATCCAGAAACTCTGGCGATCGGAAACAAGCCAGTTCACGATCTCAGGAGATCCATCAAAGCAATAACGAACATATAAAAACAAAGTTGAGGAACATTTCAACAACAATAATCCAAGAAGCATGTGGCAGGGCATTAACAACATCACAGGCTTTAAAGGGAATAAACCAGCTACTGTGAACATTGCCGCCTCTCTGCGGACGAGCTCAACACCTTTTATGCTCGGTTCGAGGCTGATAACACCACCCACACAGAGGCGCTCACAGCGGCTGCAGCAGAAGAGGTGAGTCCACTCACGCTTTCTGCGGATGTAACCCGATCCTTTAAGCGGGTGAACATCCGTAAAAGCCGTGAAGCCCAGATGGTATACCAGGCCGTGTGCTCAAAGCATGCGCTTTCCAGCTAGCCTGGGTTTTACAGATATTTTCAATCTGTCTGTGGTTCCGCATGCTTCAAAAATCCACCATTGTGCCCATACCAAAGAAAAATAAAATCACATGCTTGAGCGACTGAGGCCCATTGCTCTGACCCCCATCTTCAGCAAGTGTTTTGAGAAGCTTCAGAGAACACATCTGCTCTGTGCTGCCTGCTTCACTGGACCCACTACAATTTGCATACCGCGGTAACCGTTCCACAGGCGATGCTATTGCCTTCACCTGCACACTGCTCTCTCCCACCTGGAAAATAAGAACACCTATGTGAGGATGCTGTTCGTGGATATAGTTCGGCATTTAACACCATAGTGCCTGCCACACTGGTTGCGAGCTCCAGACTCTAGGACTGAACAGATCTCGGTGCAGCTGGATCCTGGACTTCCTGACAGGCAGAAGTCAGGTGGTCAGAATGGGCAACAACACATCATCTCCCTGATCCTCAACACTGGTGCACATGAGGTTGCGTCCTCAGCCACTCCTGTACTCCCTGTACACACACTGTACAGCAGCACACAGCTCAATGTCATCGTCAAATTTGCTGATGACACAGCGGTGATAGGCCTGATCACCGACAGCGATGAGACGGCCTACAGAGAGGAGGTTAGTACCCTGACTAAATGGTGTCAGGAGAACCACCTCTCACTCAACATCGACAAGACTAAGGAGCTGGTGGTGGATTACAGGAGACAGAGCAGAGAACACACACCCATCACCATCGACAAGACACCTGTGGAGGCGGGTGAGCAGCTTTAAGTTCCTCGGCGTTCACATCACCGAGGATCTCACATGGTCTGCTCACACAGATGCAGTGCTGAAGAGGCACATCAGCGTCTCTTCTTCCTGAGGCGGCTGAGGAAGTTTGGAGCGAGCCCCAGAATCCTCAGGTCCTTCTACACCTGCACTGTGGAGAGCATCCTGACCGGCTGTATCACCGCCTGGTTTGGAAGCAGCACCGCTGGCAACCGCAGGGCTCTGCAAAGGTCGTGCGAACTGCCCGCCACATTGTTGGAGGTGAGCTCACACAGCATGCCATGCACTGCACTTTAACACAGTTCAACTGGACTACGCACACACTGCACTAACACAACCTATCTGCTATCACTGGACACCATAAAAGCACACCACGACACTGCATATGCATAATGTTGCACCTTTGCACAACTATCTGCTGCTCAACCAATCTGTTGTTAATTTATAATCTGTTGCACCTTCACATTATTACTATGTAGGCTATAGACTACATAATGTATAGATAGTGTACATAATGTAGATGTGTACATACGGTGTATAATGTGTAGTTGATAACTAAGTATGTCTTTATAGTACACTATGTGTACTGAGTATATGTATGTGTATTTTGCACATTGTCTTCTGTACAGTCTGTAAATATGTACTGTCCATATGTAAATTGTTGTTGTTTTTTTTGTTTTTTTGCACTGTCTGGAGCACGCTCTTAAGAATTTCACTCACCAAGGCACTTGTGCTGTGGTGATGTGACAATAAAAGTGATTTGATTTGATGATTCTTATTCTTAACACACCTTTAAAAAGTGTACTTTGTAATAATGTCAAATTAAGAGTGTAAATTCAAAGTACAACGTTTTGGAAGGATTTTTCACTTAGTGGGGAAGAGTCTGAGCAAAGCTTAAGACTGTTTGGTATTTGTGTTAAGAGCACATTACTGACAATAGATTTTTAAAATCTTTGTTTTTATTGTTGTGATTATAATGATAATTTAACTTCATTTTAAGTAAAGCACCTTGGATTACCATTATGTATGAAATGTGCTATATAAATAAACTTTCCTTGCCTTGTCTTGCCTTGCCTTACAGTTTAAATCATTGTTTTAATAATAATTTATCATGATTTAAGGAAGTACACTTATGTGTTGACTAACATACTAAAGCACTTGGTTATAATTGTAACTGTAGTGAACTGTAGTTAAACTATAGTTTAACTGTTTTTAGATATTATATTTTGAATTCAGTAAATTGTAACTTCATCATTACAATTATGAATAAAAAATGCTGCATATATAACGCATGCACACATGCACACACATGCACATCGCACACCCACACACACCCACACATTGTTTTATGGTTTATGGGGACTCTCCATAGGCGTAATGGTTTTTATACTGTACAAACTGTATGTGCTATTGCCCTACACTTACCATACACCTAAACGTAGGCCTCACAGGAGACTGTGCATTTCTACTTTACCCCGAAAAAACTCACTCTGTATGATTTATACGTTTTTTGAATTATGAGGACACTGAAAATGTCCCCATAAATCACCTTCTCCTTGTAATACCTATGTCAAACCCGTGTCATTAAATAAATTTGTTTCCTCAATCCACATAAACATGCACACACACACGCACACACATATATATGAACAGTGTGTATTATGCTGGGCTAGAATACTGGATAAAGGCAAATGTGGAAGAGCACAAAGACACACAGCAGCTATCCGGATTCCACAATTAAACCTTGAAATGTGCACCATAATATAAAAGTGTGCTTCGAGAACACTCATTACAGATGTGATCAAAACCAACATTTAACTTCCCTTTATGATGCGTCTGTGTGCCAACAAGATAAAAGAGAGGAAGAAAAAAAAGAGACGTGTACCTTCAAACTGACCAAAATAATAACACTAAATCAGCAGCGAAGTCTCGATGTGGGCCACGCTCCATGCTCTGATTACTGTGATCTTTTATGAAAATAGATCTTTGTTCTGCTGTCTCTCGTCATACTGTATATGTGTATTGTGAGGGCTTCTCCAATCTATGTTCCACCTCATCAAAACACTGCAGAATGAGTCACAACCTGCCGGACACAAAAATGACTCAAACAACTGTTTATTTTCAGTCCTATGTTTACTCTGGATGAAGTGCATATTTTAAACAGTCTTTTTTTATCCATTATAGCATTTCCATTGGTAAGATATGAATCATTTCTAAGTTTGTGCAGATGAGTTTCTATGAATTCAGTCACTGTTTCACAGTCCTAAGTATAAAAGGGCTTTGAGAGACATTACAGAACGAAATCTCTGTACAGTGCATGGATATTTCTAAGATATGTACACAATTCATCATGTCATACAGATAAAAAGTCTTGGGGTCATTGACATGTCATATATCCGTGGAAAGCTGAGATTATTGTGATTCGAACGATGTAAACCATTTTAAGATACAATAAACACAACAGGTACAATCAGTGTCTTTGTCAGACCACCAACAACTAAATAAGCAAAAACAAAATTGAAGGAGCTCACCTATAAAGCCTCCTTTTAGTCCACTGATCCATAAAAGTTCAACAAAAATAGTGTTGTTTCACTGTAAAAGGTCCATGCTATCCAATTCCGTGCAATATTTAGTCCATAACACATGCATTTGTTGATAAAATCCACGGATTTTAGTTGCATCATTTCAAATTATCCGATGGAGCTATCCATTCTTCTGAGTTCCCTTTCGAGCTTTCACGAGACATCACGAAGAATTTCTCCGTTATGGGAACTCCTTCCCTCCAACCTTTCCTGAAGACCTATTGGCTCACGCCAGTCCAAATGACTGGCCAATTGTCCGAAGCATGCAAATACAAGCTCGAGACAGTATAAATCGGCGTCGCGACAATTACGTCAGAATCTTTTCTTCACTTTGCTGAACCTAGGTTATGGCTTAAAATATTACAGCTCACGGTTAAGGTTCGCTCATTGAGGCAGGCCTCATGGCTGCTCCTCTGCAGCGTTCAGGTGAGTATGACATTTCTTAAAGGTAGTCCGTCTGCCCTCTGATCAGCGGTGGACCTTCGGGACTCAGGTGATGAGCTCGTGCCGACTAAATGTCCGCATTCCATGGCGGTGCGGAGAGCCGAGGGCAGATGCGGGAGCAAAAGGGATCTCACGTCGCCGCGGATGCCGCACGGAAAAACCCACTGTGTAAGCATGCAGCCCCCGCCTCAGAGCGGCGTTCTGCTGTTTGCAAAGCACAATCGCTTCGCTCCTCACTCATTCACAGGATACCAGCCCCTCATCAGTGGCTGCCGTGTGAACGGGACAACCTCTCATTCACATGATAATAGCCCCTCATTAGAGGCTACCGTGTGTACGGAACAACATCTAATTCACAATTTAATAGCCCCTTATCAGTGGCTGCCGTGTGAATGGGACAACCTCTCATTCACATGATAATAGCCCCTCATTAGCGGCTGCCGTGGGAAGAGGACATTTATAATTCACATGATAACAGCCCCTTATCAGCGGCTACCATGTGTAGGGAACATTTTATAATTCACATGATAACAGCCCCTCGCCGCTGCTGCCTTGTGTATGTAGAGGACAATTTTCTAATTCACAAAGCGCGATGGGATCTGATGCCCCTGCGGAAAGCGGCGGCGAGTCACTTGACACCCCTACGCGGGAAGCGGCGAAGGTGGGGAGTCACGCAGCACCCCTACGCGGGAAGCGCCGAGGTGAGTCGCCTGGCCTTGCACGTGTGTGAGGCGAGGCATCCTATCAGCTTCCAGATTTCGCCCGGACTATTCGCCAGTTGTTTCCTTCTGGTGTTCAACTAGGTTGTATAGCATAGTCAGCCTGTAGTTATTACAGCCGTTATATTGTAGCAGACCCGCGGGATCGAGGTCTTCTTGGACAAGTTTTAAGAGACCGGGAAGGCACCACGACCAGTGCAGGAGCCCTCAAGCTGTCTCAAAATTGTAAAATGTCTGGGGCGGCGTGTGTTCATTAAAAGCATCGTTTGCGAGGAGCTCTTTCCTCCTCGCTCAGTCACCAACGCCGCTCGCCTCCCTTAGCGACCCGGACCCACTGCCCACACAGGTTATAGCTGCCAAGCCGCTGTAGCCGCTGTGTCAGTTCATGGCGTGAGCGATTCCAAGAATCTCACGCTGGTTGCTCTGCATAAGGCGGTACACCCTTCAATTCAGATGCAGACCACCCCGTTTCAATGGCGTGGTGTAGTCTCTAACACTGACTCGAAATGCCCTTATCCTAAACAAGAGCTATACAATTGCTCGGGAGAAGGAGGCGATAGAACAAGTTTCAGCGAGCAGGCGGGGCGGCTGTTTTGTCCAACCGCTGTTTGGGGTGCCTAAGAGAGGTGGACTCTGCCCGATTCTAGATCTCGGACCCATCAACAGAGTGCTTGGCAGCGTCCGTTCAGGATGTTAGCGTTAAGCAGATCCTGGAGAAAATTCGCGGGGACTGGTTTGCGTCCGTGGATTTGAAGGCCGTACTTTCACATTCAGATAGCACCGCATCACAGGCGTTTTTCTGAATAGCTGTCAACTGTCAGGGGAAGCACAGCGTTCCAATACTCTGTTCTCCCGTCCGGGCTGCTCTGGCCCCACGCACTTTCAAAGTGCATCAATGCAACACTTCCCCTCAGATCGAGTGGGCGCATCCTCAACTATCTGGACGATTGGCTGATTTTAGCTCGGTCCTGGATAAACTTATCAGCCACATAAACTCGCTGCTTATTCACTTGGAGTCCCTACGGCTATGTCTCAACATGCAGAGAGCATTCTCGCTCTCGCCAGATCGTGCGTGGGGATGAGCCCGCCTCTCGCGAGATCGCATGGGGATGAGAGCCCGCCTCATGGTCATCGCGTGGGGGATGAGACCCTGCCTCTCGTGAGATCGGCGTGGGGATGAGAGCCTGCCTCGTGAGATCGCGTGGAGATGAAATCCGCCTCTCGCGAGATCGAGCCGCATGACTTTTCAGGCAAGGCAGCTCTGTTCAGTTGAAGGTATTTCAGAGACTGCTCGGACTCAAGGTGGCGGATTCAAGCGGTATTACATCCGGGATTATTACACATGTGCCCGCTGCAGCTATGGCTGGAATCTCGAGTCCCGTGAGCAGGCGTGGACTTGGGATGTTTGCGCATCAGCGGCCACATCGAAGCTCTGAAGCAACCCAGATCTCTTCAGCCGGGGAGTTCCCTGTGCTCGGTAGCGTCAGCGTGATGATCACGACGGATGCATCGACTCACGGCTGGGGAGTAGTGTGCGAGGGAATGCCAGCTTCGGGACTGTAGCTGGAATCTCAGAGCCAGTGGCACATAAACCGTCTGGAGCTGGAAGCAGTCTTCTTAGCTCTAAAGGATTTTCAGCCACAGCTGGAACAGCAACATGTACTGATTCGCACCGACAACACGTCTGTGGTTTCGTATATAAATCCTCAAGGAGAGTGGAGATTGCACACCGAGTCGGTGGTATAGAATGGATGAGCGGACAGACAGAGATTCAGATGCGGTGGTTGCAGAGACCGTATCTCGGCTTTGTTACTGGTTAATAAAGTCTAATTTTGACATCTGGAACTCTGCTTCTCGAGCCTCATTGACTAAAATGAAGGAATTCATCTTTCGCTCTTTGGGCCGACAGAAGCAGTCTTCTTAGCTCTAAAGGATTTTCAGCCACAGCTGAAACAGCAGCATGTACTGATTTGCACCGACAACACGTCTGTGGTTTCGTATATAAATCCTCAAGGAGGTGGAATTGCACCCAGTCGGTTCGGATGATTTGGAACCGCTAGCGTTAAGGAAGCGGAGGTGGATCTGTTCGCCCAGGCGAGAACACGCACTGCCTGTTGTTCTTCACTCCCCGCTGACATCACGCTGGCCAGCAGCTGGGCAGTATGCATTTCCTCCGATCAAGAAATGTTGCCGTTGGTGTTATGAGATCAGGGTGGAGCAAGCATCAGTGATACTCACCCGAACCAGCCTGGGTTCCCAGACTTACGGAACTGCTGGAGGCACCGCCTTGCCGATCCGGCAGGAAGTATATGCTATCCCAGGTGGAGGGCTCGGTGTGGCACTCGAACCTGGAACTATGGAGCCATCATGTGTGATCGCTTCAGGGGTATCAGAGGAGATGGGCACCTTACAGTCTTGCACGCTCATGGGAGCGCGAAAACCCTCTACAAGACGTTTGTATGCTTCAAAATGGGAGTGTTTGTGAAAGAGTCAGGCTCATATCGACCGTCTTCGCAGAATACCCTCGCCAGGTTTTACAAGCTGGACGTTCAGTCCTTAGCCTCCCAAGTGCGGTCGGTGAGTAACTAATTCATGTTGCCTTTTTTGTGGGAGGTGCTGTTGTACAGTACATTACGCAGCCCTCTATGAGGTGCTTGTTATTGTCGGCCCTCAGTTCAGTGCCGCGGACATGGTCATGTTTTGGTATGCTGCTCAAACACAGTTAACTCTGTATAGCTCCTATGATACTGCTATGGCTGGATGTGTTCTGCCCTGCTCTCAGCGCAGCCCATGTAGTCACTTGCCAGATATGCAAATTTAGTATACCTGAGGTGTAGGCGCTCATTGGCTTATCTCCATCTATCAGCTGTGAGCCCGACCTACGAGCGCTGTTATTGGTGGGAATGCTACCGCGCTGTGTAACTGGTACAGGCTGCCCGTAGCCTCTCTCACAGCGGGATTGAATAACGTTCCTATAACGGAGAAATTCTCTGTGATGTCTCGTGAAAGCTCGAAAGGGAATGCTCTTAACCTCGTAAAGGGGTTAAAGGTTACTATCGTAACCTCAGTTCCTGAGGCGGGAGCGAGACATCACGGTGATCGCCGTGATCGCTGCTTTCGTTAAGCCAGCGGCGTTCAGTATCAGATTCTGGCCGTAATTATGCGCGCATTTATACTGCCTCTCGAGCTCGTGTTGCATGCTTCGCGACAATTGGCCAGTCATTTGGACTGGCGTGAGCCAATAGGTCTTCAGGAAAGGTTGGAGGAAGGAGTTCCCATAGCGTAGAAATTCTCCGTGATTTTCGTTCCGCTCTCAGGGAACCGAGGTTACGATAGTAACCGGCGTTTCTATAATGTAACTTGTGTTAATATGTAAACAAAACTAAGTTCCATATATCAAAATGGCCGCTGAACTCTGCCCTTTTGACTGACACATTATTTGAGCCAATAAGTCCATTTTAGAGAGCTCTACAGAGAGAGATAGCCAACGAGCATCCTGCATTGGAGATGGGGCAACCTCTCTATGACGGACAGTATATCGACCCAATTGCATTAGAGTCTGCAAATGACTATCGTATCTGATAGCCAATGAGCTTCTGAACAGATGGGTGTGACACATTAGGGGGTCGGCTCGAGCTAGCATGCTCTAAAGTGTGTGCGCACAGATCACAGTGAACCACGCGTCCTGTGCGTAAACATGCGCTCCGGGAGAGTTTACAGGTAAACGATCATTATAGGCTAATTATGGCAAATAAAGAGAACAAGAACGTTGTTGAATGTTGTTGAACACTAAAAAGTCGTTGAACAATGTGCTCGGCGTGACAGAGATTACATTTTTGACAAAGAGAGCGATGTTTCATCCATTGAAGCAGAAGGAATGTTTGGATGTAGGATCAAGGCGACTTTTATTATCAAAAGTAAGTATTTTATTACATTAAATAATTATATTTATATATATTATACATGTAAATATGTATCTTATACGTATTTCACAGTATATGTTGAAGTATTTGTTTGTTTTGAGATCGTTCCGCTTACTTCCGGTGTGAGTTTCTTTGTTTGCGGCGCGCCTGTTGTTGTATATGAGGACACAAATATGTATAATGACATGGGTATGAAAGGTATTACAACGAGAAGGTGATTTATGAGGACATTTTCAGTGTCCCCATAATTCAAAACACTTATAAATCATACAGAGTGAGTTTTCTGTGGGGAAAGTAGAAATAACACATACAGTTTGTACAGTATAAAAACCATTACGCCTATGGAGAGTCCCCGTAAACCATAAAAAAACAACATGTGTGTGTGTTTTTTATACATGTTTGTGTTTTGGTGTTTTGCTGCTAACTTCTAACTTTTTTATATCACAGACAATCATCTGACATTGAATCGAATGAAGTCTGGGAGCCAGTCAGCAAAAAGCCATATACTGAGGGACATGATGACAGCAAAAAATCATCAAAAACACTACAATCAGAATCAGAAGAGCTTTATTACAAGTATGTTTACACAAACAAGGAATTTGTCCTGATGATAGGAGCTTCCAGTGCATACATACATAGACAGTGCACACATACATAGGAATAACACAGTAGGGATGGAATATAACACCAATATAAAAAAACAAAACAGAAATTAAATAATGTACTATGTACAGAAATAGAAATATAGGAACAAAAATGTAATTAGATTATAAATTATAAATAGATATGTAAATGTACACATTTTGGATTCTATGTATAAATGTCACTATAATGTGTTTATACTTCAGTTACTATGTGTCAGCAATTATTGACAGTCAATCTGTATGAGAAATTGAATAGCTCTAAGTGTAAACTTTCATTAGAGTCCAAAATTATGACTGTACATTAAAGCATTAAAGAATTGCAGCATTGCATGTTTCGTTGGTTACAAAGGGTCATTTGGAGTGTCCAGGTGTCTTTTTTGGGAAGCGCATGGACATAAACTTAGATAAACGTGTGTAAAACACTCATTTTCTAATATATTGTTTATCAAATGGTAAATTTGGCTAGATAAGGCTTCATTATGTGATCCCAATGTATTTTCCAGCTCACACCTCCCAGCTATAGTCATCTGCAGGCTTCTATTTACAAAAAAAATGTAGGCGGAATTTCTTTTTTCTTTTTCAGTGTGTTCAAAGTGCTATTACTCAATATCAATAAGACTTACAGTGATTCTGACTGTTGAGAAAGAAACCTCAGAGTGTCACCTTTCAAAGGAGACCAACACCATGCATATCATCCAAATGGTCCAAGAACAGCATGCAATTTACTTTTGGGTTTTAGGCAAATTTTACAGGAGTCGTAAAGGTTTTTAACTCATGCTAGAATCAATTCAGTGACAATTTTCTCTGATATAAATGTTCACTTTATGTATATAATGTATTCACTGTTTTAATAACCAAAGATATTAAATTAAATACAATGTATTTACAACCCGAATTCCGGAAATATTGGGACGTTTTTAAAATTTGAATGAAATGAAAACTAAAAGATTTTCAAATCACATGAGCCAATATTTTATTCACATTAGAACATAGATAACATGGCAAATGTTTAAACTGAGAATTGTTTTTGTTTTATGCACAAAATTAGCTAATTTTAAATTTGATGCCTGCTACAGGTCTCAAAATAGTTGGGACAGGGGTATGTTTACCATGTTGTAGCATCTCCTCTTCTTTTATAGTTTGAAGACATCTGAGCATCGAGGTTATGAGTTTCTGAGGTGAAAATTCTGAGGTGAAAGGACTGCAGGCAGGGCAATTCAGCACCTGGACTCTTCTACTATGAAGCCATGCTGTTGTAATAGCTGCAGTATGTGTTTTTTTCATTGTCCTGCTGAAATACATAAGGTCTTTTTGAAATATATATAATCTGGATGGGAGCATATGTTGCTCTAAAACCTTTATATACCTTTCAGCATTCATAGTGCCTTCCAAAACATGCAAGCTGCCCATACCTTATGCACATATCCACGCCCATACCATCAGATATGCTGGCTTTTGAACTGAACACTGATAACAAGCTGGAACTCCTCCCTCCTCTTCAGCCCAGAGGAAACGGAGTCTATGATTTCCAACAAAGAATTTCAAATTTGGACTCGTCTGACCACAGAACACTTTTCCACTTTGAAATAGTCAACTTTAATCCTTTAACATGTGAGTTTAAAATATTCTAGCTGAGCCCCTAAAGGGAGTTTTTTTCAGGCGACCGTTATTTTAGAATGTGTAGCCTTGTCATGTGACACACCAGCCACAATAGCGATATATGACACATATATGGATCACTTTTTAAATATTTTTTTTCCCTTTTTTTATTATTATTATTCACAAACATACTCACCATATTATGAAATATTTGATATTCAGATTCTGAAATATGTGCAAGTAAATGTATTTAGTAGTTTAAACACTTTTATAATGACCGTGTTAGTTGATCTATACCGGGTGATGTGCGCCGTCATGTTTGTTCATGCTGAATAGAAGCTGTGGGATTTACAACACATAAAATCATCCTCTCCTCCCGAAACACGTTAAAGTATGTCTCCGGTAAACTGTGAGAAGAGCAGAGTAAACTTTAAAGTTATCTACACAATTGATATATGATATAATGTATATGATATAAATTAATTTTAAATGTTGTCAGACATGTTGTCAGATTTTATTTGTAAAGATCATTATTTATGTTTGCATAGACATCAGAGCATATTTTACATATTATAAATGTATGGTTTTGCTAGTACTTACAGTGGGGCAAAAAAGTATTTAGTCAGCCACCAATTGTGCAAGTTCTCCCACTTAAAAAGATGAGAGAGGCCTGTAATTTTCATCATAGGTATACCTCAACTATGAGAGACGAAATAAGAAAAAACAATCCAGAAAATCACATTGTAGGATTTTTAAAGAATTTATTTGCAAATTATGGTGGAAAATAAGTATTTGGTCAATAACAAAATTTAATCTCAATACTTTGTTATATACCCTTTGTTAGCAATGACAGAGGTCAAACGTTTTCTGTAAGTCTTCACAAGGTTTTCTCACACTGTTGCTGGTATTTTGGCCCATTCCTCCATGCAGATCTCCTCTAGAGCAGTGATGTTTTGGGGCTGTCGCTGGGCAACACGGACTTTCAACTCCCTCCAAAGATTTTCTATGGGGTTGAGATCTGGAGACTGGCTAGGCCACTCCAGGACCTTGAAATGCTTCTTCACGAAGCCACTTCTTCGTTGCCAGGCGGTGTGTTTGGGATCATTGTCATGCTGAAAGACCCAGCCACGTTTCATCTTCAATGCCCTTGCTGATGGAAGGTTTTCTCTCAAAATCTCACGATACATGGCCCCATTCATTCTTTCCTTTACACAGATCAGCCGTCCTGGTCCCTTTGCAGAAAAACAGCCCCAAAGCATGATGTTTCCACCCCCATGCTTCACAGTAGGTATGGTGTTCTTTGGATGCAACTCAGCATTCTTTCTCCTCCAAACACGACAAGTTGAGTTTTACCAAAAGTTCTATTTTGGTTTCATCTGACCATATGACATTCTCCCAATCCTCTTCTGGATCATCCAAATGCTCTCTAGCAAACTTCAGGACGGGCCTGGACATGTACTGGCTTAAGCAGGGGACACGTCTGGCACTGCAGGATTTGAGTCCCTGGCGGGCGCAGTGTGTTACTGATGGTAGCCTTTGTTACTTTGGTCCCAGCTCTTTGCAGGTCATTCACTAGGTCCCCGTGTGGTTCTGGGATTTTGCTCACAGTTCTTGTGATCATTTTGACCCCATGGGGTGAGATCTTGCGTGGAGCCCCAGATCGAGGAGATTATCAGTGGTCTTGTATGTCTTCCATTTTCTAATAATTGCTCCCACAGTTGATTTCTTCACACCAAGCTGCTTACCTATTGCAGATTCAGTCCTCCCAGCCTGGTGCAGGTCTACAATTTTGTTTCTGGTGTCCTTTGACAGCTCTTTGGTCTTGGCCACAGTGGAGTTTGGAGTGTGACTGTTTGAGGTTGTGGACAGGTGTCTTTTATACTGATAACGAGTTCAAACAGATGCCATTAATACAGGTAACGAGTGGAGGACAGAGGAACCTCTTAAAGAAGAAGTAACAGGTCTGTGAGAGCCAGCAATCTCGCTTGTTTGTAGGTGACCAAATACTTATTTTCCACCATAATTTGCAAATAAATTATTTAAAAATCCTACAATGTGATTTTCTGGATTTTTCTTTCTTATTTTGTCTCTCGTAGTTGAGGTATACCTATGATGAAAATTACAGGCCTCTCTCATCTTTTTAAGTGGGATAACTTGCACAATTGGTGGCTGACTAAATACTTTTTTGCCCCATTGTATGTGAATTTATCTGTCGATGAGTGATGCAGTGTCGTCTGAGGGCCTGAAGACCACGGGCATCCAACAAAGGTCTTCGGCCTTCTCCCTTACGCGCAGAGATTTCTCCAGTTTCTCTGAATCTTTGATGATGTTATGCACTGTAGATAGTGAGATTCTGCAAATTTGACGTTGATGAATGTTGTTTTTAAATTATTCCACAATCTTTTTTTATGCACTTCACAGATTGGAGAGCCTCTGCCCATCTTTCATTCTGAGAGACTCTGCCTCTCTAAGACATCCCTTTATAGCTAATAGTTTTATAAACCTGATGTCAATTAACTTAATTAGTTGCCAGATATTCTCCCAGCTGAATCTTTTCTAAATGTATTGCTTTTTCAGCCGTTTTTGCCTCCTTACCAACTTTTTTGATGTAGCAGGCATCAAATTTGAAATGAACTAATTCAGTGGATAAAAGTGTAAAATTTCTCAGTTTAAACATTTGTTATGTTCTCTATATTAAATTCTTAATAATATATTGTCTCATGTGATTTGAAAGTCTTTTAGTTTTCATTTTATTCAAATAAAAAAAAGTCCCAACATTTCCAGAACTTGGGTTGTATTAAACTGTTACCAAAGCTAAATACAAATCCAGTCATATCATGTTCATCCAATCGTGGGCGTAGAACATGCAGGGGGAGTGCAGAGACTGTTTGACTGATGAAACATGAAGACAATTAAAAACAAAATCTCAACAATATGGCTCATGTGTGTTTTTTTCAAGAAACCTCCAGTTAATACATAAATAATGTATATGAATGATGCAGTGCTAATTTACACATTATGTATTACAGTACATAAAATACAAAGGATATTTTCTACCTTAGTCTGTGATGAAAATGTAAAAAAAGTTTTATATATGTTTTTAGTATATAAACCAATCATGAAATTGTCATTCTGAAAATAAAATAACCAATAACCATATAAACAGTGGGCCCACTCACATTATAAACACACTCAAATCCCACCCCGATGCAGGCCTGATTCGTTGCTTGGGTGCATAGTGGCCTTTAAAATGAAAACTGGCCTCTTCACTCTTCCGTGAGCTAAAATAAACCCAATAGGCAGTACCTGTATTCCATCCGCGGTATCGATCGTCACCCAGCCCGGCTCACGCAAGTCTCACCAACAACCGACGATCCCTCGTGGCCGGAGGAACACCCAACACTCCCGGTTGTTGCTCGTACAGTCCCTCGCTGTCAGAGGACCTGTGAGCACTTCCGGTGGCTTCACAGGGCTATCTGATCTCCTCTTACACTTCCCACGTTGAATGACTGTTTCACTTACACAGCACGAAGAATAATATAACAGATATGTACAACCTTTCAAACTGAAATCGCGGTACCCGCACACTGGTTTCAATGTCTTTTTCCCGTGAACGAATCAAACAAAATAGTTAACCCCTTCCTAGGGTATAATCTTACACTTAAACAAATAAACAAGAAGTTTCTGGAATATATATTTAACTCGAGTGTTTTGGTTTTACAGGGTAGGTGTTCGATCAGAACCAACCTATTTTCACCAATACTCTTCTCGTATAAAACTCCTCTCCCTTCTCTTCTTTTTTCTCTTAGATTTCTGGATAAACCAATCACATCAGACTCACCTATATTGGAGGCGGGCATTAACTAATAAATATCCAATCAAACGAACTTGATAGCGAAAACCACGTTTTAGTTCAAGTACATATCAACCAACCCTCATGCGATCTCTTAAAGGGGACACACACTTTTACACGCTCTTCATACAAGATGCATAGTAAAACATTTAAAAGTACGAATCTTAACAGAATAGTGTTCTGTTAACTTACGTTCACTAATAACCTATATGGCTATTATAAATTGGATATTACACATGAACACTGTTTTATATTTATATAACCCTCCCAGATAAGAGGGGTTACACCCTCCCCCTTCTAACTCCTCATGCCCTCATGAGACTAAACATTTTTAGGACTGAATTACTGTTCTGACAGTAGGGCAGGGGTTTGTGGGAACACACTGGGGCATTGGACCATTGGGTGGCACCATACTGGCACCATACAGTATGACAGACCCTCTTTGTCTTGGACGGCTCTTCAATGTGTACGACCATGCCTCGATGGACCAAAGTTAAAGGCCTTTCAGCTGGATGTCCTAGTTCATCATAACTCAGCTTAATCAATGGCCTTATTTCTCTCTGAGATTTACCATAGGTACAGGTTCCTGAGGTGGTTCCATCATGGTGTCATCTTCTCCCCCTTCTAAACTCAGATCCTCCTCAACTTCCGGAAGCAGATTAAGGATCTCTCTGGGATCATTTTCTGTCGGATCCTCTCTCCTGCACACTCCTGGGTAAGCTCTGGGACACCTTCAAAAGGTACAGTTTCAGGTTCCAAGGAACGTGGAGGTGATGTCGGCCTTTGGTAGCGGATCCTTGTGGGGCGGTAATAGCAGAGATCATCATCCTCACTCTGCGAAAGTTCTTGGCTTCCACAATCAATCTGATCAACACTATCTTTGTTCTGTTTCCTTTGTCTTCGTTTAACTGTTTGTGCTCTTGTTACAGGTGGCTGTACAAGTTGGTTCGAGTCCCCAGGCTTAGAGAACCTCACCTTGTCTCCAATGGGTAATAGGTGGTCTCTGTGAAGGGTCCTTATTCTACCCATTCCACTCTCTGGCCTCAGTTTATAGACGGGTAAGTCTTAAAATTTCTCAATGACCACATACGGTAAAGAGTTCTATCGGTTTTGAAGTATGTGCTTTCCTGTGCAGGCAAGGTTTCGGATGAGGACTCGGTCTCCACCTGCCAACGTTTGTGGTTTCACTTTTTGGTCATAAAGCCTTTTGTTTCGTTGATGAACCTACAGGGAAGTCTCAGTCTCTAACTGGTATGCCTGCTGAAGATCTTTCTTCATTCTCTCTATGTACTGTAAGTGATCGACTCTCTGATTATCAGGGGAGGTACCGAAACACACATCGATGGGCAGTCCTCTCGCCCGAAAAGGAGATGATAAGGGGAGTAGCCCGTCGCCTCGTTCTTGGTACAGTTATAGGCGTGTACAAGCTGTGGGATGTATTGACTCCACTTACTCTTGTTAGCCGGCTCCAGAGTACCAAGCATTGAGAGAAGGGCACGGTTAAAGCGTTCTGGTTGCAGATCACCTTGGGGTGATAGGGTGTCGCCCTCGATTTCTGGATTCCCAGCATTCCTAAGAGTTCTCTTATCAGTCGTATTGAAATCTCGACCCTGATCAGAGTGAATGCGTGTGGCCAGTCCATAGTGTACAAAAGAATTTTTCCACCAGGACTTTGGCCACCGTGACTGCCCGCTGGTCTTTGGTAGGCGCCTGTGTGTAGCGGGTGAAGTGATCAGTTATTACTAATACATTGGCAATACCCTTGATGTCAGGCTCCAGAGACAAGAAGTCGATGCATACCAAGTCTAGCGGACCGTTGCTGGTAATGTGGCTCAGGGAGCAGACTTCTGAGGTAACGTTTTCCTGGTAATACAAGAACCACACGTCTTTATGTACTGCTCAATGTCGAGGGTCCTCTCATGGGCCAGTACATTTACATTTACATTTAGTCATTTAGCAGACGCTTTTATCCAAAGCGACTTACAATCGGGGAGTACATAAAGCGATTAATCTTGAAGAGGCAAATATACAGAGGAAGTGCCAATAACACCAAGTCTCAGGCATTGTTCAAATAAGTACAAGCTAGCAGGGGAAGGAGAGAAAGATGAAGATTTTGAAAAAGTGAAAGATTTTTTTTTCTTTTTTTTTTAAGTAGTCAAGTAGAGTTGAAAGAGGTGAGTTTTCAGTTGTTGCTTGAAGATTGACAGGGATCCAGCATTCCGGATGGGGGTGGGAAGATCATTCCACCAGCCAGGAATGGTGAAAGAGAATGTTCTGGAGAGTGATTTTGAGCCTCTCTGTGATGGTACCACAAGGCGTCGCTCACTAGCAGATCTCAGACTTCTGGAGGGGATGTAGATTCGTAATAGTGAGTGGAAGTAGGTGGGTGCTGAGCCTGTGGTTGTTCTATATGCAAGCATCAGTGTCTTGAACTGGATGCGAGCTGCAACTGGTAGCCAGTGCAAGGACACAAAGAGAGGTGTAACATGGGCTCGTTGAAGGCCAGTCGTGCCGCTGCATTCTGAATCATTTGTAGAGGTTTGATTGTGTTTGATGGAAGTCCAGCTAGAAGAGCATTGCAGTAATCCAGTCTAGAAATTACAAGGGCCTGGACAAGAAGTTGTGCAGCATGCTCTGTCAGAAAGGGCCTGATCTTTCTGATGTTTGTAGTGCAAACCTGCAAGATCGAGCAGTCTTTGCAATGTGCTCTTTGAAGGTCAGCTGGTCATCGAAGATTACACCAAGATTTCTGACCGAAGCTGATGGGATAATTGTTGATGAACCTAACGAAATCGTGAAATCATGCTGTAGAGTTAGAGTTGCAGGGAAGACAAGAAGCTTAGTCTTTGCCAGGTTGAGCTGTAGATGGTGTTCTTTCATCCATGCCGAGATGTCCGCCAGGCAACCTGAGATCCGTGCAGCTACCGTTGGATCATCTGGTCGAAATGAGAGATAGAGCTGTGTGTCATCAGCATAGAAATGGTAGGAGAAGCCATGTGCCTGTATGATGGGAGCCAGTGATGTAGTGTATGTGGAGAAGAGGAGGGGTCCAAGAACCGATCCCTGGGGAACCCCAGTGACCAATTTATGTGCTTTGGATACCTCCCCTCCCCAGGCCACCCTGAAAGACCGACCAGTGAGATAGGATTCAAACCAGCGAAGTGGAATCCCAGTGATATCCAGTGATGAGAGGGTGGACAGGAGGATCTGATGATTGACAGTGTCAAAAGCGGCAGACAGATCCAGCAGAATGAGGACTGATGATTTGGAATCGGCTTTTGCAATTCGCAGGGCTTCAGTGACCGAGAGTAGCGCAGTCTCAGTTGAATGGCCACTCCTGAAACCTGACTGTTTAGCGTTCAGTTTGTTGTTCTGTGAAAGAAACAATGAGACCTGGTTGAAGACAACTCGTTCGAGTGTTTTGGCTATGAATGGAAGGAGAGAGACAGGTCTGTAGTTTTCTAAAAGAGAAGTGTTTAATGTAGGTTTTTTGAGCAGTGGGGTTACCCGAGCCTGCTTGAATGCAGTGGGGAAGATGCCTGTGAGGAGAGATGTGTTGATAATGTGTGTGAGTGCTGGTAAGAGTGCGGGAGAGATTGCTTGGAGAAGGTGTGAGGGGATAGGGTCTAGAGGACATGTTGTAGGATGGCTGGAGAGGAGAAGTTTGGATACTTCCGCCTCAGTGAGGGGACAGAAGGAGAAGATGGGAGTTTGAGCAGTGGATCTAGTTGGTTGGGGGTCCTGTGAGTGGAGGTGAAAACTGACTACTGATTGTTTTAGTTTTGTTTGTAAAAAAAGTTGCAAAGTCATCAGCTGTTATAGACGTGGTGGGAGGTGGTGAAGGGGGACAGAGGAGAGAATTAAATGTTCTGAAGAGATTACGCATATCTGGAGCATTGTTGATCTTGTTATGGAAATGTGACGATTTGGCAGTGTGGACTTCAGCGGAGAAAGATGAAAGAAACGATTGATACATACTCAGGTCCGACGGCTCGTTTGATTTTCGCCATTTTCTCTCTGCTGCTCGGAGTCTGGTCCGATGTTCACGAAGAACATCAGATAAGTTAAGATAACCCTGTATGATTGTGTATGTGACAAATAATAAAGAACCTTGAACCTTGAACCTTGAGATAACCAGGGGTTAGAAGGGGCAGTCCGTGCTGGCCTGGAGGAGAGAGGACAAATGTCATCTAGACAAGTGGTTGAAGTAGAGCATAAAGAATCAGTAGCAGCATTCACATCCAGAGATGAGAAATGTGTAGGTGAGGGAAGAGAGGAGGATACTACAGAGGAAAGATGTGAGGGAGAAAGGGAGCGTAGGTTTTGTCTAAAAGTAACCGGTAAGGGGGTTGGTGGCACCCGGGTAGCAAAAATGTAATGTGAATTTAATGAAGAAATGGTCAGAGATATGTAGTGGTTGTACTAGAATGTTATCTGCAGTACAATCGCGTGTGTAAATTAAATAAAGTTGGTTGCCTGATTTGTGAGTGCTAGTAGTGGTAAGGCATTTGAGATCAAATGAAGCTAAGAGCGAATGAAAGTCTGTAGCATAAGTCTTTTCTAGATGAATGTTGAAATCGCCAAAAATTCCATCCTCCATGAAAGAGGACAGCAACCCATCCAGCTCCTCTAGGAAGGGGGCTAGAATTTGGCCAGGGGGATGGTAGATTACCACAATCTGGAGTTTTAGAGGAGCCATTAAAGTAATCGCATGAGATTCAAATGAGTTGTAATTGCATAGGGGCGAGTGGGTTGAGTATTTCCAATTATTTGAAATGAGCAGACCAGTGCCCCCACCCCGGCCAACCTGACGTGGGGTGTGAGAGAAAGAGAAATTGTTAGAGAGGGCAGCTGGGGTTGCTGAGTCTTCTGGACGAATCCAGGTCTCAGTCAAGCCCAAGATGCTGAGAGTGGATTGTAAAGAAAAAGCGGAAATGAACTCTGCTTTGTTGACAGCAGACTGACAATTCCAGAGAGCCGTAGAGAAAGAAAGAGGTGTAGTAGAAGATGTAGAGATGGGGTGCAGGTTAGCAGGATAACTTTGCCGACTGCGTGTGATGTTAGAACGTGGTCGAGAGACAACTGGAATGGTTTTGAAACACATGATAGAAGATAGGAAAGGAGAGTTTGTGAGGGAAGATAGAAATGATACTTAAGTGTGTTGCTCGGTGTCGTTGCTTGGGTGAAGTCACGCTGGAAAAAGTCGCTTGTCTTTACACTCGTCTGTCTTCACACGAGGATGCTGAGCGCTTCCGCAGACGCTTCCGCGTCAGCCTCGGACATCAAATAAATACACAGTCTAATTAAGAGAATAGAGTGAAAACAGCTGTGAACGGCTTCTGATTAGCCCAGCCAATAAGCCTAACAGAGTGCTAATAGCTCGAGACGAAACTAACACCTTATCCAAGGAGCAATGGAGGCGCAAATGATTATAATTACCAGTAAGTGCAATCAAAACTATAAACCAACTAAAATGCAGACTACAAATAGGTAGGAAACAAAATATTCCTTCCTAGCAGCAAGTAAATAATTTAAACAACAGATCTATGAACAAGTATTAAAGACAATCACAAGCTGACGTCCGTTTCTTCTGGTGACTAATCGGCTTCTCCCAACTTAAAGCAGTAACCAAGAAGTTTAAATACTTTAACAGTTGCTGTGAACGGCTTCTAATTAGCCCAGCCAATAAGCCTAACAGAGTGCTAATAGCTCGAGACGAAACTAACACCTTGCCCAAGGAGCAATGGAGGTGCAAATTATTGTAAAATCGTAAAATCAATCTCTTATTAGCTCCGTAGTCCGATCCACCCCAAGGTGACCCGAATCATCGTGTAGAGATTTTAGGACGGTCCGGTGATATTTGGCAGGCAGAAAGCAGCTGAACTCTCTCTTTCCCACAGGACCTTTTGGATACTCTGTACAGCAACTGATTTCAAATGACCAGTTTTCGGCCTTGACGTTGTAGGACAGTAAGCACTGGATCAGAGCTCTTCCGAAGGGTAAGCACTCTGCCAACTTCAATGTCTTGTTTCACAACTCCGATAATGGGATCCTGTTCTTGTGACACCTTCAGGTCTTCATGGGTCAATTGCACCATATGACACATGTCAAGTGAAATCGGGCAAGAGTAAGCAGAAGGTATGCCATCGGGCGAAACTCCTAGATGGTCCACCAGCCTGACAGATGCATCACTCCCAGAAGAGCTGGCCAACTGACATATTGCTTTAACCCCAGATCGTGGCATTTCTGTCCAAAAGGCAAACACAGCAGGGTTGGTAGGATATCGGGATAGCACATCCGCGTCTGTGTTATGTTTTCCAGGCTTGTACTGCAGGCTGAAGGAGTAGGCAGCTAGGGCGGCTAGCCAGCGATGTCCAGTTGCATTCAACTTCGCACTGGTCAGTACATAGGTAAGTGGATTGTTATCAGTTCTCACAACAAATTGAGCTCCATAAAGGTAATCGTGAAACTTATCGACGACAGCCCACTTCAATGCTAGAAATTCTAACTGGTGTATGGGGTAATGCTGTTCAGAAGTACTCAACTTTCTGCTAGCAAAGGCGATGGTTCGAAGTCCCTCAGGGTGCTCCTGATTCAACACAGCGCCGAGGCCACTCAGACTAGCATCAACGTGGAGTACATACGGCAGAGAGGTATCAGCGAAGACAAGTACTGCACATTGGTTAGGCAGTGTATAAGGGTTTTGAAGGCTTCTCCACAGGCTTCGTCCCATCGTGCTCCAAATGGGTCCTTCTCCTTGTAGTAGTTCTTTGCATTCTTCTTACCTGACCCTTTTACAGGTGGGTAGCCTTTGGTGAGCTCAGTCAAAGGTCTTAATACAGAGGAGTATCCCTTAATAAAACGGCGATAGAAACCGCAAAATCCCAGGAAAGACCGTAGGGATTTCAGGTCTGTTGGCTCTTCCCACCGAGTTACTGCTGACGCATTCTCTGGATCTGGAGCTATACCTGCAGCGGAAACAACATGCCCAATGTATTTGACCTGTGGCTGACAAAACTGGCACTTGTCGATAGAGACTTTTAGCCCCCATTCTTCCAGGCGATCCAGAACCTTCATTAGTCGCTCCTCGTGTTCTTCGAGTGTCCTGCCAAAGACTATAATGTCATCAAGATAGACGATTACCTGTAGGAGGTGCATGTCGCCTACCACCCTCTCCATGAGTCTCTGAAATGCCGCAGGGGACCCAGTGATACCTTGTGGCATTCGTTGAAATTGGTAGAACCCCAGTGGACATATAAAGGCAGTCTTTTCTCTGTCTTCAGCGGACATCGCTATTTGATAATAGCCGCTTCGTAGGTCTAGGATGGAGAACCATCGGCTACCAGTCAAACAATCTAAGGCATCATCAATCCGTGGAGTGACGTATTGGTCTGGTATAGTGCGGCTGTTTAAGGTCCGATAATCAATGCACATCCGAACGGCACCTTTTTTTTTTCGAGCTATCACAATCAGTGACGCAAACAGACTTTGGGACTCCTGGATGATGCCGGCCGCTAGAAGATCTTTAAGGTGGCATCTTACATCATCAATGTCGGCTGGGGCAATGCGTCGTGAACGTTCTCGGAAGGGGCGAGTATCCCTCAGTCTGATCTGATGGGTAACATCTTTAGCTAAACCTACATCCCATTCCTCGGTGGAGAACACGTTACTTTGCTCCGCCAACTTCAAACGTAATCTCTTCTCCCAGGCAGCAGGTATAGGGGCCTCCCAAAAGTTGAATAACTCGGGATTAAGGGGTCCCTTTGATTCTGGAATTTCATGCGCCACTGTAACTGTGTCCGTGGGGAATACATGGGCAATTACAGTACCCGCTGGAATTGAGAGATATTTGCTTGTCTCATTGTGAATCAGGACTCTGAGGTTATTCACATCCACAGCTGACGAAGGCATTACTACTGGGGAAACAAACAGCCCCGAAGGAAGTGGATCTACATCAGATGCTTCAATGAGAAAAAATATCTTTCCTCAAGGGTTTATCAGATGCGACTTTGCATAAGGCATACCGCTCTCCTCATGAGGGGACTTTGAAAGTTCCTGGGCCTTCCCATATCACTTTGCCTTCAGGTTGCTCTGCTGCAGGAGTGTGTCCACTTGGAGGTAAAAGACGGACTGGGGTTGTCTGAAGTCTCAGCGAATGGGCACTGTTTCTTCCATTAGTAGTCCCATTATATGCTGTCAATCGTTGGAAAGAAGCTGGCATTGGTTCCAATGATTACTGGGAATTGTGTAGGGCCTTGGGGGTCTGGGCAGACTAATGCAAGGATGGATAGGGTCTCTTCGGCACCGGTGAGCATTACAGGGAAGGTAACATCTATGACAATGTATCCTTGGTAGGGGTAACTGCATGAGCTATAACCCCAGATGGATAATCCAGCCAGGGGATGGACAGGCACATCAGGTAGGTTTTGGGAGTACCAGGATTCGGGTAACGGGACATGACTAGCTGAACTACTTGAACCGACACTCATTACTGCTAGCTGTTGTTGCAGCTGAAATACTTCCTTTCTCAAAAACTGAACTTCAGAATCCTTTGTTACTTCTTTTTGATCGGAGGGGCTTGTTTGTCATGGCTTGGTTCTGGATTCTATCATCATGGATGACGCTGGTAAGCTATTCGAACGGTCACTTTTTAGCTGATTCCTCAGTTCTTGAATTTTAGCTTTTAGTTCTCACACAAAAGCTGGACAGTTATTCCCCTTGTCCTGCAAGTGTATGGTTTTTGCAGTAGCGGTGAACTTACGTCAAGTGACTTCAATTTCTTCAACCTCGCGAATCTCATTCAGTCTCAGGAAAGTTGGTGGGTGTTCTTTTCTCTCCCTCAACCTCAACTGTAACAGCATCATGTCAGATTCGACAGCTCCACGAATCAGTTGTTCCACTCTTGCCTTGTCCACATTAGAGGGAGACAGTCCACCCCGTTGCATGACTTTTGTCATTGATTTCTCAATCCTTCTCAGGAAATCAGAAAGAGACTCTCCCGGACGCTGTCGAAGAAGCCGAAAAGCGAAATACAAATCCTCTCCGGACTCTGAGGATCCAAAAGTACTTTCCAGAGCGTCAAGGTACTGCTGCAAGCTGGCATGAGGACTGGACATACGGACAGCTTTAATGATTTCTAGGGCTGGTCCCTTTAAGCTTTCGACAATTCTTCTCCGTTTCTCTTTCTCGGAGCATTCACGTTCAGTTATCATCATTTTAGCTTGCTCCATCCAGTGTTCCATGATTTCTTCTCCTGTGGGGGTCGGAACCATACCAGAGAAGGTACGTAAACGACGGTAAGCATTGCTATCATTTGGTGGTCTTACTGTTTTCTCTAGGATCTCACCCACTGCACGCATGATTGACTCAGGGGAACTGGGGCTTGCACTCAGTGGAGGAAACAGTGCTTGTAGATCTGTCATCGACTTCCCTTCACCCTGAAGAAACTGGGAGAGCTTGTTGGCAAATCCGGCTGGAACAGTACTGGTTGGGACTATTTCAACGCCCGTAATTATCATCCAGGTCTCATCATCAGTGGGTTTTAGTTCTATAGGGCAGCGTGTGGGGTCTACAGCCTCTCGGCATTCACAAAGCATGAGTAGGGTAGTTGGAGAGGCTCCACATCTTGTGTCTCAAACGCGCACTCTTCCAAAATCTTTCACACTCTCAGCTACTTCTTCAATGCCTGCAATCTCAGTCGATCTGGGTACACTTGTTAGCAGCAAGGAGTGAGCAAGGTCAATCCCGGCCTCTCTGCACCAGTCAGCAAGTTCACTTTGAAAAGGAGGGTTACTTCTGCGAGACATATTTCAACAAGAAGCAGTTAAGTGCACACAATGTCAGTTTTTTTTCTTCCCAGGGATCAAGTGGTATAGACATGTGTTTATTTATCTCTTCTGACAGGTACCAGGGAGGGAAAGATGGATCCTTCGGACGAGCCCCCACTTTATGTAGCGCCCCCTGCCTTCCTAGGTATGTCCTGACCTAAGGTTTAAAAAGGCGGAGCACCGGGTTCTTGTAATTGGTGTCTCTCGACTATACGTTTAAGCCCCAACTCTGATACCAAGTTTAAGAGAGATGTGAGTTTCCAATATAATATTAATAAATAGTATTATATATTATAGAATATTATAATATTAACAAATAACTAATATGAAACACGTATCCAAACAAAGTGATTTATTTACCAACCGAAAAAATAAATAAAACAACAAAGGAAATACAATATATATATATATATATATATATATATATATATATATATATATATATATATATATATGTATATATAAAAGTAATAACCAATATGTACTTTCAATATGAATAAGCACCGATATTAATACCCACACTGGTAAACCAGTGATACAAATATTTAAATACTCAGAGAATCACTTAGGGAAATATCCAAAATTTACAAGATTTACCACCTTTTTGTTTCTCAATTAGGAGGCACTAGGTGTACACTCCTCTATCACAATATGAATTTAACAGTGAAATATTACATCCACTTACTTCACTCACTGCTTAGTGCACGTATATAACAATAGTATACAAATAAACCGTTTCACAGTGTTATAAACTGTAACTGTAACCTTAATATACTATTTTAATAAACAGCATATAAACAGTGGGCCCACTCACATTATAAACACACTCAAATCCCACCCGATGCAGGCCTGATTCGTTGCTTGGGTGCATAGTGGCCATTAAAATGCAAACTGGCCTCTTCAATCTTCCGTGAGCTAAAATAAACCCAATAGGCAGTACCTGTATTCCATCCGCGGTATCGATCGTCACCCAGCCCGGCTCACGCAAGTCTCACCAACAACCGATGATCCCTCGCGGCCGGAGGAACACCCAACACTCCCGGTTGTTGCTCGTACAGTCCCTCGCTGTCAGAGGACCTGCGAGCACTTCCGGTGGCTTCACAGGGCTATCTGATCTCCTCTTACACTTCCCACGTTGAATGACTGTTTCACTTACACAGCACGAAGAATAATATAACAGATATGTACAACCTTTCAAACTGAAATTGCGGTACCCACACACAGGCTTCAATGTCTTTTTCCCGTGAACGAATCAAACAAAATAGTTAACCTCTTCCTAGGGTATAATCTTACACTTAAACAAATAAACAAGAAGTTTCTGGAATATATATTTAACTCGAGTGTTTTGGTTTTACAGGGTAGGTGTTCGATCAGAACCAACCTATTTTCACCACTTCTCTTCTCGTATAAACTCCTCTCCCCTCTCTTCTTTTTTCTCTTAGATTTCCAGATAAACCAATCACGTCAGACTCACCTATATTGGAGGCGGCCATTAACTAATAAATATCCAATCAAACAGGAATCAATCGAACTTGATAGCGAAAACCACGTTTTAGTTCAAGTACATATCAACCAACCCTTATAGTTTAATGCGATCTCTTAAAGAGGAAATTCACTTTTACACGCTCTTCGTACGAGATGCATAGTAAAACATTTAAAAGTACGAATCTTAACAGAATAGTGTTCTGTTAACTTACGTTCACTAATAACCTATATGGCTATTATAAATTGGACATTACACATGAACACTGTTTTATATTTATATAACCCTCCCAGATAAGGGGGGTTACAATAGTAAGAATCGGTCCCTAGATTAAAGTTTTTCCGAATTATTTTATGACATGGCATATTTGCCATATAAGACATGTTTATAATGTGCATAGTATAGCTCAGGGGTTTTCAAAAATTTTGGAGCCAGTGACCTCTTACAGGGGAGAGGATTATCCAAGTAACCCCTCATAATTATAACAGTGTTTAAGGCTAAAGTTGAGGAATTAACAAAATATGATTGTTTTAATGGTGCAAATGGTCCCAATTGTATATTTACTTTATACTACAGCATAATATAATTAAATTGAACATATTTTCCGGAAGGTTGCACCAGGTCAGAGGTAAAAACAAAACAAAAGTTTCATCAGTATGTAAGTCCTATTTTACTATTACTTTTAGAAACAATTTAAATACTGAATAGGTCTAAATAAAGCGAATGTTAAAGCGAAAACATTATAAACACTAATATGAATTTTACTTCCCATCACTCAGAACACAATAATGAAATAATAATATAACAGAACACAAATAAATGCATATATATTAGTGATAAGTGGATGGCTGTTCTATCCGCGGGTCGGGTGGGTCATGCAATAAAAAATACATTCTATTTAATTGCGAGTGGGAGATAAATCATTAGTGATGCAAATATTCTCTGAAATATGAACGTCTATTAAATACATTTTTTCATCAGGCAGACAGACATAAATTTCATTTTTGTGTGTGTTCGCTGTTTGGGACGATTGTATTGACAGATACAGTGGCATTCCAGATAAAGTTTGAATGGAGTTAAGCGTGAGTTTATGCTATTAAGAAAGTGTAGACATATGTTGCCCCTTGCCAAATAAAAAAAAAGGCAACCAAAAAATCTAAAATACAGTAAATTATCACACATACACATACAATAGCATTTAACAATTACTTACTATAACACTAAGGATAACAATGTGTCACGGTCACCAGTTCAACTGCACTGCATTTCCCAGCATCCCTCTGGTCACTCACCTTCACTCAGTCAAATCACTCACACCTGACCTCCATCAGGGAATCCTCCTCACCTGTTAGCACCAATCAAGCTTTCTATAAGACTGCACTCATTCCAAACACTCATTGTCTGGTCTCGGGGTTACAAGCTCTTCATCTGTCTCATCACCTACCTGCTGGATCCCTGTTGCTCTGTGGATGTCTTCCTCCAGTGGACTCTACTAAGGGGAGAGATAATTTGTTTTAATAAAATTACACACGATTACAAATATGGCTTACTTTGAACAATTTCTTTAATTTACCCAACCCTGAAGGTAGTGTGTCAAGAAGTAGGGTCTGAGTGCATGGTGCGACACTTACCTGGCTCCACGGTTGGGCAGGGGGCGCATAAGGAGGCATCGCGTCCTCGAACCGGGCCCTGCTGGCGAAAGGAGGGGGGGACGGGGGTGTCAAGACTGTGTCCCATACACTGCCGTCCTCGCACTCTTGGGAACCGGAGACATAGGAAACTGCTGTTTTGAAAGTTTGGATACCACTGGCCAAAGAGCCAGAGGCAGAACAACAAAAATAACAGAAAAAAATATTTCCACCCGGCCCTCCCCTGGGATAAGGAGCAAACTCACCATCTCCCGAATAGCAGCATCCCAGGGATGCTGCATAATCTGGTGCTTTACGAGCCTGGCAGGGGCAGAGATGGGCTGCACCGCTTCCCGTTGAAACGGACAAGAACCCACAAGCCCTGGACGGGAGGCGGGGATTACCCCACCAGGCGGCAGTGCTCCGCGGGCAAAGCTGCACCGCAATAGCGTACTCAACAGGGGGGATCTCAACATACCGCTTAGCCCCCTCTCCATTGAAGGCAGTGAGGACCAGAGCATGTGAGTGGAGTGGAGCGGGGAGTGTAGCGGTCATTATTCCTTCAGAGCGGAGAGCGCCTTTCTGAAGATTTTGCTCCGCTCGTTCAATGCGCTCAGAGCCACTCGCTCAACCCAAAATGCCTTTTGGTAATAATTGCTAGTTCGAAAATATGCGGAATAGGCTAAGCAATAGTTTGTCTAAGCTAATATTACTAAAAGCAAATTCTAAAATCCTGTGAAGATTGACAGACATTTTAATAGACTGCATTAAATAGTTTTGGTATATTTCAATTTTAGAAAGTGTTTCTTTTATTTACACCACAAAATAATTATTTGATTGCATTTCATCTTGTGTGTGCTTTCATGGACCTGATAAGCAAGGTGTATTTTGTGAAACTGTTTACTGCATTTCATCTTGTGTGCATGTTTTGAATGTTCTGTTGCACAATAACTGAAGCTGTGTTTTCATGGAAAAGTATAGGCTACTTTTTCAATTAATCGGTTTTTTCACGAAGGTTTGCCAAGCGGCTTCAAAAACAAGACACGTTTTTAAATTAATAAATTTAATTTAATACATTCAAATTAATACAATTCTACAAGCTGAGCGTCACCCTGAAACATAACGTTACTTATCGGACTACTGCTTTAATTGATACATTTATTCAATAATTTCATTATAAACAGGAACAAAATAATAATGTCAGAGCGTGATCTGAGCAGGATTTGGTTTTCTGGTGAGTGTGAGTGGAACATTAGCGGAGCACATGCCCACAAAGTGGAATAATGAACTGAGGGTCAAACCACTCTGCTTTGCTCACATGTTCTGGTGAGGACAGAAGAAGCACTATATCTGTTTCGGGCAGAAAAAGGTGCCCTCCAAAACCTAGTCACCTCCAGTGTCTCCAGTCCAGGAGCTCACAGGCAGCTCGTACGGAAACACCAGATGCTGCGATGTGCTGGATGAATGAGAGGCCCGCGGAGATGCACTCGACAGGGAAGCCCTCACTGTGATCCTCAGATCACCCTGACCATTAGCCGAAGTAGCCCTCCGAGAGACAAAGGAACTAGAATGGGGCATGGCAAGGGGGATACCCCCTCATTTAACAAAGAAGCATCTGGACCACAACATCACGATGGTCATGTTCCCGCAATGAGAACATGACTCATCCACGAGCGCTGCTTCAGCGTGCTGATAGCCCAAGCACAAGACACAGCGATTGTGACCGTCAGATGAAGCCAGGAAACGACAACATACCGAAATACACAAGCGGAAAGCCATCTTTAAAAAGACACCCAATGGGTCATGGAGCTCTTTTAGATGTTGCTCTTTTAGAATAGGAAAAGTGTTGAAGCGCCCATGAGAGCTGCAGCACGCTCAGATAAAGCAGCAGCACTGGACAGCAACCTCTGCTGAAATGCTGTCAGTGCTCAGCCATCTTTAAAATGTTGTCTTTGAATTTCTGCTTTTGCAGTAGCTCTATAGCAGGGGTGTCAAACTCAGTTTCTGGAGGGCCGCAGCCCTGCAGAGTTTAGTTCAAACCCTGGTACGACACACAAACCATGTAGTTTTCAAAAAAGCCTAAATGACATGATTCACTGGATCAGGTGTGTTTGAAAACCTGTTACGAATCCAGCGTCCTGTCGGCGGGATCCCTAGTAGTGTTAGGGGTAAAGTCGTCAGACACAAAAACTGGAGATGTCATATATCCTTGGAGAGCTGAGATTCTTGTGATTCAAACGATGCAACCCATTTTAAGATACAATCAACACAGTAGGTACAATCTGTGTCTTCGTCAGACCACCAATAACTGAATAAACAACAACAAACCTGAAGGAACTATGAACCTATGAAGCTTCCTGATAGTCCACTGATCCATCAAATTTCAACATAAACGGTGTTGTCAAGTCAAGTCCCCTTTATTTATATAACGCTTTTAACAATACAAATTGTGTCAAAGCAACTGCACAATATCAAAATAGCTAAATAGTGTATCACTAATGTAAAATGACAAGATTAAATGCCCATTTTTCAGTCAAAGGCATTTCATTATTTAATTCAGTGATGTCATTGTCCAGCTCAGTTCAGTTTAAATAGTATCTGTGCAATTAAGTCGGTGATATCGCTGGAAATGAAGTGTCCCCAACTAAGCAAGCCAGAGGTGATGACGGCAAAGAACCAAAACTCCATCGGTGACAGAACGGAGAAAAAAACCTTGGGAGAAACCAGGCTCAGTCGGGGGGCCAGTTCCCCTCTGGCCAGACAAACCAGTAGTTTGTTCCAACTGCAGCAAAGTCAAATTGCAAGGGCTCAACTGGTTCCAGTGGTCTAAATTAACATTTCGGCATTTGACATCGAGAGCATAGGTCTCAGTTTAGATATATTTTTAAGATGAAAAAAGGCAGTTTTACAAATGCTAGAACCGTGGATGTCAAAGGAGAGATTGCTATCAAATAGCAAACCTAGGTTCCTGACTGATGATGAAGAATCGAGAGAGCAGCCATCAAGTGTTAGACAGTGTTCTATGTTATTACTTGTGTGGTTTTTGGGTAATTAACACCTCTGTTTTTTCAGAATTTAGTAGTAAGAAATTATTCGTCATCCAGTTTTTTATATCGACTATGCATTCCATAAGTTTCTTCATTTGGTGTGTTTCACCGGGCCGTGAAGAAATATAGATCTGAGTATCATCAGCATAACAGTGAAAGCTAACCCCATGTTTCCTGATGATATTTCCCAAAGGTAACATGTAAAGCATGAAAAGTAATGGCCCTAGTACTGAGCCTTGAGGTACTCCATACTGCACTTGTGATCGATATGATACCTCTTCATTCACTGCTACAAATTGATGGTTATCAGATAAATACGATTTGAACCATGCTAATATCCTTCCACTAATGCCAACAAAGTTTTCAATTCTATTCAAAAGAATATTGTGATCGATAGTGTCGAACGCAGCGCTAAGATCCAGGAGCACTAAGAGAGAGATACAACCACGATCAGATGATAAGAGCAGGTCATTTGTCACTCTAATGAGAGCAGTCTCAGTACTATGAGATGGTCTAAATCCTGACTGGAAATCCTCACAGATATAATTTTTCTCTAAGAAGGAATATAATTTTGAGGATGCTACCTTTTTTAATATCTTTGACAGAAAAGGGAGATTCGAGATCAGTCTGTAATTAAATACATATTTGGGGTCAAGTTGTGTTTTTTTAATGAGAGGCTTAATAACAGCAAATGTAAAGGTTTTTGGGGATATACCCTAATGACAATGACAAATTAATAATAGCTAAAAGAGGATCTATGACTTCTGGAAGCACCTCTTTTAGTAGTTTAGATGGAATAGGGTCTAACATACATGTTGTTGGTTTAGCTGATTTGACAAGTTTATACAATTCTTCCTCTCCTACAGTAGAGAATGAGTGGAATTGTTCCTCAGGGGATCTATAGTGCACTATTTTATGTGATACTGCAGCTGGCAGCTGCATGTTACAGTTTGATCTCTAATAGTATTGATTTTGGAAGTAAAATAGATCATAAAGTCATTACTGCTGTTGGGAAATGTCAACACCAGTTGATGTTTTATTTTTTGTTACTCTATTGAATAAATACCTGGGGTTATGTTTGTTTTCTTCTTAAAAAGTAATCAGATATAGCAGTTTTTAACATATTTCTGTAGGATTGTGTACTTTCCCGCCAAGCCATACAAAATACCTCTAGTTTTGTTTTCCTCCAGCTGCGCTCCATTTTCCGGCCTGCAGTCTTTAGGGTGTGAGTGTGCTCATTATACCACGATGTTGGACTCTTTTCCTTAATTTTCTTTAAGCGTTAAGGAGCAACTGTATCTAAAGTGCTAGAAAAGATAGAATCCATAGATTCTGTTACATCATCACATTTTTCTGCGCTGTTGGATATGCTGAGGAATTGAGATAAACCAGGATGATTACTTACAAAGCAGTCTTTTGTGGTAGAAATGATGGTTCTACCATATTCTACCATATACCCACAAGACGAGATAGTGATCTGATATATCATCGCTTTGCTGCAGAACTTCAACCCCATTAACATCAAGTCCATGTGACAGTATTACATCTAAAGTATAATTTCGACAATTTGTAGGTCCTGACACGTGTTGTCTAACCCCGATAGAGTTCAGAATGTCTATGAATGCTGATCCCAATACATCTTCTTCATTATCAATGTGGATATTAAAATCCCCAACAATTAAGCCTTTATCTGCAGCCAGCACTAACTCTGATAGAAAATCACCAAATTATTTAATAAAGTCTGTATGGTGGCCTGTATACAGTAGCCATTACAAACATCACAGGGGATTTATCATTAATGCTTTTTTCTCTAGATAATGTTATATGAAGCACCATTACTTCAAAGGAGTTATACTTAAATCCTGTATTCTGAGAAATGCTTAGAATATTGCTATAAATTGTAGCAACACCTCCCCCTTTGCCTTTTGAACGTGGTTCATTTTCGTAACTTCGTAACTTCGTAATCTTGGGGGCAGACTCGTCTAAAATAATGTATTCATCTGGTTTTAGCCAGGTTTCTGTCAAACAGAGCACATCTAGTTTATGATCAGTGATCATATCATTTACAAAAAGCGCTTTCGTAGAAAGGGACCTGATATTCAATAAGCCAAGCTTTATCATTTGCTTCTCTGTGTTATAAACATTTTTCATTTGTTGAACATCAATTAAGTTGTTACTCATAAATTGTTTAGACGTTTTTTGTATTTTCTAGTTCGGGGAACAGACACAGTCTCTATAGCAGGGCTTCTCAAAGTCGACCGGGAGGGAATTCAATCCAGACCCGCATCCACTTGATATTTCAAGCGCACTCGTATCACTCAGACCTCCGCGCGGCGTACGTGGCACACACACACACGGGCGCATGAACCAGTGTTGCAGTGTTTACAGACTCTTTTGTAAGACAAAGCACATAGCAACTAGCGACATTTGGTATAAACCTTTGCTTTCATTCAGTAGAATAATGTCACTGGTTTCGCCCCATGAGCACGAGGTTTCGCCTTCCCAACGCAGTCTTTCTCCACTGGCAGAGTTAGCAGCACATTCAAAGAACCGAACCGCAGCAGACTTGTGAATGAACGAGTACAAAACAGCATTTCCAAAAACCTATCACTGTTGAGCGTCTGGCATATGAACATGAATGTAGTTCGTCTGTAAAGGATTGAAATATGCACATAGTTCGAACGTTTGTGCTCCATGAAATATATATTTTTAAAAAGTATAATTAAAGATTTTAGCAATTCAGTTGAAGAGACTGCAGGTTACGTTGAAGTACTATTTCAGAAACATAAAATATGTAGGTCTAAATGAGAACTGCTTTATTGGGCATTTAGTTGTATAAAAATGCAGTACTGTTGAGTAACCCTTATGAAAAATAACCATGGTTTTATTATAATAAAAGTGTAGTAAAATGTTTCTTTTTTTTCTTTTGCATATTGATTACAATTTATATAACCAGTTTTACAACAAATACCATGGTTAAACTACGGTTAGTGTAGCAAGGCCATGGTTAATTTGTGGTTATCATCGTTTAAGTATAGTAACCAAGTTTTTTTATTTTATTTGTTTAAAAAACTATGGTTAATTTTCATAAGCGCAAGTACGACCTGATGACGTCATAAATATGATAATAGAGCATAGATCAAGTTGAATTGTTATATAAAGTTATAAGCATGTTTATAAAAACAAGTTTTGTAATAACAATTATTTCGGACTTTTTGACGTTGATTATAATTCAGATTAGGACCTTTGAATGTAAACTTTGAGAACCCCTGCTCTATAGTGTGATATCTAGGTGAAAGGGTCTCTATGTGCTGAGAATTAACTGACTTCTGTGACGTGAGGCGGCTAGCAGACGGTCAGCTTAGCCGGTCTGTCTGCTTCCTGACCTGGGCCCCAGTTAGTCAAGTACAAACTCTAAGACTATGTGCTATATTTCTAGAGAGAAGAGTGGCACCACCCCAGGAGGGATGAAGACCATCTCTATTCAACAGGTCAGGTCTGCCCCAAAAACTAGTCCAGTTGTCTATAAAACCTATGTTATTCTGCGGGCACCACTTAGACATCCAGCCATTGAGTGACAACAGTCTTCAATGAATCTCATCGCCTCAGTAAGCAAGGAGCGGGCCAGAGCATATTACAGTGTCTGACATCGTATTTGCAAGTTCACTCACCTCTTTAACATTATTTGTATTGATCTCCGACTGGCAAAGTCGAACATCATTATTGCCGACGTGAATAACAATCTTAATGAATTTATGTTGAGCATTAGCTAGCACTTTTACATTTTCCAAGATGTCAGGCGCTCTGGCTCCCGTTAAACAATGGACTATGGTGGCTGGTGTCTCTATTTTCACGTTCCATACAATAAAATGGCCAATAACTATAGCAATTTCACCAGGTATATCAGTGGGTGCGTCACTGAGTGGGGAGAACCTGTTTAAGGTTTTAATCGGAACGGAAGAGTGGTGTTTTGACCCATGACTAGGCCGCCTCACAGTCACCCAATTGCCCTGCTGCACAGGCTCATTCGGAACCGAACAATGTACAGGAATCCCTGAGCTAGTCGCATCCAAATCCGTATCTACAGCCCTCACATTCTTACTATCCTCAACTAAAGTTTGGATGCATGTCTCTAGTTCTAAAATCTTCTCTGTCAGCCTAACTATTTCCCTGCATTTATCACATGTGAATCCCTCGCAGCTGACAGAGATTGATAAACTATACATGTAGCAAACATTGCAAAAAAAAAATAGCAGGAGAAGAAGCCATTACTCACCATGATTGATGAATGATTCCAACTTAACTTACCACTTACCACTGTTTACTCCTGTTGTTTGATGAACCTGTGAAAAACGGAGCGAGAGCGAAATTAAACGGAGCCATAAAAAATAAGAAAACTAATAGACGGGAGTAGAAATACAAATTATATGCTAACCGGCTAACAAATACTAATGCGCTGCACTCGCGGTTTTAGATTAAAAGCTAACAATCAAATTAGTCATATTAGCTTGATAGACAATATCATAAATACTGTGGGAATTAAGTTACATTTTTCTGCTTAAGCAGAGAGTGAAAGTAAGATTCAACAGAAAAACGAAGCTACACGGAGCTACAAACGCAAACCTCTCAGCAGCACGGCCACGGTCAAACAGGAAGTGAGATCAGGGCAGTGCCACAGTTTTACACTGTACAGGGGCCAGGCTATTCGATTCATTGCAATATTTAGTCCATAACACATGCATTTGTTGATAAACATCCACGGAATTTAGTAGTATAATTTCATAGATCCAATTGCATTAGAGTCTGCAAATGACTGTCGCATCTGATAGCCAATGAGCTTCTGAACAGATGGATTTGATGCATTAGGGGGTCGGCTCAAGTTAGCTTGCTCTAAAGTGTGTGTGCAGAGATCACAGTTACCCATGCGTTGAGTGCGTAAACATGCACTCCGGGACAGTTTACAGGTAAACAATCATTATAGGCTAATTATGGCGAATAAAGAGAACGAGAACAAGAAAATCTAACTTTTTGCACTAAGAAGTTGTTGAACAATGTGCTCAGCATGACAAAGATGACATTTTTGACGAAAAGAGCAATGTTTCATTCATTGAAGCAGAGGAGTTTTTGGATGGAGGATTCTTTTTTGGAGGTGACTTTTACTTTCAAAAAGTAAGTGTTTTTTTACATTATATAATTTACATTTATTGTAAATTATGGGGATTATTATGTAGATTTAATTATATTGCATGGAGTTGATTTTACTGATACAGATATTGTACCTCAAATTTATGATGTTACTGACACTCTCCTTGTATCGTGCATGCTGCATATTACTGATATTGACTATATGGCTCCGCATTATCGTCCAGGCAGAACTATTGTTCCAGGCACTAAAGACAGATTCACAAATAACCTGCCTGATTTATCTCAACTGCTCTGTGTAACATACATACAAATGAACTAGACAAAACTACTAGCAACTTGGGCACTATCTTCTCTTATATGTTAGAAACTGTTGCCCGTTTAAACAGGTTAGAAAAAAAAACATGCTGCACCATGGTACAACAGTTATACCCATTCTCTCAAGAAAGAAACTCATAATCTTGAGAGCAAATGGAGAAAATCTAACTTGGAGGTTTTAAGAATTGCCTGGAAAAACAGTATGTCCAGCTATAGACAGGCTCTAAAAGCTGCCGAGCATATCCGCAAACTCATAGATAATGACCAAAACAATCCAAGTTTTTTATTTATCACAGTGGCTAGATTAACAAATAATAAGCTATCACCCGATTAAAATATTCCCTCACAGTTTAATAGTAATTACTTTATGAATTTATTCACTGATAAAGTATCAGCTCTGAATTGTGTAATCAGATGATGAGACGTTATGGGAGGGGTGATGTAGAGACCAGGAGGCATAAAAGAACGTGTGGTGGAACCGACCTCAGCTTCTAGGAATGAAGCAAGAGCTCGCAGGGATGCCAGAAGTGTGGCCCCGAGACGCAGCATCTCGTTCCCTTGAGGAACTAGGTTTGAATGCTTTGGGAACGAGATACCCAAGCCACCAGACTTAGTGCGGAAGAGCACAGCTAAGGCGAGAGAAAGGGGAGTGGCTAAAGTTGGTGGGGACGCGTCCTTAAGTCCAAATTCTGGAGAGTGAGCCTTGACCCCCAAGGAGAGGGGAGATCCGAGGACTTGAGGCTATTGATTAGCATCCTCATCCACCACTTAGCATAAGCTTCTCTGGCTGGAGGCCTCAGCGCACCATGGAGGAAACGTGTAACAAGGGGGTGTCTGCCCACCGACTGGCCACCACGAGGGGCATGATAAGCCTCAGTAATGGAGAAAGCACATCTTTCTTGGTGTTTAGTCTTAACCCCCAGCTCTTTCATGGGGGCAAGAATTACATATCAATTGCAATGTGCAATGCGCACTGCAACAGCGCTCTCACTCAAGGGGGAAGAACTGCCGCACATGCTTTCAACCCCGAGCGAGAGCGCTAGATCTGGGGAATGCAGGTGGAGATAGGGTGAACCCGTCTCCAGCCTGTCTGCCAGATCCATGTGCATTGACCCGCGATCTCAGTCGCCACCGTGCCTCAGAACAGCGGCGGGAGCGAGATCAGGCGGGAGCACAATTTTTAGCTGACTGCGCAAACGCCGTTCTCTCGTTCATAACATGCCTGTGTAAACAATGATTGTGCAACAATGCATGCTGCTTTACAAAGCTCATCTTTGTCCTCCATTTCAAGGGCGTAGGTTTGCTTTCGATATTGGTGGGGACTGCTGTCTTGAATTGGGTGCAACGCGAGTTCTAAACGCGGCTGTGCTTCTCGTGCGGTGTGTGACTACATTCCGCACATGTATTAAATGTGCATCCTTGAGAGCGTACTTATTTAAACATTGATCAAAATATTGCTAGGGACATTTTTGTAGTGGCTGGATATTGGTAAGACACGTCCCTAGTGCCCACCCCTAATTCTGCGCCCCTGCTCCATGTTGTCTTTTTTTCACCTCCTCAGAGGAAGACAGACCCAGAGAGCGGGATCTGATGGGAAAGGAAGAAGATAGAGGATCGCCCGTCTTCGTTCCCTCCATTTAATACATCTGTTATTCCCATGAGCGCAGGCACTGCTCCGCATAGGCGAAATCGGGACTGACACCGCGAGGAACGCAGGTGAAGGCTCATTCAGCTTAAGAAACCCTCAGAGAGCACGCATACAGAGTGAAAAAATGCCCCACAAGTGGGCAGTCCTGCTGCTTTACAACTATAGGACAGGAAGAGCTAAATAATCTTATCACTGCATGTAAACCAACAACATGCCTATTATATAATGTACCAACTAAATTACTGAAAGAGTTGCAACCTGAGAAGAACCGCTTCTCAATATTATTAACTCATTGTTATCTTTAGGTCACATCCCAAAACCATTCAAGCTGCTGGTTATTAAGCCTCTTATTAAGAAAACCACAACTAGATCCTAGTGAACTGGCAAATTAAAGACCCATTTCAAATCTTCCTTTTATGTCTACAATTTTAGAAAAAGTTGTGTCTGCTCAATTGCGCTCCTTCTGGAGAATTTCAGTTAGATTTCAGGCCCCACCATAGCACAGAAACTACACTTGTTAAGATTACAAATGACTTGCTTCTTGTGTCAGTAATCACTGAGATAACACGGACAGGTACAAACACTCAGGACGCTGAAACATGAACATAAAATAATCCACGACAAACATGGGGCAGAACAGACTATTTAAAGGGAACATGACTGGAAACACCTGGGACGAAATCAAGACAATGGGGACTAATTAAATAATGATTACAGGAAAAACAGGAAACCAAATATGGGCAGGGAAACACAAGGCAAGGGAGACAGATGTGACATTACCCCCCTTCCCTAGGCGTCCCGCGCCGTATGACATCGGAAGGGTAGGGGGGGGGCGCCTGGAGACCTCAGGGACCTGTAGCCGGGCAGGTGGCCTCCAGGGGCGGAGGAGCTTCGGCCATGGCGGATCGGAGCCGGCGGCGGCCCCGGAGGATCCGGGGACTCAGGCGGCCACGGGGATCCGGGGACTCAGGCGGCCACGGGGATCCGGGGACTCAGGCGGGGACGGGGATCCGGGACTCAGGCGGCCACGGGATCCGAGGGACTCAGGCGGCCACGGGGATCCGGGGACGGATCCGGGGACTCACGGCGCAGGGCGGATCGGATCGGCTCCCAAAAGTATATGGCCCCAATAAGTGATGGCCGCCGACCAGGAATACCCAGTGATGGCCAGCGGAGATGAAGGTGAACTGGGCGGGGCCAGCGGGCAAGCTGGCGAGACCAGCGGAGGCATCGGTGAACTGGACGGAACCAGCGGAGGCATCGGTGAACTGGGACGGAACCAGCAGAGGCCTCGGTGAACTGGGCGGAACCAGCGGAGGCATCGATGAGCTGGACGGAACCAGCGGAGGCATCGGTGAGCACTACGAGCCGGCACTGGAGGGCACTGGCAGGTGCAGGCACAGGAGGCACTGGCAGGCACTGGAGGCACTGGAGGCACTGGCAGGTGCAGGCACTGGAGGGCACTGGCGAGGTGCAGGCACTGGAGGGCACTGGCGGTGCAGGCACTGGAGGGCACTGGCGAGGTGCAGGCACAGGCACTGCAGGCACTGGCACTGGCACTGGCGAGGTGCAGGCACTGGAGGGCACTGGCACTGGCAGGTGCAGGCACTGGAGGCACTGGCGAGGTGCAGGCACTGGAGGGCACTGGCGAGGTGCAGGCACTGGTGGGCACTGGAGGTGCAGGCACTGGAGGGCACTGGCGAGGTGCAGGCACTGGAGGGCACTGGCGAGGTGCAGGCACTGGAGGGCACTGGAGGGCACTGGCGGTGCAGGCACTGGAGGGCACTGGCGAGGTGCAGGCACTGGAGGGCACTGGCGAGGTGCCGGCACTGGAGGGCACTGGCGGTGCAGGCACTGGAGGGCACTGGCGAGGTGCAGGCACTGGAGGCACTCGGGAAGCGGGCTCGCGGGCGCTGGCGGGCTGGAAGCTCACCCGGCGGCGGCGCTCGGGCAGAGCGGAACTGGCCAGAAGCAGCGCGGAGGAAGGTGAGCTGAATGGGATCAGCGAAGGCATCGGTGAGCTGAATGGGATCAGCGGAGGCATCGGTGAGCTGGACGGAACCAGCGGAGGCATCGGTGAACTGGACGGAACCAGCGAAGGCATCGATGAGCTGCACGGGATCAGCGAAGGCATCGGTGAGCTGGGCGGGACCAGCGAAGGCATCGATGAGTTGCATGGGATCAGCGGAGGCATCGATGAGCTGAACGGAACCAGCGAAGGCATCGGGGAGCTGGACGGGACCAGCGAAGGCATCGGTGAGCTGGACGGGACCAGCGAAGGCATCGGTGAGCTGAACGGGATCAGCGGAGGCATCGCTGAGCTGGATGGAATCAGCGGAGGCATCGATGAGCTGAACGGGATCAGCGGAGGCATCGCTGAGCTGGATGGAATCAGCGGAGGAACCGTCATCGTGCGGCGGGCGGGCTGCTGATTCCCGGCCATCCTCGCTGGGAACCAGAATCAGCCGCTGCCTCGTCCTGGGTGAGGATGGAATCAGCAACGGAGGCCTCTCCATCGTTGCGGGCGGGGAGCAGGCTGGTGATTCCAGCCCTCCCTCGCGGGGAACCAGAATCAACCCGCCGCCTCATTTTGGGTGGATTATTCTGTCACGATTATGCCCCTTGAGCTGCACGGAGGAACCAGGAAACACGGAGACACTGAACTTCTTTGAAACACTTTACTTTGACCACGGAATAACACGGACAGGTACAAACACTCAGGACGCTGAAACATGAACAACAATAATCCACGACAAACATGGGGCAGAACAGACTATTTAAAGGGGAACATGACTGGAAACACCTGGGACGAAATCAAGACACCGATGGGGACTAATTAAATAATGATTACAGGAAAAACAGGAAAACCAAATATGGGCAGGGAAACACAAGGCAAAGGGAGACAGACTGTGACACAAACAGTGAATAAATCGCGGGAGCGAGTGCGTGCGGAATAAAACCTAAAAACAGTGCCAGACCTCTACATCACAGATCAGATTTAATTTATCACGTGAAGAGAGATGACTGACAAGAAGAGTGATGTGACACAGAGACAAGGAAGAGTTTCAAACCAAATGTAAAAGCACCCCGTTTTATGCCTGTTGACTTCTGAGTCTGACATTAATCTTAGTCTGGGAGAAAACTCACCGAGATCTACCAAGTGAAAAGTAAATAAATGATAAAATACATATTAAATAAATAATTTAAAAGGCTTGTTGTGATGTACCTTTATGTTGCATTTATTTAATAATAAATAAAATATAATTATTACTATTATTATTCACTATTCACGCCGCTGTATTCAACTATATACTAAACTATATTCAAGCAGAAATATGATGTTATAGTGATCGAGAGTGCACATACACGGTTCGTTCATTTATAACGCATCATTTATAACCGCATATCGCTAATGCACAATCATGTCACTGTAATCAGCTTTACCTTGATTACAAAACTTGCCCATCAAAACTTGTGTGTACTAGTGTGAAACTGGCTTCTTTTATCCAGCGAGAGCTGTAGTTTGCGTATCATGTTCTCATACAGCAGTTTTGAGCCGCCGTTCAGTCTGTATTCACAGCGCCATGAGAACCGTATTTCTCTTCCTAAACACAGAATACGTAGAGAGGTGGTACTGTTATTTATTTATAGGCTATATATATTTTTTACATTACTTAACATAAGAGTCATAGTATTAGTGAATGTATTATATTTGAGTTTGATCTCTCGCACCTCTGGTTAAGAAACACTGAGCTAAAGCGTGAGCGATCTATTACCCCTGATCTAAGTGATAATGTTTTTTTAAAAAAAACATTTGTTTCTCATTTATTTGGTTCCACAGTATTTGCTGTTTTTTATTTTAAACACTGCTTGAGGCCGAATTGCTGCTGATATTAAAGTCAAAGTAAAACGCGCCTGGCGCTTACAGGCTATTAAAAAAGGAAAAGAGGGAAAGCTCAAACAAAATGTCAACTTCATTTTAAACTACAGTTTTAGGTTTATAAGCTGTTTAATAGACTAAAGAGTGAAGAATAATTCACTGGATAATGTTAATTCACTGAATAATATTCTCTGGGATATTGAAGCTATAACAAACAAAACATCGTATTTTATTGCATTTCTTAACTGGCATGTTTTATCAGAATTATTAAAATGTTTTTGTCATTCTAGATTATGAAAACTGCTGACAGCGCGATTTATCTATGCATTTACACAGAACTATACTCAAACTGCGATCGCTTGCGGAGATAATAAATAATTAATTTCGATAGAGATGCATTTATTTAGATGTTTATTGGCGAAATAATGGTTCTATAGTAAATGTTAATATAATTTTGCGTGTTTCAAACAAGTGAATCTTGTTAAAAGTTACATGTGGTGGCCGTGCTGGAGCATTTCCTGAGTGAACACTGCTCCAGGTGTGTGTGCACTTGGATGGGTCAAATGCAGAGAACAAAATTTCACTGCTGTTTATACTCTGTATAATTATGTATGTAAAAAAAAAAAAAAAAATTTAAAACCGATATTTTTTTTTACAAAACCGATTATGGTAAAATAACATTTTACCATCAGGGAACGGGGGTTACGTACGTAACCTAGACGTTCCCTATCTGTCGGTCACTACGAGTTATGTCGTGACGACATAGGGGTCCTATGGAAAGCGCCACAAGCTGAACCCTGTCACAACCTTGTGGCATGCAGATGTTGACAAGCGAGTGCGTGACAGACAAATGCCATGCAAGAGGTTGCAACCTTCCTACCGCCCCAGCGCAAATTCGCTAACCTTGGTGCCCACCGGGACCACTGAGTACATCGCTGCTGGAGATAGCCAAGCCGCTGTTCCTTTCCCCACGGAATCGAAAGGGATTTCAACCTTCAGTGAAAGACAGCTTCAGGTCTTTCCTATATGTTGTTACAGCTTGCCGTAACGGCAGGGAAGCGAGCCTTCCAGAGAAGAGCGCTACGGAAGGCCACATTCTGCCCGAAGGGAGGTAACATGTGGAGACACTGATATGGACTGGCCCAGGCTTGGGGCAGTACTGGACTCTGGGGCAGATCCTACCTAGGAATAGGGAGAAGGGCTGCCAACAGAACCTGACAGAAGCTCTGTCACAGGGAAGACATGGGTTTACCGTGAGGGAAACCTTACTGTGGAAGAATCCACATATGGGACTACCTGAAGGGGAATCAGGCCATACGGACACCTAGCCCAGTGCAGGGGCTGACCGGAGACCCGGGCGAGCTAACATCAGTACTGGGCCTGGCGTCAGACTGCTCTGCCCAGTCTGACTGCCGGGGGTGCTTGGATGTTTCCACCTGGGTTTAATTTCTTACCCAACACACGGGAAAAAACTGGCTCAATGCAGAGATTGTAGAATCTTGCGAAGGTGTTTGGTGTCGCCCAGCCCACAGCTCTGCAGATGTCTGCCAAAGAGGCACCGTGCGCCAACGCATGGGAAGAGGCAACACTCCTGGTGGAGTGAGCCCTCACCCCCAGGGGGCATGGCTCGCCTTGCGACTGGTACGCCAAGGCGACGCCCTCCACTATCCAGTGGGCCAACCTCTGTTTGGAGACAGCCTTCCCTTTCTGCTGCCCTCCGTTGCAGACAAAGAGCTGCTCAGAGCTTCTGACGCTCCAGGTGCGGTCCACGTATATGCGCAATGCTCTTACGGGACACAGCAACGCTAAGACTGGATCTGCCTCCTCCAAGGACAGTGCTTGCAGGTTCACCACCTGATCGCAGAGGGGCGTGGTGGGAACCTTAGGCACGTATCCAGGCCGGGGTCTCAAGACAACGTGAGAGTAGACCGGCCCGAACACAAGGCACTCTTCGCTTACCGAAAACTCCTGGAGGTCCCCGACACATTTGATGGAAGTGAGCTCGGTCAGGAGCGCTGTCTTAAGAGACAGGAACTCAAGTCAAGCGGCTCAAAGGGACCCCTCTGAAGTCCAGCCAGGACGATAGAGAGGTCCCAAGAGGGCACAAGGGGTGACCTGGAGGGATTCATCCTCCTGGCCCCCTTCAGGAACCTCATGATGAGATCATGCTTTCCCAGGGACCAGCCGTCCACTGCATCGTGGTGAGCCGCGATAGCGGCTACATACACTTTCAAGGTGGCGGGTGACAGCCTACGCTCCAACCTTTCTTGCAGGAAAGAAAGCACTACTCCAATCGTGCATCTTCGGAGGTCTTCTCGGTAAGAAGAACACCAGTTCGCGAACAGACTTCATTTCAGTGCGTAGGTTTGCCTTGTTGAAGGAGCTCCAGCCTGAATGATGGTCTCTACCACTGCCGGTGGTAGACCACTCAAGTCTGCCGCATCCCGTCCAGGAGCCACACATGGAGGTTCCATAGATCTGGACGCGGGTGCCATATGGTGCCGAGCCCCTGAGAGAGGAGGTTCTTCCTCAGAGGAATGCGCCTGTGAGGTGCTGTCGCGAGGGAAATGAGTTTGGGAAACCAGGTCCGGGTGGGCCAATGGGGCGCAACCAGCAGGACCTGCTCCTCGTCCTCCCTGAGCTTGCATAGTGTCTGTGCGAGTAGGCTCACTGGGGGAAACGCATACTTTCGTAAGGCTGAAGGCCAGCTGTGTGCCAGTGCATCCGTGCCGAGAGGGCCCTCGGTCAGGGAAAAGTACAGCTGGCAGTGGGAGGACTCGGGGGAAGCAAACAGGTCTACCTGAGCTTCCCCGAATCGACTCCAGATCAGTCGGATCATCTCGGGATGGAGTCGCCACTCTCTGGGGAATGTGAGCTTCCGTGAGAGCGCGTCGGCCGCATGATTGAGCTTCCCCGGGATGTGAACAGCATGCAGTGACTTGAACTGCGTGTGACTCCAGAGGAGGAGATGGCGGGCGAGATGTGACATGCGGTGTGATCGTATACCTCCCAGCCGGTTGATGTACGAGACCGCCGCAGTGTTGTCCGTGCGGACTAGCACGTGCTTGCCCAACAGCAGTGGCCGGAACTTCCGTAAGGCTAAATGCACTGCCCACAGCTCTAGGCAGTTGATGTGCCAAAGCAGTCGGGGCCTGTCCAGAGCCCCGAGGCTGCCTGCCCGTTGCATGTAGCACCCCAGCCCGTGCTGGAGGCATCTGTTGTGACAACAGTATGCCGGGACACTTGTTCTAGGGGCACCCCAGCCCGTAGAAAGGCAAGGTCCGTCCAGGGGCTGAGGGAGCGGTGACACTGCTGGGTGATACCCACTCGCAGTGTACCGCGGCGCCATGCCCACCTCGGGATCCGGGAGTGTAGCCAGTGCTGAAGTGGTCTCATATGAAGCAATCTGAGCGGTGTGACTACAGCTGCGGACGCCATATGCCCCAGGAGCTCCCCATTCCTGCCTCTGAAGGAACTCAGGCAGTTCAGCACTACTTGGGCACGTTCCTCCGTGAGGCGTACCGTCATACTCACTGAGTCTAACTCCACACCGAGAAAAGAGATTCTCTGCACAGGGGACCAGAAGCCCCAACTGGCTGAGGTGCCGAAGCACCAAGTCCCTGTGATTGCCCAACTGCTCTCTGGATTGGGCTAGGATAAGCCAATCGTCGAGGTAGTTGAGGATCCTGCCGCCCACCTCCCGTAACGGGGTAAGGGCGCCCTCTACGACCTTCGTGAACACACGGGGAGACAGGGAGAGCCCGAAGGGGAGGACCCTGTACTGCCATGCCCGTCCTTCAAACGCAAACCGTAGAAACGGTCTGTGTCGCGGAAGGATCGAAACGTTAAAAATAAGCGTCATTCAGGTCGATCGCTGCAAACCAATCCTGGGGCTGAATGCATTTGATCATGCACCTGTGCTTCAGCATCTTGAACGGGAGCTTGTGTAAAGCCCATTTCAAGACTCGCAGATCCAGGATTGGCCGAAGGCAACCACCTTTCTTGGGTATGATGAAGTAAGGGCTGTAAAACCCCTGCCTCATCTCGGCTGGAGGGACCGACTCGATTGCATCCTTTGCCAGGAGGACAGCAATCTCCTCGTGCAAGACAGGGGCGTTCCGGACGGCCACCTACATCTCGAGAACGCCGTTAAACTTGGGAGGTCGCCTGGCGAACTGAATCGCGTAGCCGAGTCGAACTGTGCGCGAGACGCTGACGCTGTGCAAGCGGCTCCAACGGTACAATCGACATACCTGTGGTGGTGCAGCAAAAGGGAGTAGGGGTGGATGCCACAGAAGGCGGTGCGTTCTGAAGCATCCTCACCAAACTCCCTGGATCCCAAGCGGGATTGGCCAGAGCTGCATGGGGAGGAATGTCATCCCCGAACCGTACTCTCTTGGCTACTGGCAAAATGGGTCGTGGGCGAGAGTGAGGAAGCAGGGGGTCGCACACTGTCGTCCCATGGACCTGAAAACCCGGAGGAAAAGTTTATTGCCCTCGTCCCTTGGACCAGCGGCGGAACAGAAACAAAATGAAACGGAAGATTCTCCTCCCGGCCCTCCACCGGGGGAAGGAGCGGCACTGTTCTCGCCATCTTCTGAGAAAGAGCAAATTCCAACATCTCCGGGTTGCCCGCGTTAGGGCCGCTTCGTTGACTTCCTGGACGACTTGGGGCCTGCCCGGGACGCGGGGGGCGCAGGTCTCTTGCGAGAGGCTCGACGCGCCGGCCTAGGTGTCAATTCGGCCTGGGGCGGAGCAGCTCTGGAGGGCGCCCACGGCGACGGGCAGACTGAGGCCTGGCCCCGGGGGCAGCGGTGGATGGTGCATCACGTCGGGACAGGATGTGCTGGATCGCCTCCGTCTGCTGCTGTACCGCCGAGAACTGCTGGGCAAGGCCCTCGACGGTGTCACCGAACAGCCCTGCCTGGGAGATGGGGGCATCGAGAAAGCGTGCCTTGTCGACGTCCTTCATCTCTGCCAAGTTGAGCCAGAGATGGCGCTCCTGGACCACCATGGTGGACATCGCCTTCCCGAGGGACCGCGCTGTGACTTTTGTCGCTCGTAGAGCGAAGTCAGTTGCCGAGCGCAGCTCCTGCATCAACCCCGGGTTGGTACTACTACCCTCGTGCACCTGTTTGAGCGCCTTGGCTTGGTGAACCTGCAGGATAGCCATGGCGTGCAGGGCGGAGGCTGCCTGGCCCTCAGCGCTATAAGCTTTGGCCACGAGAGCGGCTGTCAGCTTACAGGCCTTTGATGGGAGACGCGGACGGTTCAAGTCCAAGTGTCGGCGTTTCGTGGGCACAGATGCACCGTGATCGCTCTCTCCACCTGGGAAATGCCCGCGTACCCCCTGGCCACTCCGCCGTCGAGGGTAGTGAGGACGAGCGGCTTCTGGCCGTGAAAAGGATGATCGGGGCTTCCAAGTAAATCTCCTATGTCGTCACGACATAACTCGTAGTGACCGACAGATAGGGAACTCAGTAATGTCATTGGTCAGTCACTTCTATTATATTTTTATCTCAGAGAAAGTGGCTTACACTCTCTCTAACGAAGGCAGAAATGATTCAGCATGTTTTAATTGAAAAAAACAGTGACTCCACATATTAGCTGTTTTTATTACTTGCGGAAAGCTTCTCATTTACCTTTTTAAACCATTTTCATAGACCTTCATCCGTCTTCTCGTGTTCAAAGGGCTAATAATCTGCACTTATGACCCAGCAAAAAATTTAACAAGAGTGTATTACCCTCAAGCAACATACTGACACCCTTCATCTTCGGTTTCAAACTGCAGCCCACTGAAACAGTTTAACCCAGAGAAGAAGTGGAAGCACATCTGCTGTTAGCACTGTAAATCAATCCTCACACTGAAAGCAATGTGTTACTTCATAATTCATGAAGAATTATCAGTCATCTGCTGTCAGAACAAAACAAAACTGCAAATCAATCAATCTAACAGACCTAAACACATTCAAATCTGTAGCAGTTCATATCATATATTAGAAAATATATTTTATATTTTCTTACTTGATTCCACATTTTCGGCAGATGTCTGTGATGTAACATTCTGAACTCCATGTAAAACTATTTTAAAGTCGATTTGCAGCTATTTATTATTTTAATTAATTAATTTAATTTTGAATGAAGCACACATTCATTTTTTAGGAATAGAATTTATTAACATTTAAAAGAATTTTTGTCACGTCTATTTATGCTCATGTTTCATGTTCTCAGTTCATGTTTAATATATAAAGTCTTTCATTTTGAAACATGTCTTGGTCATGGGATTCCATTTTCCCCAAATTGAGAGTTTTGCTTGCAAAAGTCCTACATAAATACCCAAATCTCATCCACCAGAGATTTAGAAGAGATCACTACAAAACATAACTACGTATTTTACAAGACGACAATTCAGTATGAATTTGTACATAATAATTTTTTATTTTTTTTTATAACCAACCAACTAACTTACTAACTAGCTAGCTAACTATACCAAATCTGCAATCAAAATCAGGGATCTCAACATGAACTCATTAACTTTTCATCAACTTTTCAACTCCTTCAAAATCAAATGATCAAATGAGTTTCTATCCATATCCACTGTATTAGTCTGTGCTCTTACTGTTTGATAACTGAGTGAACAATCTCACTTTTATTTTTTTTTATTCCAAAATAAGTTTAGCTGAAACATCTGAGACAAAGCTGATTCTAAAACCAAATTATGGCTGGGAAGTTTAGTTCTCACTGTTAATTATTAGTTAGGCTTGCTTAGCTGGAGATTCTTAATATTTGGCAATATTGTAGACTTGTTTGCACAGACACTATTGGAATAGAATTGGACCGAGCTTGAAGATGACATCACAGATTCAATTTTAACTTACGTTAACTGAAAAATGTTTTGTTTACTATTGCCCACGTATTACAGCAGAATGTAATTGTTTACAATTCCGGCAATCTGTATTGTATGAAGTGCTATGTAAATTAAGGTTTAAAAATGTATTAACTATGAATTTTGCCTAAAAAACTCCCAATTTGCTGCTTATTGTTATACTGTTAGTTAATTAAATATAAGTTGAGTCATAGTTATACATATATACTAATAGTGTGTTCTGTATTGTTCAATTAGATGCTGTTACGTCATTACGCGGGGACTAGTTCACTGGCTGTTTATGTTTAACGTCAGAATGCTCGCAGGCTCCGGTGTGGATGGTTATAGTCAAACCCATCAGCACTGGGCAAGAGCATAAGCCCCGCTGTTGTATAGTAATTCTTTGCTAAGTAAAGTTCCTGCAACGGATTATCTTTGTTGTGTGTTTCTCTTCACGCCTCCACGGATACTGATAAACAACGTTACAGACGGAAGCACAACAAGTGGTTTCAGAAGTTGAGCGCGATTGAAAATCATCAACGAATTGTGAGTGTTATTAACTGCTGGGATATCCGTTGTGATTCTATGGACATTATAAGCTATAAAACGCCATGGTGCAGTTGGATTAAAGACTGTTTGGCACGTTTCTTCGTCGCATTAAACATTTTTTCATGGAGATAAAAGCAGCACGGAATTCTCCTCCTCCCAGCAGAGAGGTGTGGTGCTGGAAGTCTGCCAAATCAAGCGCTGTTTATGGCTACCTGCCAAACTTCACAGGCACTATGAAACAGCCTTGAAAAGTTACATTACATCTCACAGAGCAGAATATACTTCCATATAAATTAATAAATAAAACATTAACTCAACGAAAATTAAGAGTTGGAGCAGTGCCATTCTCAATTGTTATACAAGATGGATTCAACTGATCCGGACATCTCACTTGGAGCATCAGCTGCCCCAGACCCCCCACACTGGCTACAGGCTATGCTGTCACAACAAAATACACAACTCCAAAATGCAATTTCACCTCTGCTCCAAAGACTGGAAGCAACAGAGACTTGTTTGTTAACTCTCACGCAGCAGCCCCATGCTAACAAGGTGACACGTGGTCCACACCCACGTGACAACGCTACCACACTTTCATCTGCCCTAGATAGAACCCTTGTGACAAACAGAGATGCAACAGGGCCTTCAGATGCCGAACACCTTTTTGCTGCTGAACTCACTGCCATTGATAGACATGTACGGACCCCAGCTAGTAAAAATTCCTCGACACCTGACCCCGATGTGAGACCTAGAAACCGTGCACAGGGACCCAGCCGTTATAATGGCTCATTCAACTTGGGCCCACACATGCATGCACCTTCCACTGTTTCAACGCCCACCCATCATCTCTCAGCCCCTTACGGTAGAGCTCCAGATGGACCTAGAGCTAAACTTGACATTTACGATGGTAAGGATGACTGGGACTATTTTATAATTTCTTTTGAGCGTAGAGCTGTTATTTACATATGGAGTGCAGTAGAAAGAGTGGATAAACTGCATGAATGTCTAAGGGGCGCTGCTGTTAGATATTTGTGCTCATTACCTGAACACATACGTGAAGATTACTTTCTGTTGAAAGAACAGCTGGCTTTCCGATTTGGCCAAAAAGAGCCCCCCACCATGGCACAGAGGAGACTTGGGGAACTGCGCCAGTCTAAAGAAACCGTTTCAGAGTTCGCTGAGGAGGTTCACAGGCTAGTCGTTTTGGCTTATCCTGGAGTGGACATCGAGCTCAGGGAGCAACTTGCTGCTGATGTTTTTATCAAAGGGCTGCGCAACCAGAAAGTGGCATACGAAGTTATGAACCGTTACCCTGTATCGCTGGATGAGGCACAGAGGCTAGTTTCATCATACGAACACAACTTCAAAGCGACACTCGGGCGAGACTTCGATCAGAGGGGGAGAACACATCGAGTATCCTGGGCTGATCTATACATGGATTCTGATGAGGAGCCACAGGCCTTGCAGTCACGTAGAGTGCATTCACAGGGCTATGTTACACAACACCAGCTGCAAGCACTCATGGAAAAAGTTGATAAGATCCAACTAGCCATAGACCGTCTACCTCCTCCATCTTCTGTTGTTCTCCCTTCTACGGTAAGACCCACCCACCAGACAAATTCCAGTATGGCAGTCCAGTCAGAAAGATACAAACAGATATAGACAGCAGAATAAAAGCCCCACCAGAGCTGCTAGTGGGCCATGTTTTCAGTGTGGGGAGGAGGGACATTATAAAAGAAACTGCTCACAGTCCGATTTCACTGAGAGAGAGTGATTTCACTGTACTGCCAGAGTGTGAATGTTTAGTTTTGGGGTGTGGTAGACGACCCAAAACCAGAACTCCCTGCTGTTATATAGCCTGTTAACCTGGCTGATGGAGTGTCTTCAGGCAGTATCACGATTAACATTGAACAGAGGATTCCGGTCAGGCTATGCAACATCACAGCTTCCAGTAGACCTTTATCAAGGGGAGTCTGTTTGGGACTGTTCATCGAAGCATATCCTCATGCTCAAGAGAAAGGAGAGAGAGCCTATACAGTTCCAGTCAAGGCACAGTCTTATAAAAAAGGTGGGGACTCAGCGCTACAAGACACTAACTGTGAGCTTCCGGATGAGCACCAAGTAAGAAGGGTGTCGTCACCAAATGCCCTTGACCTTCCAGAGCACCTCAGACAATAGTTTACTTCTGCAAGTGAAACGCTCACGGAACATCAGCAAGAGATGTTAATAGCTTTCCTGAGTGAACACCAAGAAGTTTTTGCAGCAACTGATGATGATCTGGGGTAGTTCTCTGCTCTGCAGCACAGCGTTGATACAGGAATGGCTAAGCCTGTTCAACAGCCAGTACGACGTACCCCTTTAGGGTTCTGGAATGAGGAGGAAACACATCTAAAAAAATGCTTGAAGCAGGTATCGTGGTCCCCTCAAGCTCTGAATGGGCATCCCCTATCGTCCTCGTAAGGAAGAAAGATAGCGGGGTCCACTGGTGCGTAGATTATCGCCAGCTTAATGATCTTACCATTAAGGACGCATATCCCCTACCAAAAATAGAGGAATGCCTGGATGTGCTGGGTGGTGCAAAGACATTCTCGACACTTGACCTTCAGTCAGGATACTGGCAGATTGAAATTAATAAAAGGACAGATCCAAGACTGCTTTTGTGACAAAGTATGGATTATATGAGTACACCAGAATGCCATTTGGGTTGTGTAACGCACCCAGCACATTCCAGAGGGCCATGGAGTTGGTTCTACGAGGGTTGCAGTGGGACAATTTGCTAATATACCTCGATGATATAATCATCTTTGGTGAAGATGTGGAACAGTGTATTGAACGCCTTTCAGAGGTTTTTCAAAGGTTGCAGGGATATGGACTCAAGCTGAAGCCTTCAAAATGCCAGCTGTTAAAGGATGAAGTTCTGTTTCTGGGTCACATTGTGAGCGCCGAAGGAATTAAGACCAATCCAGCCCTCATCAATGACGTATGGGACTGGAAGACCCCAACCAGCATCCAGGAACTACAGTTTTTCCTGGGACTTTGCAATTATTAAAGGAAGTTTGTTGCCAAGTTTCCTGAAATAACTGCACCCTTGACAATGCTACTCAAAAAGGGGACTCATTTCTCCTGGAAAGAGGAGCAGAAAAAGGCTTTGAAACATCTTAAAAGGAGTCTCACAACTGCACCCATCTTGGTGTTCCCAGTTACATCTGGACAGTTTGTACTGGACACTGATGCATCCAACCAGAGCATTGGAGCTGTGCTTTCACAGTTACAGTGGGGAGAAGAGAAGGTTATACCATTAGCCAGCTGTCTCCTCACACCAGCACACCAGAGGTACTGTGTGACACGTAAAGAACTCCTAGCTGTTGTTACGTTTACGAGATAGTTCCAGACAGACATTGTGACTGTATAAAGCAGGAAGAGAGCTGGATAGCTTTCAGTGCAAGGGCTGTCCCTTCTGTCTAAAGCTGCACCATCACTGGGCGAGATTCGAGGAAGATGTTGATGATGTTATCCCCTTGGCGGTAAGACGCACACACTCCGTTAACTGTCAGAATGAGAGCAGTTGCAATAACACATCCAGTCCTGTTAATGAAGTGGGTGCTGACAACCCAGGTCCTTCCACAAACTGGTTGGAACCACTGGGCCTCAAAAGTCTCAAGGAAGAACAGTTAGCTGATCCAGACCTTTCAATTCTACATAAATGGATGTCTGATGGTTCTTTGACTGCTAAGGAAGAAGTCATGATGCTGGGCCCAGCAGTTCGCAAGTACTGGCTGTGTTGGTCTCAAGTGGAGATGAGAGATGGGATTCTCTATTACCGCTGGGATGATGTCACTCGAGGTATATCACCTCTGCGATTACTTGTTCCTGCTTCTCTGAAGAATGAGGTTATCCAAGCCTGTCATAATCCAGCACAAGCAGGTCATGCAGGGGAGGAAAAGACACTCATGCATAGGGCTGTGATGGTGGCCGTGACAACCGCGTCACCGGCGGTGGTCGGTTGCCACCGTGGTTGTGTATTGCCACCGGCGGTAGTGCACGTGACGTCACACACTCTATAACAAGCATAATACAAAGTTTTGTAAACAAGTGTAATAATAGTAACAGTTGCAAATTGTTTTATTTAGACTATAAATCTGCTATTTCACAAATTACCTCAAACGCCATACAGGGCGCTTCCTTTAGATTGGCAAGTTTGAGCGCAAGAAAATACTGTTTATTCTGCATTCAGCATATTTATTTCGTGATGAGCGATGGACCTTGTTGGGAAACCAAATACTAAATCGCTGATCTGGAATCATCTCCATTCATGTCACCCATCCGCGTTTGTACAAGTGTCTTCAAGTTCACGCCATCGCCATAAGCGCCCGGATGATCAGGTCTGTATTGGTGAGGATTTCTCCAAATTGGCCAAATACGAATAAGGCCGAGGTAAATGGAAGATGTTAACAAGAAATGTGGCAACATACGGCGCGATTCCTCTTCCACAGAGGGCGTGTGCAGCAGACGAGGAGTTAACGCACCCGCTTGCTTGGTGGCAGAACAGTGAACCGTGTCTAAACCGGATGCCGCGTCGCAACACAACAGGTTGAGTCTGTCCACAGGACATTTTAACTTTGTTTCAGTTCGTCATAAATAGGACGAGACAGTTTACTGCGACCGATTTGTCGTGTTGTATCGCGCATCTGGTGTAGACAGCATCGCTGATTATAATGGGTTCTCGCCGTGCCGCTCGCGTGAGGTAGACCGGGTATATTTAACTTTCTCATTTAAGGCTACTTTCCTATTTAACTGTATTATTTATTTGATATTTATTTTAGTGTTTTGCAGGCTGAGTGTTCACTGACGTAAGTGCTAAAATAAACACGTATGTTTGTTAATAGATGATTGAGCCTCATTTATTTATTTTTGCGTTTCAGAATTATATATATATATATATATATATATATATATCACAACACCGTGCCACCTGCGGTAGTTGGTCCATTACCACTGCAGTGGTAAAAATCTGCCACCGTCACAGCCCTACTCATGCGCCTCTGCAGTCGTTACCACTGGTACAATATGGGAAATGTTGTGCGCCTTTTCATCAAGAAGTGCCCACAGTGTAGTTCCTGTAGAATCACCAGTCCAATGGGAAGTGCCAAGCTCCAGAACTACCCGGCCTTAACGCCTATAGACAGACTCCACCTTGATGTCCTAGGACCATTTCCAGAATCTAAGTCAGGCAACCGGTACATCCTCGTTATAATCGACCAGTTTACCCGCTGGGTAGAGGCATTCCCTATCCCTGAACAAGGAGCTGAGACAACTGCAAAGAGGTTGGTGTTTGACTTTATTTCCAGCTTTGGTGTTCCCCTTGAAATTCACACTAATCAAGGACGGAACTTTGAGAGCTCACTGTTCAAGGAAGTTTGTCGCCTGCTACAAGTCACCAAGACTCGGACCACAACATACCATCCAGCTTCAAACGGGCAAGTGGAAAGATTCAACAGAACATTATTGAAGATGATACAGTGTTACGTGGATCAAAGTCAACGGAATTGGGATGAACATCTTCCCCTACTCACTGCGGCATACAGGAGTACTGTTGTTAAGATTCACGCCAAATCAGCTGATGCTGGGGCGAGAAGTTTTCAAGCCACATAACATCTGGCTAAGGACAGCTGAAGTTACCAGGGAAGCTAAAGACACACCTGAGTTTGTTCATGAACTGCAAGCTAACCTGCAGCATGCTCATCAAGTAGCACGCCTGAACTTACACTCTACTCGGATGCGCCAGAAGAAGGTCTATGACTTGCAAGCCAGAGAGAAATCCTACAATGTGGGTGATCTTCTTTTAGTTAGGGTCAGTAGCAGGAAAAAGGAGTACAGTCCAAAACTTCAAGCTCCATGGCAGGGGCCATTCGTTGTCACAGAATGCCTTGGACCAGTGCTCTACAGAGTCAAGGACAGACGAAGTGAGAGAGTATTGCATCATGATCGGCCACAACCCTATCTAAGTGATCACATCCCTACCTGGATGCAGCAGCTGCGACGGAAATACACCGGCACTGAGGAAGGCTCGTTGGTTCCAAAAACTGTCCAGGAACCTGTAGTCACTGCGGCAGAAGTATCAAATCCTTCATCCTCTGACAACAATTTTTCCAAAGAGCCTCAGAACCTTCTCACAATGGATTCTAACAGCAATCCGAATCTCTATGGAAAAAAAGGGGACAGAAAGGGGGCGACTTGTTCGGGCCCCAAGTCGTTATATGGACTAACAAGAAAAATAAGAAGAGTTAACTTCTCACCTTTAGTAGTGCAGAAGGGACTCTGCCAAGCTAAAAAAAGGGGGGGGGGTGTTATAGTGTTAGTTAATTAAATATAAGTTGAGTCATAGTTATACATATATACTAATAATGTGTTATGTATTGTTCAATTAGATGCTGTTACGTCATTACGCGGGGACTAGTTCACTGGTTGTTTATGTTTAGCGTCAGTATGCTCGCTGGCTCCGGTGTGGATGGTTATAGTCAAACCCATCAGCACTGGGCAAGAGCATAAGCCCCGCTGTTGTAAAGTAATTATTTGCTAAGTAAAGTTCCTGCAACGGATTATCTTTGTTGTGTGTTTCTCTTCACGCCTCAACGGATACTGATAAACAACGTTACAGACGGAAGCAAAACATTATTAACAGTAAGGTAAATGTTACATTTCAGTATGGGGATAATTAATAAAGGATCTAAAATATGGTCATGGAGAATAAGGTATTAATATGTGCTTTATAAGTACTAATAAACAGCCAGTATGCTAGTGATATGCATTCTATATGCAAAGAGTTGGTGCTTAAACTAGAATGTCGTCCATGCAACTTTCTCTGCATAGGTAAAAATGTAAAGGAAACTGAAATAATACATAAGAAAAGTGTATCAGAAGGAGAGTTAAGCCTGAGTGGTGCCTCAGCGCTCTTTATTTTCATGCGTATTTTGGAGCGAAAAGCATCCCAGCTGTTTTTCAGCGCAGTGGCCAGGTGAGGTCAATGGGTTTTTGTAGCCTAAAAGAGAAGGTGAAATATCGGAAATGTTTGCCATTTTATTCTCACAATCCCTGCTCAATTCCTTTCATTCCACACACTATACCACAGTAGAGATCGACCGATATATCGGTTTACCGATATTTTTCCCGATATTTAAGCATTTTACCATAATCGGTTATCGGTTTTGTAAAAAAATAATATCGGTTTAGATTTTTTTTTTTTTTTTTTTATACATTCAATTCAATTCAATTCAATTCAATTTTTATTTATATAGCACATTTAAAACAACCATGGTTGACCAAAGTGCTTCACAATGTCCGGAAAAGCTCCCACACAAACAAAATGAATACAGTAAAACGTCACAATGTCTCAACTCAACTCAAAATAAAAGCCAAGGAAAACAGGTATGTCTTAAGAAATGATTTAAAAATTCCAACACTCTGAGCAGTTCTTATGTGCACAGGTAAACTATTCCACAATTTAGGTGCTACCACTGAAAAGCTCGGTCACCTTTATTTTTAATCTGGCTCTCGGAACATCCAGGAGTACCTGATTGGACGACCTCAGTGCTCTAACAGGAGTGTGGACATGTAAAAGCTCTGATAAATAGGCAGGTGCCAACCCATGTAAAATCTTAAAAACAATCAATAAAATCTTGAACTCAATCCTGAAGCGGACAGGAAGCCAGTGTAGTGAAGCTAAGACTGGGGTAATGTGCTCATACTTTTTGTCCCAGTTAAGAGCCGAGCTGCTGCATTCTGGACTAACTGCAAGCGTGAAGAGATGACTGATCCAAACCAACATACAACGAGTTACAATAGTCCAGTCTAGATGTTATAAAAGCATGTATTACACTTTCAAACTCCTTACGTGGCAGGTAGGGCTTGACTTTAGCCAACAGTCTCAGTTGAAAAAAACTGGCTTTTACAACAGAACTAATCTGTTTTTCAAATTTAAAAGTACTGTCAAAAATCACACCCAGATTCCTGGTAAATGGACGAACATACAATCCCAAATGACCAAGTGCATCTACACAAGCATCCAAATTCCCAGGATGACCAAACACAACAATCTCAGTCTTATTTTCATTAAGACAAAGAAAGTTCTGATCCAACCATGTTTTAAAATCTCTCAGACAATTAAGTAATGACATAAATGAAGCTTTGTCACTTGTTTTGACAGGCAAATAAATTTGTACATCATCCATAAAATGGAAGGAAATGTTGTGTTTTCTACAAATGTCCCCCAAAGGCAGCATATACAAAGAAAACAACATTGGGCCCAATATGGATCCTTGGGGAACGCCACAAGAAAGTGGGGCAGCAGATGAAGAAAATTCACCTAGGTGAACAGAAAAACTTCTGTCCGTCAGATATGATTGAAACCATTTAAGGGCTATGCCCTTAATACCGACACACTCTTCAAGTCTAGACAAGAGAATCGAGTGGCTGACCATATCAAAGGCCGAAGTCAAATCCAAGAGGACTAAAACAGCAGAGTTACCAGAGTCCACAGCTAAAAGAAGATCATTAGAAACTCTCAAAAGAGCAGTTTCTGTACTATGACGGGGCTTAAAACCAGACTGAAATTTTTCAAAAATACTAAATTCGTCTAGAAACGATTTAAGTTGATTAAAAACTACTCTCTCCAATATTTTCGATAAAAAGGGGAGTTTAGATATAGGTCTAAAATTAGACAAAATTGAAGCATCCAAATTATTCTTTTTTAGAAGCGGCTGAACAATGGCATGTTTAAAAACAGCTGGTACACACCCTGAGCTGAGGGATGTATTAACCAAGATACAACGCTTGGTCCAACAGTGTCAAAACATCTTTAACCAAGCGTGCAGGAATACTATCAAGGGGCAGTTTGTGGGGCGTAGCTGTTTAACTATGTCAGAAAGATGAGAAAATGTAACCGGCTCAAACTGCTGGAAGACAGCTGGGCAAAAAGAGAAAATAGGAGAGTCAGTGTTACATACATAATTATACAGAGTATAACCAGCAGTGAAATTTTGTTCTCTACATTTGACCCATCCAAGTACACACACCTGGAGCAGTGTTCACTCAGAAGAAGCTCCAGCACGACCAGGCATGTAACTTTATACAAGATTAACTTGTTTGAAACACACTAAATTATATTAACATTTACTAACCATTATTCCGCCAATAAACATCTAAATAAATACATCTCTATCTAAATTAATGATTTATCATCTCCGCGAGCGATCGCAGTTTGAGTATAGTTCTGTGTAAATAGATAAACCGCGCTGTCAGCAGTTATTTCATAATCTAGAATGACAAAAACATTTGAATAATTCTGATAAAACATGCCAGTTGAGAAATGCAATAAAATACAATGTTTTGTTTGTTATAGCTTATTTCAATATTTCTGAGAATATTATTCAGTGAATTAACATTATCCAGTTAATTATTATTATTCACTCTTTAGCCTATTAAACTGCTTATAAACCTAAAACTGTAGTTTAAAATGAAGTTGATATTTTGTTTGAGTTTTCCTCGCTTTCCTTAGGTTTTAAATAGCCTGTAAGCGCCGTGCGAGTTTTACTTTGACTTTAATATCAGCAGCAATACGGCGTCAAGCAGTGTTTATAATAAAAAACAGCAAATACTGTGGAACCAAATAAATGAGAAACGAATGTTTTTTTTTTACATTATCACTTAGATCAGGGGTAATAGATCGTATTCACCTCTCTAGTATTCTGTGTTTAGGAGGAGAAATACGGTTCTCATGGCGCTGTGAATACAGACTGAACGGCGGCTCAAAGCCGCTGTATGAGAACATGATACACAAACTACTGCTCTCGCTGGATAAAAGAAGCCAGCGTCACACTAGTACACACAAGTTTGGATGGGCAAGTTTTGTAATCAAGGTAAAGCTGAGTGACATGATCGTGCATTAGGCGCGCGTTATGTCCGTTATAAATGATGCGCAAACGAACCGTGTATGTGCGCTCTCGATCATATTTCTGCTTGAATACAGCTCTGTATATAGTTGAATACAGCGACGTGAATAGTGAATAATAATAAAATACTATTTTATTTATCATTATTAAATTAATGCAACATAAAGATACATCACAACAAGCCTTTTTAATTATTTATTTAATGTGTATTTTATAATTTATTTACTTTTCACTTGGTAGATCTCGGTGAGTTTTCTCCCAGACTATAAGATTAATGTCAGACTCAGAAGTCAAAACGGGCGCTTTTACATTTCGTTTTGAAACTCTTCCACATCGTGTTGTCTGTGTCACCTCACTCTTCTTGTCAGTCATCTCTCTTTACGTGATAAATGAAATCTGATCTGTGATGTAGAGGTCTGCGCGGGACTATTTCCGGGATTTTTGTCTTGTCAAGAGTCTTGAATTTATTGACTGATAAATGTAAATAACATTTTGCTGCCAACACGGAATAAAGTTTCACAGAGAGGAAAAAAGTTATACAAAAATTGTAATCCCTATTATAATTTGTTTTGTCAGGATATAATTCGTTTATGCTAACATTCAGCCTACAACACAATAGGACAAAAATGTAGGTTTAGCATAATATATATTTTATTAGTCTTGTCAAAACACTAAATTCATTTAACATCTTGCTGTTAACACAGTGAAAGTGCAGCAGAGAAAAAATAAATAAATTCGACACAGTCTGTCATTTAAAATGATAGAATAAGCATAATACAAAAAAAGGAAAGAGAATTGCACGTCCTTCAAGGACAGCGGAGTAATAAATCTGGTCGGGACAGCGGCATGCAGACCTAGACTGCTGTGATGCAAGACTCTCGTTCGTTCGAGCGCTGCATTTAGCAGCCGCGTTCAGTTTTAATTTTAGTGTCCTCTATCTGAACAAATTTATTTTTATTACTATAAAAACAATCTAAAGGACGGTGGGGGACGGTCCCACGGTGAGCAAGTGATGTAACAGTGTTGCGGCTTAACACCAGTAACCAGAGGCGATTCTAGGGTGAGTGGATATCCGGGGCTAAGCCCAAAGATCCAAGATCTGCTATTACTTCATATCGATGATTGGCCAGTTTATATGAAGTTTATTATCAAGTGTATATGTCAGTCAAGTACGAGCTTCCGTGGGCGGTTCCTGACGGAGTAAACTGCGGTTCATCATTTTAATGCGCATGAAAACTCAGTGATGATGATGCGTACAGGGCATGGTCATAAAAACATTCGGGGCTTTTCTGAAAACATTCGGGGCTTCAGCCCCCTTAGCCCACCCCTAGCGCCGCCCCTGCCAGTAACCCTCGTGCGCAAGCCTACTTCACTCTGTTATTTATTTACTTTATAACAGTAAATAAATATCGGTTCTGAATATCGGTTATCGGTTAAATAAACTTTAAATAATCGATATCGGTATCGGTTATAAAAAGTCAATATCGGTCGATCACTATACCACAGTGAGTGTGTTTGTGTGTGTGATGTCTGTCCAGATGTTGTGGACACTCCAACTGTTTCTTAGAGATCCCACACTGAGACGACACAAGAAAGGAAGGATAACTCAACAGTCTAAACGGCAAGATGATTGTGAATATCACATTGAAAAGTTTGCTGTGGTCCAGTAGCTTTGAACTTCTGCTCACAGACCACTCAAACATCCTGTGGTGCGTCAACATTAACAAAGAAGAGAGCAGCTGAACTCCCAGTAAGCAACTGAGGATTTGTTTGTACAACAACTCAGAAGAACAGGCTAAATAAATAAATATGTCCAAAAGATAAGAGCTTTAGGCTTGTGCTGGAAAAAAAAGAGGACTTTAGAAGATGAGAGATTTTTGAATAATTGCGCAAGGTCTGGTCCACAACTGTTGTGTCCGCTCTTAATAAGATGCTCAGGTAATAGGGGGTCAGGTTCATGGCAGCTCCAGGCAATTCAGAAAATGTTGTTAAACTTCTGCTGACAGTTTAATTTCCAAACGAATGCAGAGAACTCTCAGACACTCATTTTTTTCCCAAATGTATGACTGTCTTACTTCTGTGGAGCTTTGTAGATGGTGCAGGTAAACTAAAGCCTTTGAGTTTCAAAAAAGGGCTCAAAACATAGGCGAAATAGTCAACTTAAATAATTCAAGAGTACATTTTTTTCCATCCTGATTCACTGGACTGATCCAGTCATCGAGTTCACTGACTAACTGCTCCGGTCATAGAAAACGGCTCACAGGGGAAGAATACCAGTGAAAAAAATTAAATAAAAAATGTGGTCCATTTGTAACACTAAGCTATGTTATGACTTCAGAAGAGGTTGAATTTGGGTTGCCAATTCTGTGGTTTTCCTGCACTTTTTAAACTGTTGTCACAGGTTGATATTTTTATACTGTGGTTTGAAACTTGGACATATTAGACAAATTTGATAGGAATGTAAGGATTTTAGACCAACTAACATGAATAGCTGTAGCATGGGAAAGCTTAATCTCCTAGTCAAGGGGCAGGATGTGAGTATTTTGATATAAATAAACCTGTAACTGCTGGTATAGGGTCAGTTTACTCTTCCCAAACCATAACTTATTATACTCTTTATGAGAAAGGAAAAGCTGATGTATATCTACATTTATATTTAGTCATTTTGCAGACGCTTTTATCCAAAGCGACTCACAATCAGGGAATAGATAAAGCAATTAATCTTAAAGAGGCAAACAGACAGAGGAAGTGCTCGTTACACCAAGTCTCAGGTATTGTTCAAATAAGTACAAGCTAGAAAGGGAAGGAGAGAAAGATAAAGAGAAAGATGTGTTGTGTTGAAAGAGATGAGTTTTAAGGTGTTGCTTGATGATTGACAGAGATCCAGCATTCCGGATGGGGGTGTGAAGATCATTCTAGCAGCCAGGACAGAATTTTCTTTTTGGATTAACTATTCTTTTAAGTGTTAGAAATCATAACAGTCAGTTTATGTCTTGTGTGAATTATTTTAAAGTATATTATTTATACAATAAGTCCTATTTACTAAAAGTATGCTAAAGTGTATTTTTTTTCTTTCTGTCTTTATAAAAACTAAATTTCACAAAGGAAACTACTGTACATCCACTGGATTTCCATATTAAAGGGGTCATACGACGTTGCTAAAATTAACATTGTTTTGTGTATTTGGTGTGATGAAATGTGTTTATGTGATTTAGTGTAAAAAAACAACAACACTATTTTCCAGATACTGTACATTATTGTTGCTCCTCTATGCTCCGTCTCTCTGAAACATGTCGTTTTTTACAAAGCTCATCTTTCTGAGAAGCGAGGCGTGCTCTAATTGACCAGCTATCTGGTGCATTGTGATTGGCCGAATATCTCAAGCATGAGACAAAAACGTTACGCCCCTCACCGTATTGTGATAGCTTTTCCTGGCACGAGGAGACTAAAACAATGAAACCCATTATAAACGAGGCATTTGTTGCATCCCGTTGGGACATAATTACTGATTATAATAACTTATACGGTCTTGTTTAAGCGTTGCGTTGCATCGTGCCAAGCAAACATAAAACCATGTCTGCATTTGTGATCAGAGAAATGACAAACAACAAGTGCTAATCTACACAGCTCAAAATTCGCGTTTGACTCGTCAGTAGCAGAAACATACTTAAAGGCTGTGAGTCAGAACCGTCAGACAGTTCTTGCAAAGTTGCAATTGCCCCACTTTATAGAAACAGTCTTTGTGCAAGCCAGCATTGTAGGTTACTGTCATGAATCTGGTTACCACTCACTACAACTGCACATCACCCATGGACTACATCTCCCATCATGCACTGCACACACACATTCCCGTCCACCATTACACCAATCACACAGCTGTCACCATTCACTCATTAGTCTTGATTGCCTCCCCACACCTGCACCTCATTCTCACACTCACATTTAAGCAGCACTCTCACTTGCACTCACTGCGAAGTCTTGTTTCCCCTGGCTACATTTCCGAGCGGTTTTCCCAGTTTGTCTTTCCGTGCACTACCTGGACTGTTGACCTCCTCTCCTGATCGTTTGCTGCCTGCCTCTCTGACCTCGCCTGTTTTATGGTAATCCTCTCTGTCTGCCGCCTGCCCTGACCTATTGCTCTGCCTCTGATTTCGACTCTGCCTTTTCTACGTTGCCCTCAATACCTCTGCTTGATATTTGCCTGTTTGACCTTGTACAAATAAAGCTGCTAGTGGATCTACTCTCGCCTCTGACCTGTCATTTGTTACAGAAGACTTCGCCAAGGATGAATCCTCTCCTTCGTCTCCGCTGGTCCCGCCCAGCTCTCCTTCGTCTCCGCTGGTTCCGTCCAGTTCTACCGAGCGCCCAAGAGAGTCAGAGCCACCTGAGTGCCCAAGAGAGTCAGAGCCGCCCGGCGCCACGAGATTCAGCGCTTCCAGAGTGCCCCCTCGAGGTAGTGGAGTTCACCAAGAACTTTCATGGAGGGAGCTCCCCTCCATTGCTCACGGAGACCCTGGACCCGCCATGGCCCATGAGGTCCCCTGATCCATCATGGCTGCCCGAGTCCCCGGATCTACCATGGCCGCTTAAACTCCCTGCCTCGGTTCCTGAAACCAAATGTGCTCTCTCTGCCTCTTGTGTCTCCGTTTCCTCTAGGTCCCAGTCTCGGCCAGGGATCTCTGCTCCGCCCTGGAGGGCGTCTGTCTCGTCTGCTCCGCCCTGGTGGGCGTCTGTCTCGTCTGCTCCGCCCTGGTGGGCATCTGTCTCGTCTGCTCCGCCCTGGAGGGCGCCTGTCATGTCTGCTCCGCCCTGGTGGGTGTCTGTCCCGTCTGCTCCGCCCTGGTGGGCGTCTGTCTCGTCTGTTCCACCCTGGAGGGCGCCTGTCACGTCTGCTCCGCCCTGGTGGGTGTCTGTCTCGTCTGCTCCGCCCTGGAGGGCGCCTGTCACGTCTGCTCCGCCCTGGTGGGCGTCTGTCTCGTCTGCTCCGCCCTGGTGGGCGCCTGATCTGCCAGAGTCACTCCACATCTCCGTCGACCTGCCAGAGTCACTCCACGTCTCTTCACGTCCCTGCTGTCTCGTCTGCCCTGCCCTGGTGGGCTCCTGTCTCATTGGCCCCACATGGACCTGGCCCTCCATTCCTTCCCCCGGTTCCACCTCCGCTCCACCGCCCTCCTGGATTGTGCCGTATGTGTGTGAAGCGTCTGGAAGCCGCTCTTTGGGGGGGGGCTCTGTCATGAATCTGGTTACCACTCACTACAACTGCACATCACCCATGGACTACATCTCCCATCATGCACTGCACACACACATTCCCGTCCACCATTACACCAATCACACAGCTGTCACCATTCACTCATTAGTCTTGATTGCCTCCCCACACCTGCACCTCATTCTCACACTCACATTTAAGCAGCACTCTCACTTGCACTCACTGCGAAGTCTTGTTTCCCCCTGGCTACATTTCCCGGCGTTTTCCCAGTTTGTCTTTCCGTGCACTACCTGGACTGTTGACCTCCTCTCCTGATTGTTTGCTGCCTGCCTCTCTGACCTCGCCTGTTTTATAGTAATCCTCTCTGTCTGCCGCCTGCCCTGACCCATTGCTCTGTCTCTGATTTCGACTCTGCCTTTTCTACGTTGCCCTCGATACCTCTGCTTGATATTTGCCTGTTTGACCTTGTACAAATAAAGCTGCTAGTGGATCTACTCTCGCCTCTGACCTGTCATTTGTTACAGTTACTCTCCCAGGTTCAGAAAATAATCCTCCGTAAATTGTGCTGCACACATTCTAATATTTAGGTTGAACTGTTCTGGAACAGTATTGTGAATACTACTTTACCACTGATTTCTAGTTGTGTCCTCTTTTGGAAGCCCAAAGAAAGTTGTTTCGCTTTCGCAACGAAACACAGCGTCTCCAGGAAATGCCGCAAGTGGCTGCAACAATACTAAAGCGAGAATAAATATCACGCCCTCTTTCTTTGTGTGTATGTTTGCGTGGTGTTATGAAAATCTCCCCACATCGTGACATAGACATGTGGGGGTGTGTTTGAATGAGCTTTTTTAGGGGGGCTTGGGAGAGTCTAAAACTTTTATAAAGACTATCTCTTTGGTTTTGAGACTTTTGTCTTTGCGACTTCAGGGATCTTATCTATTCACAAAAAGCTTGTACCACTCAAAAGAGAAGGGGGAACTTGAAATCGCACCATATGACCCCTTTAAGTTTTGGTTTTAGGCTGTTTTTTAGCTAGTTGTTTGTAACATAGAGCTGATAACCCTGATTGAATTATAGCAATATTTTGTCAAGGTTTAAATTAATTTATCATTGTTAATTTTAAATATATGGAACATATTGACCCGCACAGTTTTCTAAATGTATCCTTTTTGTGGATTTTGGAATGATGAAATGATTAATAATCAATGAAAGGATTTTAATTATTGAGTAAACACTTATTTTAATAATTAAAGCAAAGCGAATATGATACGGAATACAATGTATTGGGCAAAAGTTTCAAAGAACTTGAAGAATGACAGAGCAAATGTAGAATCCAAAAGTCAGAGCGCAGAAGCCTGAGGAAAAATGTTCTTGAAGTGATCAAGGAAAGTTTAAGACAAATTTCTGAGAAACTGATTGATGACAGATTCTGGTTAATTTGTTTTACTCTACATTAAAGAGCACATAAAATTATGATACCGTAAAGCTCTGATCATCTGTAAACTCAACCAGTGACTTCATTTCTCTGCATGTGGCAATTGGGCTTACAGAAATGGCAGCGGTAAAGCAAGCTTGTATAAAACAATACATTTTACTGTTCTCATAGCCAGTTCACCCCAGCAGAGAGAGAGAGAGAGAGCGAGAGAGAGAGAGAGTTGAATATTCTGGGTGGATGCAGAGATTGGGAAATGCAACAATGAAGACTGCTACTTGAGTAGGGGTTGTGACCGTGTGTGACCTCAGTCCACAGTCTTTAATTTACTTCTTGATTATAGTCTCTTTCTGTCTTTGGATGTGGATGAGTGTACATGTAGGCCTATATGTGTAAGGAATGGGTATTCATTTTCTCTCGCTCGCCTCATTGCAAGTAAAGTTGTATTTTGAGTGTTTATGTACTGTATAGCATTTATGTGATTTAGCAGTAAAAAATAGAGCTCAGTAAGCATCTGTGATCTTTGTTGAGCATCTCAACAAAGTGCCTAGATAACAGTTCTGTTCCAAAACCTAATAAACTGCCTTGCTGTCTACTGCCTTCATAGACAACTACCCCTACCTTTAACCTGTTAGCCAGCACTCCCCATTTTGGGACACACAGCTGAAAAAGACGTACCTAATTTAAAATTATAACAGTTGCTGACTTCAGTGAGCTACACACACAATTTTGGTGTCTTTGCAAAAAAGACCATTTGGGCTTTACTATCCATCATCCAGAGTTGATAATGCTCAAAATGATAAAAAGTTATAGAGACCGAAGTGCTTTGAAAAAGGTATACCACACTGAATATACAAATATTTAATATAAAAGATACATTAAATAAGTCCTGGAGCAATCTGGAAAAGTAATGGGTTGAAAGTCACATGTCTCATGAGTTTATATTTTAAATCTGAAGAAGATTCCATGAGAAAATAGATTTTACGAGACTATATATAGCGTGGCGGAGGAGTGCAACGGTTTTCTCCTGCAATGCTCACTCTATATAGAGAATCAACCTCATCTCTATACAACGGAAAGATCTAAAGTCTCCTTCCTCATTTCACACCTTTCCGGCAAGGCATTGCAGTGGGCAGAGACGATCTCAAGCCGGTAATATTACCCAATCATTCGATAACTTTGTTTCTCATTTCAGAGAAGTCTTTGGACGGCCACACTGTGATCCCACCGCAAGTGATTAGCTTTATCACGTCAGGCAGGGTTCTCAGCCCATCAAGGATTATGCATTGAGGTTCAGAACGCTCGCGGCTGCCAGAGGTTGGAATGAATGATCATTGATCACCACTTACCGCCAAGGATTAGAGCCCAGACTTCGCTTGCAGATGGACAGTTACGATGACAACTTAGGTTTGGAGACTATAATCCAACATTCTATTCATTGCTCCTCACGCATGCAATCATGCTTCGACGAACAAACCTCTTGGAACCGTTGCACTCCCTCATACCATCACCCAGAGACCCCTTTCCCTCCAGAACCAGAATCAGAACCCATGCAAACTGAGGCAATGCGGTTGGCACCCACTGAGCGGCAGAGGAAACTATGGGATTGTGTCTGTACTGTGGCGGCGGAGGGCATGTGATCTCTTCATGCCCCACTTGTCCACCTCGACTACTGGTGAGTTTCATCCAACCTGTTCCCCAGAACATGTCTCCACTCACTCTTGTGGTAACGCTTATTACTTCCCATATCACTCTTCCAGTTCATGCCCTCCTCAACTCGGGAACAGCTGGGAGCTTCATGTCGCCAGCTCAAGATCCCCTGTATCGATTACCGGTCACTGAATAATATTAGAGTGAAATTCCGCTATCCACTTCCTCTCGTCCCTGCAGCCCTGGAACATCTCTGTGGTGCCACTATCCTTACCAAGCTGGACCTCCGCAGCGCGTACAACCTCATCCGAATACGTGAGGGGGACGAGTGGAAGACTGCCTTCATGACCCTTACTGGCCACTACGAATATTTGGTTATGCCATATGGCCTAGTCAACGCCCCCTCCGTATTTCAGGACTTCATACACGAGGTGCTCCGGGAGTACCTCCATCGCTTCGTCTTGGCATACATCGATGATATCCTCATCTACTCTCGGAGCCTGGCTGAACATTGCCACCACATTGCGGAGGTCCCTTAACGTCTGCGGCAGCTCTGCCTCTTCCTCAAAGCTGAGAAATGCTCATTTTATCAACCATCCGTACAATTCCTGGGTTATCATATTGACAGTAGTGGCATTCGGATGGACGAGGGGAAGGTGGAGGCCATTAAGACCTGGCCACAACCCACAACCATCAAAGAACTCCAACGCTTCCTGGGATTCTCCAACTTCTACCGCCGCTTCATACAGAACTACAGTACCCTTACCAATCCACTCATGAACTTACTCCTCAACAAGCCCAAGTCTCTGTCCTGGTCCATAGCCGCCAAGGAAGCTTTCGAGAAGTTAATGACGTCTTTCACACAAGTTCCCATCCTCGTTCATCAGGATCCAGAAAGACCCTTCATTGTTGAAGTAGATGCTTCCACCACGGGTGTGGGAGCCATCCTTTCCAGCAGCAAGGGAATCCATCTTTACTCCATCCATGCGCCTTCTTCTCCCGAAAACTCAGCCCGGCGGAACGTAACTATGACATCGGCAACCGGAAACTCCTGGCTATTAAGCTGGCCCCCGAGGATTGGAGACACTGGCTTGAGGGAGCCAAACACCCATTCACCGTTCTTAAGGATCATAAGAACCTGCAATATCTAAGGGAAGCTAAGAGGCTCAAACCACGACAAGCACGCTGGGCACTATTCTTCACATGTTTCAATTTCAAGATCACCTATCACCCAGGTCCCAAAATATCAAAGCCGATGCCCTATCACGACTTCATGCTCCTGAGAAGGAAGATTCCATCATCCCAGAAAGTATGTTTGTCTGCCCCATCCAATGGAATCCAGATTCTGCTCCCTCTTCCAATGTCTCCACGGCCACCCCGCCGGGCTGTCCACCAGATGCACAATATGTTCCTCGACTTCAACGCACTCAACTCATCCATTCAGCGCATTCCTCATTGGGCACTGGCCACCCTGGGGCCAACGCGACCCTCTCGCTACTAAAAGACCGTTACTGGTGGCCGAACATGGCTAGGGAGGTGAGAAGGTTCGTCCAGGGTTGTGAAGAGTGTGCCATCTCAAAGAGTCCTCGCCATCTTCCAGCTGGTAAACTTCTCCCGCTGCCCGTACCCAACCGACCATGGTCACACCTAGGAGTGGACTTCGTCACTGATCTGCCAGCATCCGAAGGTAACACGTGCATCCTGGTCGTTGTGGACAGATTCTCCAAGTCCTGTCGTTTGATCCCACTCAAGAATCTACCCACGGCTATGGAAATGGCGGAGCAAATGTTTAACCACGTGTTCAGGTATTTCGGCATTCCCGAAGATATTGTATCCGACCGTGGACCTCAGTTCATTTCAGAGTATGGAAGAACTTCCTTAAGCTCCTAGGTGTGACTGTTAGTCTATCGTCTGGGTACCATCCGCAGACCAACGGGCAGACGGAGAGAAAGATCCAGGAAATGGGATGTTTCCTGCGAACCTTCTGCCAAGGCCACCAGCACTCTTGGAACCAGTTTATTGGCTGGGCCGAGTACGCCTAGAATTCCCTTCGTCAACAATCCACTGGACTCACTCCCTTCCAGTGCATGCTCGGTGTAAGATAATTAAACGAAGCTATTATTTCAGCTCCGGGAATTAATTTATTAAAGATTCAATATTGCTTTGATTAAAGTAATATTAATCTATAACTTATGATTATACCGTGTTAACGACTCGTCCAGCAACCATTAACATCAGCATATCTTTATCAATCTCGCTTCTCGTGCCTCGTGGCCACGATAACAATAAAACGAGATGAATAAATCTCTAAATTTTTGAGCGAGGTAACGTTTTCTTTATGGCAATATAAGTTTAAAATACTTGAAAAATCACATCCCCAGAGACAATTCTTTATAAAATGAAACACGGTTTATTTATTTTACTGCTATTCTACGGTACATGAACTAACTAATAAAACATAGACATACATACATACAAGGGTTTTGCGAGTCAGCTTAGAAAGTTAAAATAGCCCTCTTAGCTATTTTAAAATTTAAACCAACAGGAAAGATCACAAACAAATGACTATGCTTTGTTACTGCGTTCAGATCGATTACCAGTTCAGTTAAATAGAGACTCTGTTTAAAATACTTGCTTTATGTTGATTAAGCAGGCTGTGTCTTTGTCTCGTTTCCACATGTGCTTCCATGTGTTTCTTCGATCCTTTGTCTCGGATGCCACGTGTTGCTCGTGTTTCTTTGGTGGCTTTCGTGACGTCACGGGGAAGCCCTTTTTTCATCAGCGTTCGCCTGGTTATGCATTGAGATTGAAAGCATCGTTATGCTGCTGGTTCTGCGATGTTACGGCTTTTACGAAGTCTTGGATTCGCCTAGATGGTTTGTCTCAGCCGATGTTAAGGCGAGAGTCCAGCGGCTTCCGGGTCGTCCGTGCGCGAGTTGGAAAGCGATGAAGGGGGAGAAGCAAGGAGAAGAGCGCGAAGAGGAGTGGCGCCTCTTTTTAAACTGTCAGATTTTGGACTCGCCCACAGGCGGCTGTTCGAATCAGAGTGTCCGTGTGGGGCGGAGCCCTGCCTCGCATGGTTTCCGTGGCCATGCTTACGTCATTTGATATTTAATTCATCCCATGAAAGATATCCTTACAGACCTTTATATGTGGCGTAATAATACATTACGATGCTACAATTTAACAGTCATCTATACCACTTATTTACGGATGATGACAGCTTTTTTTAGACACTAAAGACTTCGTATTTGGAATACCATGTTACGTATTCTTACAGTTTAAGGCACAGATTCAAAATCATTCCACATTTACTAAATAATTAACGTTCACATCAAGCATATGAAAGGCAGAGTACAACATTAACATCCATATGTTTCTTGTGTAGATGGTTTTAATATTAGGAATAAATGTCTTTTAGAAATCCTCCATGTTAATTTCCTTTGTCTGTCTGATGAAGAAGCGCACACTGGAAGAGGAGGGGGAGGGGAGCTGCTTTTAAATCAAACAATAGTCAGTGATGTGGCTCGGCTTAATCTAGATTTACTTCTGTGCGATGATTCTCTACACATCCCCCTTTTGCTTGGTGATGTTCCCGATGGAACATCGGCAGGCACTGGAACAAAAGGCAGAGAGAACAGGCACATACAAGACACAAACATCATCTCTATCACTGACTGAATACTGGTGCAGGGTAATTTGGGAAGGAACAGGTTAGAAACTTGAGAAAACGTAGGAATGCATTGATTATAATTATTGACAATTGGGTCATTTTGATTAGTTTAATTGTCAGGGGTTCGACGAGGCGGTATAGGCATGATCTCCATCAGGTTGGTCACATTCTTGGGTTTGGAATCTTGGTCGGGTTTACCACGTGGGAAAAGGCGCGGGACACCTGACGTGCATCTCTTGAACGGCGTTCACTCACTTGTGTAGGAGGAAGGCCAGTGTCAAAGTCACAACATATCCTACGGATAGTAGAGATACAAAGCGCTGTGTCAGCGGCAGACCAAGACCGAATAATTGGTGCGCCGGCAGCGGAAAGCGAGCGATAGCTTCTAAAGCTGTGTCAACCGGTGTCAAACCAATAAGAGATTTCGAATTCAGCCTGATACTCATCGTCGGTAAGGTGATACAATGCTAACTCGTCAATATGGAGGATCGAGCCCTTAGGGACAGTGATCCGTAAAGTTTGGTTGGGCAAACTAATGTGCACGGCGGTGTCGTGTTGATCGTATGTGAGGTTAGCTGTTCGTGCTGGGGTGTTTGACCTGCCATCGTTGTCCGATGATTTCGGCTTGCGTTGCCTCAACTTGAGAACGTGGTGTTGCTTCGGCGGGGCAGCTAGTGTCGGGTCTAATGGATTCTAAGCCGCAGATGCCCTTGGTATTATCGCGTACGAAGGGTTAACTCAGGCAGAGGAAGTGAATGTCTTTAGTGAGCGTACACATCTTTAGGTTTGGGGCCAGATACAACTGCTCGTTGTTATCGTGATACGCAACGACTTCAGGAGTGTGGATTTTGACATAGGTGTTCCCTTGCCAAAATCCCACATTCACGACGTCTTTAAGCCGGTAAATATTAACGTCGATAATGGGCAAACTGAAAAGAAACACTAAGTCACCTGTTTCCGGGTTTGCGTATATGGGAATAGCGCTACCGGGAAAGGGGCGAGATGGGTTTGGATGAGACTAGCGGGGCCCGCAGTGGCCGAAGTTAGGACGTTTGAACAAGGATAAGAGGTATCACATAGCACAGAATCATATCCATAGCTAAGTTGTCGATCAAGGAACTTACATCGCGTATCATGTCGTTCATGATTTAGGTGGGTGGCCTCGACCGGTTAACAACGGTTCTCACAACGAGTTACGACGACTTTACTGACGGAAGTCGATCTCAATTTCAGGACCTGGATTCAAGGATTGGTTAAGGGGGTTCAAAGTGAGAGAGAGGAAAGGAAAAACACAAAGTGAGACACGAGATAAAGAAACAAAAACGACAAAATTAAAAAAAATAAAATAAAAATTGAGAGTAACTCCTCTCTACTAGAGATTGGTCCTAGCAGTGCTGCGGAGGAGAGAGTATGGGTTGTGTCTAAGAATGGTTGCTATATGTTTTCCTAAAATGACAATACTTATGCTTGTGTGGTGTAGAGCATATGGTTGTCGGTCTGTGTCAGTGGGTTTGATCTTCCCCCTTTTCATGTCGGTGGTTTGGATTTGCCGGTTGGAACTGGCAACACGTCATGGTACATCGTGTGCATGTGTCAGCATAATCCCCCTCTGGCCGTGAGGTACTACGAGCTTTGGCGCAGTGAGTGGCTCAGGGACATACGTGAAGACACCGTCTCGCAGATGCAGCATGTGTTTGACAGAGTGGAGCGTGCAGAGCTCGGAGGATGTGTTTAGGTCCGTGGAGGAAATGGAATGTTCTAATGGGTCTGACATGTGAGTTGCCATGGTTCAGAGTGACGAATCTGTATTTTGGAGGGTGAGGAGAGATCAGCAGCGAACTGAGGTGGTATGGTAATGCAGGAGGGCAGGGGTGTGCGCGCCAGTGGCGTGCTGGCGGCGGGTTACTGTTGCCACTGTAGGGTTGGGTGGGAGGGCATGAAGTGTCCAGGGGTCTTCATGTAATGCACCTGCTTTGGTGAGGGCATCGGTTTGGTCATTTGAGGGGCTGGAGTTTGGGAGGAAATGTTTAGGCTGTCGGAACTGATCTGGTATTCTTCGGAGGAGTGGCAGGTGACTAAGACAGCACTTTCAGGAACTTGAGGGGTTTCATCAGCAGATGTTTGTTGGGCGCTGCTGTGATCTGGAGTATTGGGTGTTGAGTTAGTGTTTAACTCTGTTGCTGGGTTTTCAGGTGGGGTTTCGTGTCCATCTGAAGTTAGGGTGTTTACTGTTCTCTGAGAGTCAGGTGAAGCAGTGCTGTTTTCTGTGGCTGATTTGTTCAGCTTGTCACTGCCTTTTCGTCCGACAGCTAGTCAGGCTGAATCTGGTTCCTCTTTCTTTTTCAATTTCCGATCCGCCTCTTCTCGTTGGAAGAACTCTTTCACCATCATTTCCATCAGCTTTTGTGAGTCGAAGTGCGGTGGTGTTTCTTGTTCTTGTGTGGATTCAGTTTGAGCTCGGTCAGTTTGGAATCTTAGTGAATTCTTTCGTCGATTCCTTGGGCTGACTGCTCCAGGGTGAGTTTGTCGCTTTCCCTCGGAGTTTACATTGAATTCCCATGAGCTTTTCTCTCTTGAGTTTCCAAACGAGCTTGGCTGGTTCCACGATCTCTCCCATTGACTCTCATGAGGCCTTGCATGGTCCCATGACTTATCCTAGTGTCGTCCAGGTGAGCGTTGACGTCCACGCGGTCCATCCCATCGGTCATACCTCTGTTTAGGTTGGGTGCCAGCGTGTGAGTCTCATTCTCTGTTGGACGAGGGTGCATTCCACTCTCTGTGTGGCAGCTTAGCACTGTCTTGGCGTTGGGTGCCCTCTAGCGCCAGTTCATGGTGTTGAGTGTTGAAATAAGAACTGCTGGGGTTTTTGCGCTCTTTTCTGAGGTCATCTTTTGTTTGCCGTAGGCTTTTTGCACCAAGTCTCGCAACTGCTGAGTGTTCATCGTTCGTGGGCATGCGAGGACGCCAAGATGGTGGCTTATGCCAGGATGAAGGTTCCTTAGGAAGAGAGTTTTAAAGTTCAGTTCATCTTCCATGTCAGATTCATTGCGAGTTCCAAAGTATGCTTGTCTGAGTCGACTGTAGTAAGCTTGAGGAGTTTCGTGACATCCTTGTCTTGTCTCCAGGGCAGCCACTAAGCCTTGATCGGACTCAGGGTCGGCGAACTCTTTAATGAGGGCCTTTTGAAGCCATTGATAATCAGTCTTTGTGTTAACAGGCTGCCGGTCAAGGAAGCTGCGCACTTCAGGACTGGATGTCGTTCGGAGTAAATAGAGTTTATCTTTGTCCGTAACGTTAGGTCGCATTTCCAGATGGAAATCAATATCTTGCAGATAAGCTTGGACATTTTGGCTGTTTGGCACGCTGGGGTTGAATTTGCCAATGTTTCTGGCGAGCTTGTCAAGGTCTTTTAGGTCCAAGCCGTGCGACGATCTGCGGCTGGCTGCAGCAGATTCTTTTGGTTCTGTCGTGATATAAAGTTCTTCAGAAGGCGCTGGTGAATGTTTTAACACCACCCCTCTGTCTTATGTTCACGTGTCAGTCCAGGAACAGGTGACCTGGTCCTGCTGGCAGGTGCGTTGGTGCGTCCTGTCCTTGACGGCCCTGGCGTAGTTCATAAGCGTGCTTGAGTTCCTCTTGGAAACTTTCAGACTCCTCTGTGACGTAGTCGAGCTGTCGTGTTAGGCGGCTGATCTCGTTTCTTGACTCAGCCAGATGAGCTTCAAGGGCTTTGATTCTGCTGTTTTTGTCCCTGAAGTCAGTCTTTGCCTTCTCTAGTAGCTTCTCTGCATACTGTAGCTTGTCAGCACGATCAGCAAAGTCCTCTTTGATTTGCTCCATTTCGTGGCTGGTAGCTGCTAGAGTCTCTTTTAGCCTGTTGATCTCCTCCTCAGCGCCCTGTTCCTCCTCATCGGTCCCTTCCTGTCGTTCCTGAGCTTCACGTTCCAGCTGCTCTATGCATCGTTGTGCGCTTGTCAGCTCCTGCTGGCGTTGTGCAGCGTGCTTGTCGCTCAGTTTGAGGGTGGAGATGAGTGTGTGACTTAAGCTTGAGGGTGATCTTGGCTAATTCTTTTGTGATTGTAGTTTTGACTTGGGTCTTGTCTCATGATGGCTTGTGATGTTGTCATCTAGTTGGTCCTGTGTCTGATGTTGGAGTGTTTTCAGCAGCTTTAGGGAGGAGGCTGTTTGTTGCAACACTTAGCCACATTTCCAGTCCTTCCCAGTGACCGACATGTTCTGTTTTGTGAGACATGTTCTGGCGGGTGAGGGAGATCTTGGACCGAACTGACACAGACCTTGATGGGAAACAAAGCAAAACAAAAACACAAACAAAACAAACAGGGGTGTAAATGTACAAAGTGTAGTGTATGCTAGTGTTGGATGTGATTCTCTGCGTCTGTGATCCTCTGGTGGGGTGCTTGTAATTTGTAGCTTCTGCGTAGAAGTTATTGAGCACACATAAAGGCAGCACAGCTGGGAAACAGAGAAAGAAAAGTACACTAACAGAATTAGTACACAGGGGTAATAACAATAACCAAATTTCTCTTTCAATATCAGATTTTCCGCTTGTCGCTTTTGTTAAGTCTGATTTAGAAGGACGCTTCTAGTCAGAGGATTGTAGGCGAATTTTCTCTTTTGTGAAAGGACTGTGATTGCTATCTGAAATTTTCTCCTGGACAGAGGAAAACCATAACAATGACAGTGCTATTCCTTAATGGCTAAATTTACACTGCAACGCTGGTTAGTGTGTCTCTCGTGCGTGTTTAGAAGTTTTGCCGATGCCTGTCTTCTCATTGCACCTGCTTTAACTTGAAGGAGTAGGATTTCACATTTGAGGCGGGTAAATTGCAAACAGTTTTGAACGTAGTTCTCAAGTTTCATAAACATCTGTTCAATTGTGACATTTATCTCTATCCGTGATCTTCCCACTGGCAAAGTCTTAAGCAAACAAGTCAAAATAGAAGTTAGTAACGGGGAGGAAAGATAAGAGAAGTGAGGATTATTGAGAGTTTGCTCCCAAGGTTTTAAACTAATAACAAGGGTGGCAGCGTGGTGGCGCTGTTTAGTCATTACACTTAGGGGATTGGTTTTGCTGTTTTACAGGATAAAACAAACTGACCTATGTTTTGAGGAACCTTAATTTCCTTTTTGGGGTTTTCTAATTAGAATGTTAATGTCCTTATACCCTAAGTTTGGTGAGAAATTACATTGTTTACGTGGTGTCACTGTCACTTCACCAACCCGACACTAGGGGGAGCACTATCTACTCTCAGGCCTAAGTAAAGAGGACCTAATAAAATTTTAGCTGAGTTAATCAGATCACCTAAGGAGATGAAGTATGGCCTACAGGCTGAAATTAGAATTAAAATTAGAATTTGTGGTTTCTAATTAAAATGTAATGATGTTATCGTTAAAATTGATAGGATCGATTAGGATTAGAATTACCAGAGCAATCTACAATTGAGTTGATAAACCAATGTTGTTGCAATATGTAAACAAGAAGTGTAATTAATTATTAAATGTAATTAGAATTTTCTAATTCATAATTAATTATGAAATTAAATTAAAGCTTCCAAATCACTAGTTTCGGATTCCTATAATAATAATTTCCCAAGTTACTCATTCCTCATTGTGTCATCAACATCAAACCAAATTAATCTGTATCACCCCAATTACTTGGAAATTAAATAAAACATTTCTGGCCCTCTTGATAATAATTAAGGTTTTACTGTGGTTGTCAAATTATAAGAGCGCTTATGATTAATAAATGGCCACTGTTGCTATTTGGAAGCAGGAACTGAAATTATTTAATGAAGTGAAATTAATCTTGAATTTGTAATTAATTATGACATTCAATTAACAATTAAAAATTCCTAACAATAGCAACTTATCCACTGATGTGTTTTAAAATCAGGAAATCAGTTATAATTGAATGAATCACCATATTATCAAGGTAATGAGGTAATACCGAATTATCTTCTAATAAAACTCAGCTATTAAACTGATACCCACTAAAGGTAAAAGACTTTAATCAAATGTTTATTAAAACCACCTGTGAAATTGTTAGACACTGATGATTAGTTATAACATTAGCACAGCCAGTTTATTAACATTTGTTAGTCTTTTAAAATGGGGAGATAAATAGAAAGAGAGAACGAAAGGAGTAAAAATGAGTCACATTTTCATACACCCTGCATTCACTCATATTCAAACTCTCTAAATGCTACGTGCTAATCGCTAGCCGTAAATGCTAATAGCATTGCATTTGCTTCAAAGCCAGCTTCTTTGTTTCCATTAACTTAGCGTTAATGCTATTAGTTTACACAAATTCAAGGTGGCGCTGTGGCTAAGTCTCCACTAGCAAATGCCCGGAAGGGTTTTTTTTAACGACTTCCTGGCTAAACTGGTCGCTATGGTAACTCACAGTGCCTGTAACCTGTAAATGTGCTCCACGCTTCAAAATCAACAAGCACTATTCAGATTTGAATATTTTATAGCTCATATAATCTCACTCGTTTAGGGCGAGATAAATTAATCTACGGATTAATTATAAATCATCAAAGGCCTCGGCGGACCTTTATGCTAATATTTGTCTGTTTAGATAAACAGCACACATGAAACAATTCAATCGATTACAAATTTCTCCCTTCTCAAACCGCGTGGGCCACTCCTTTGTCTGAGCGCCGCGCATTTGATTTCACTCACGGGGTGAATCAACGTGGCCGAGCATTATTAATTATCTAAATTAATTTCTCCAGCCGGGAGCTTTGAAACTATAGCTGAGTTTGAAAGTGGGAAACGCACTTTAACAAATCATATTATAAAGGCCTTAACCGGAGAGCAACGAGGAACACGCCCGTCTTAACTCTTGTGCGTGTGTTAAAGTGACTTCTCGTGTCTTAATCACAAATATTAATTATTTACTGCAGTTTCATTTCTTCTCATCGAACTCGAGTTAACAGTTACACTCTGAAGGATTACAAATTCTATTTAAATGGTTTAATTTAGATTCTTATTATCCACTTCCTTATTCTTATTACCACTCAATGTATAACTGTGCTTTGTCTCAATCAAGTCATGTTGACTGCCAGACGTTGATTTGTGTGAACCCCTGGCAGACGTGGATTCGTTTTAGGTTGATTGAATTAGTGTCTATGCATTTGATTATGTTGATGAGATTAGAACCACGGGAAGTCTGGTAACAGATGTTGATTCAAAGAGCCCTTGCCAGACGTGGATTCGTTAGGTTTATTGCCCTCAGAGGCTTGCTTTGTTTGATGTTTGTCTCCACCTCAAAAAAAGTCCCTCCTCCAAAAATACCTATAAGACAACCTGTAAATTACTTAAGAGTGAGATTTTCGATGACTGCAGCTACCATCAACATGTCATAGAATAAAGAAATTCTGCTGACAATCCAATCCGAAATTCTCCTGGTCTTCTCTTCTGAGTTTTCTACTTTAGAAGAACAGAGTTTTCAACAGATGGTGCCGTGACCCGGATAGAGTTCCAGCTTCCTCACCTGAAAAACTTCAAGCTCAAACAAAGATCTGCATCTTTTGGAATCCAGCGAAACTTCAAGCTGAACAAGGATTCCCAGACTGAATTTTTCTCTGAACCAAGGGTTCGGGTGAGTGGCTGTCTCTAATCCAAAAGAACCTAAGACCAGTGTATCCTCTGTGCCGTCAGAGAAGAGTTAACATACATCTGTAGGGTTTTGTTTAACTAAAAGTTATCCTCTGTTCAGGCAGGAAGGTTAGCATTTCATGCTAATAATTTTGGTTTATCCTCTGTTCTTGTAGGCAGGGACGTGTATCCTCTGTTTCAGGCAGGAAGAGTTTATCCTCTAAAGTTTTTTATTTTAGAGATGAGTTTATCCTCTAAAGTTTTTTATTTTAGAGATAAAAGTATCCTCTGTTCTTGTAGGCAGGGACGTTTATCCTCTGTTTCAGGCAGGGAAGAGTTTATCCTCTAAAGTTTTTATTTTAGAGATGAAAATATATCCTCTGTTCTTTCAGGCAGGGAAGATTTTTGGCATTACGTGCTAAAAATAAGTTATCCTCTGTGTCAGGCAGGGAAGTTAAGTGTGAAGTGTTGGTAATTTGGAAAGTTAACAATAGTTAAGCTTTTTTTTAACAAAGTGTACCCTCTGTTGATCAGAGAAGTTTTTTTTTTTGTTTTTTTGTTTGTTTTGTTTGTGTGGTACCGAAGAAACTTACAAAATGGTTAGAAGGAATGCTAGGCTGATTCCAACCACAGAAAAGAGTGGTCTTGCGACTCCTCTGTGGTCAGATAGTGAATTCAAAACACTGTTAGGGGAACAAATGGACCTAATAGTCACTGAAAAAGTTAGACAAGAACTAACGCTGAAATATGAGATTCATCCAGACAAGACTTGGTCAGTAGATGAGTGTAAAAAGGTACTAGGAGCAAGCATTCGTAAGAACAATGTGAAAGGCATTATCTGTTGTCACAGAGAATTCAGTGTAACGCTAGCGACACAACAGTCTCAGCGTAATTCAGAGCTAGAGAAACAGAACAATGAACTCCGTGAGAGTATCCACTTTGACTAAGAAATTGAACCTCAAGAAAGTTGCAGCAAAAACTGATGTGAAAGTTAGTCAGCCTGATAACATTTACCCTGATTTACAAGCGTTCTTTGAAACAGATGTAGCTCTCCAATCAGTAACTGATGTGCCTGTAAATTCCGTCAATGTGTGTGGTGCGAGGAGAAGATCTCAGGGGATTGAGGAAACTGATAGTGTTCCTCTCAATTCTTCTGTTGTACAAATACACACTGTTGCCAAAGCTTTAGGTCCTAAAGATATAGAGAGACTATCTCAAAGTTTACCGTCAGCACGCACACATTTTTCTGAATTTAGAAGAACATTAATCAGTAAAATGCGTCTTTATGACATGTCGTTGGCAGAAGTCACGCAGTTGATGTCACAAATTCTAACTGAATCTGAATTCAACAGTTTTGAATCTGCTGTTACTTCTGAACTGCGAAATGCCAGTAAGGGTGATTTAAGAGAAGGTATTTTGAAAATCCTAAAGAATATCTTAGGGCCCAAAATAGATTGGTCTAAAATTACTACCTGTGTGCAAAGGAAAGAAGAAACTGTGAGTGAATATACTGAGAGATTTTGTCAGTCAGCTGTAATCTACAGTGGAATTGTTGATGACCCTGAAAGTGTGCTGGATGACAAGGGACCCCTGGTTCGTATTCTGGTCAGATGGCCTTGTAGCGAATACAGAAAAGCTTTACCATTCTTAGATCTAACTTGGTCTAACAGAACTCTCAGAAGTAACCTAGACAGGTTAGCTACATGGGAAAGAGATGCTGATGTCAAGGCAAAAGTAAGAGTAGCAGCAGCTACGTTTAACACAACGAAACAAGACAATAGATGGTCTAAAAGAGAAAGCAAATGCAAATACTGTGCAAAATTAGGACATTGGGAGAAAGAGTGTAGGAAGAAGTTGCAAGATAGTAAAAGAAATGCTATGCATAATTCTGCTCCTTCTCAGCCTGCACACAACCCTGAAGTAGTTCCGCCAGTGACCACTGAAACTCTAGGTCAGCTAGTTCAGGCTCTTCTAAGAGCACAACAAGACCAGGAAAAAACTAATTATTGGGGCTGTGAGGAGCTACCTTTCCCTGTAATCCAACACAATGACACAAAGAATTTTTGTGAAAGGTAGCAAAAAAGAGAAAGAGATTGATTTTTGCTTGATACAGGTGCAGAAATTACAGTAATTCCTACAAAATTGGCACAAGGTTTAAACATCCCATACAAGAAAACCAAACTTTGTTTAACTGGTGTAATAGGTGAAGATTCTGTTTTGTATGAAACTCCGCCCATAGAGGTACAATTTGGCCCAAAAACTCTGACTACAAAATTGCTATGCGCTCCATTAAATACAGGTGCAATTTTAGGCATGGATCTTCTGAGACAAATAAATCTAACTTTAGACATGTCCTCAGAATCTACTAGCATAAAAATTTCCTCAGCACAGATTTCTACCAATAATGCAACCCCTCCCGAGTATGCTTTCTTACAGAATCATCCAATTTGGGCTAAAGACAAGGATGATTGTGGGTTGTTGACAGGTGTAGAACCAGTTAAATTGACAGGAACTCCACCTCCGGTCACCAAACAATATCCGATTAATAAGGAAGCTATACAGGAATCAAACTTATTGTAGAAAATTTGCTTGACGCAAGGAGTGCTAGTTAAAACCAACAGTCCATGTAATTCACCCATATGGCCCATCAAGAAATCTAATGGGACATGGAGACTTACAATAGACTACAGAGTAGCCAATAAACATATTGAAAAAATCACCCCTAGTGGCAGATCCATCTACAATTTGTAATGGCTTACCATTAGATTGTAAGATTTTTCAGTAATTGATATGTCTAATGGATTCTTTTCTGTTGCACTCTGACAGCCAGCCATGGTTAGCTTTCACAGTTGACTATGAACAATACCAGTGGACACGATTGCCACAGGGATTTCAAAACTCCCCAACCATATATCATCAGGCTGTCAGACGTGATTTGTGTGACCCAGAATGTCCGTAAAACAGTCCACTATGATCCAATATGTCGATGATATTTTGATTGCCTCAACAGATCATGAGGTACATCAAACTGAATTGGCATCATTGTTGGACTATTTGCATAAAAAAGGACACAAATGCAGCTTTCACAAAGCTCAAATCGCTAAAAAGCAAGTCACATTTCTGGGTCAAACAATTGGTGCAGGAAATAGATCCATTACACAGGATCGAGCGGCTTCAGTCAAAGCCATACCTCCGCCTAATACCATTAAAACACTCCGCTCATTTTAGGAACAACAGGTTATTGTAGACCTTGGATTGAAGACTATGCCTCGATTGCTCAGCCTCTCTATGATTTGTTGAAAGGCCATGGTAAAGATTCAGATACTGTTTGTATGGAAGAACTTCATCTCAAAGCTTTTAATGATTTGAAGAGAGCACTATGTCAAGCACCAGCATTAGGAATTGCCCAATCTGATAGACCCTTTGTGCTTTATGTCCATGAACACTTAGGCTTTATGACTGCATGTCTAATGCAAGATCATGGGGGCAGCTTACGCCCAATTCATTACTATTCCGGTAAACTTGACATAGTCGCTCAAGGTATGGGCCCATGCCTCAGAGCAGTACAGGCAGTTCATCTAGCGCTTCAGGCTTCATCAGGAATGGTGTTAGGTCAGACTGTAAACGTAAAATGCCCTCACACAGTGTCCGCACTAATGAATCAAGCAAAAGTCACTTCTGTCACCTCCTCCCGTTGGGGAAATTGGTTAGCAACTCTCACAGCCCGAATATTGTTATACAGCGTGCACCAGTCACGAACCCATCCTCATGTATGATGTCTGCAATGACTGAATTTGTGTTAGAGGATGAAGGCGAAATGACTCATGATTGTGTTACGCTTACATATGCAGCGACAAGTGAAATAGCAGAAACTCCCATAGAGAACGCAGAATTGGAGTTGTTTGTTGATGGTTCAGCTCAAGTTATTGAAGGTAACAGACGAGCAGGATATGCAGTAACTTCCACCACTGAAGTAGTTGCTTCAGGTCTTCCAGATCATTTTTCAGCTCAAGCTGCAGAACTAGTAGCCTTAACTAGAGCATGCACGCTAGCTTCAGGATCGGTTGCAAATATCTACACAGATTCCAGGTATGCTTTTGGGGTAATTCATGATTTTGGTGTCATTTGGCAAACCAGAAAATTTCTAACTTCTGCTGGATCCCCATTAAGCATGCTGGATTAGTGAAAGATTTAATGTTTGCCATGAAACTCCCAAAGAAATTAGCGGTGATCAAAGTGAAAGCACATCTCACAACTAATACTACGGAAGCTAAAGGTAATGCTCTTGCTGATGCAGCTAAACAGGCTTGTTTCTATGCAACTGTACAAGTGTGTTCAGGTAGTACAGCACAGAAGATAATTCTACCTCCTGAATCAATCGTTGATCTGTATAAAGACGTTCCTCTATATGAAGCATGGACATGGTTAGACAAAGGAGCCACTGTGGATTCATCCGGCTGCTGGACCAAAGGGGAAAGTATGTTGCTCCCGAATCACTGTTGCCATATTTGGCTCAACAAATACACAGTTTGGGTCATAGTGGTCCAGCAACGATGAATCACAGGTTCTCAAATCAATGGTGGAATCCAAAATTCAGAAACGCAGCCACTGAAACAGTCAAGAGATGTGTTACATGTCAGAAAAATAATGATGTACCAGCAGCCACTTACACCAGCAGCACATACCCCAGCTCCACCAGGGCCATTTCGTCACCTGCAAGTTGATTACATATCGTTGCCCCTTGTAAAGGAAAACTGACGTTTTGGTAGTAATAGACAAGTTCTCAAGATGGGTAGAAGCTTATCCAACAGGGCGTGCTACAGCTGCACATACTGCTAAATGTCTTGTCACTGATTTCATTCCCAGATGGGGATTACCAGATTGCATTGATCAGATCAAGGTACCCACTTCACAGGACAGGTAGTCAAGGAAGTGTCTAGAATGTTGAAGATTAAGTGGAACCTTCACTGTCCCTATAGGCCACAAGCATCAGGACAGGTTGAACGATCAAACAGAACAATCAAAACCAGGCTAAGCAAAATGCATCAGGAAGGAGTACCATGGGTTGAAGCACTGCCCGCAGTACTGTGTAGTATGAGAGCATCACCTAACAGATCAGTAGGACTGAGCCCTCATGAGATTATTACTGGACACCCAATGCAGATGCCAGGTGTGATTGATCTTAGAAATGCTGATGTGCACATTGCTTCTGATGCCCTGATCGCTACTGTGAAAACCTCACAAAGGCAGTGCAGAGTGCCAAAGAGAGAGTTGAGTCGTGTTGGCAGACTCCACCAGAAGGTGGACACACAATCGTCCCAGGTCAATGGGTCATGATAAAGACATTCAAAAACAAGCCATTAGAGCCTAAGTGGTACGGACCACATCAAGTGATGTTGATTACAGCAGCTGCAGTATTGTGTCAGGGAAGGAAAACTTGGACTCATGTGTCACATTGTAAGGTTGTTCCTCCCCCTGCAGGGATAGGATAGGGCAGACACAAGAACCAGTGAGGAGCCCAGGGAAGAACCGAAAGCAACAGGCTTCGGGGGCCAACCCTGAGGTGAAGATTTCCTCATAGGCCTTTCCCCTCCATTAGTCCATCCTTTCCTCACTGTTCTTTAGATGTCGCAGGAATTAAGAAATAGGGAAAGAAGGAACAACCATAGCAGACTATATTTTGAACAGAGGATACAACCCTAATGTTTGCAGACTCTACAACAAATACTGCTCTGTGCCGTTGGTCTCTCTTGTTTGTGTTTCTTTCTTCCTCTGTGCAGATACCATTTGATGGCTGTCCTGAGATCCATATGCACCACCCTTCTCACCTGGATGAAGCCACAACCTCTAGAAAACAACCAGACCCATTGCCAACTATCACACAAGAAAGAAAGAAGAAAGAAGAAAGAAGAAAAAAATACACAACGCAGAGACTCACATACGATCTTTCAGCAAAATTAATTGCATGTTTTGTTTCTGTGTCAGCATGCAATTACATATAAGATAAGCAACACAGAACATGTACGATGTGCCTGTAACAATTACAAGTTACAAGAATTAACTTTTAAGTGTCTAAATTTGTATTTTGTGAGAGTTATTAGAACTCTCAAACGGGGAATTGAAGGATTACAAATTCTATTTAAATGGTTTAATTTAGATTCTTATTATCCACTTCCGTATTCTTATTACCACTCAATGTATAACTGTGCTTTGTCTCGATCAAGTCATGTTGACTGCCAGACGTTGATTTGTGTGAACCCCTGGCAGACGTGGATTCGTTTTAGGTTGATTGAATTAGTGTCTATGCATTTGATTATGTTGATGAGATTAGAACCACGGGAAGTATGGTAACAGATGTTGATTCAAAGAGCCCTTGCCAGACGTGGATTCGTTAGGTTTATTGCCCTCAGAGGCTTGCTTTGTTTGATGTTTGTCTCCACCTCAAAAAAAGTCCCTCCTCCAAAAATACCTATAAGACAACCTGTAAATTACTTAAGAGTGAGATTTTCGATGACTGCAGCTACCATCAACATGTCATAGAATAAAGAAATTCTGCTGACAATCCAATCCGAAATTCTCCTGGTCTTCTCTTCTGAGTTTTCTACTTTAGAAGAACAGAGTTTATGCATTTGATTATGTTGGTGAGATTAGAACCACAGTCCCTCCTTGATCTCCTGGTCTTCCTACACTTTAGAAGAACATCTACAATTTTGTTTCTGGTGTCCCCATAGTGGAACAGGTCTGTGAGATGATGAAAATTGCAGGCCTCTATCTTTTAAGTCTTTAACTTGCACAATTGGTGGCTGACTAAATACTTACTGTATATATATATATATATATATATATATATATGTCTGAGTCGGCTGCTACTGCCTGTAGCGAGGAATGAGGAGGCGTGGAGTAGCCTTAAACATAAAGTAAGACACGTAGCACCAATGGAGAAAAGAAAGACATTTAACAGCAGACCGAGAACCAAGGGAGAACACGACTTATAAAGACAGAGAAATCAAAGGAGCAAACGAGCAAACTTGATTGATACAAGACAAGTGATAAGAATAAAAAAATTTTACCAATGACAGAAAAACAAAACAAAAAGGACAAATAGGAACGTCTCGTTATGTATGAAACCCTCGCTCCCTGAAGGTGGGAACGGAGATGTCACGTCGGATGATCAACGAAATTAGGATCTCGCTAGAGAGACCTATCCACTTCGAGTGTTACTAAACTAGCCAATGGACATTGGCATGCGATCAATGCATCCAACCGCCGCTGATCACATCGTGAGAATAAAAGGCAGCAGGTGAACCACATTAATCATGCTTTCGCTGAGGAGGGTGGTACAGCAACTGTGGCGACGGGACGTGACGTCTCCATTCCCTCCTTCAGGGAACGAGGGTTACATACGTAACCAACAGGAAGGAAGGAAAACTCAGAGTCACGTTGGATGACCCTCGAAATTGGGATCCTGTGGTTGAAATCTTGGATGAAGATAGTCAAGTCGAAGGATGTTTTAAGAATAAAAAGTTTTATTGAAGAATTGTCTTCAGCCCAAACAATACTGATTACCTCACACATTTGAAGTGTTCTGCTAGCAGACCATGTGAAAAACAGCAATGCCGTTCTGTCTGCGGATCTCTGCCTAGAAACTACCCCCCCCCCATGCTGGTGTCAGCTAGTACTGCACCCTAACTTAATTAATGGTGTTTGGGAATCTTCCAGCACAGACTGGCTGCTAGAGCCCAATACTTTGTCTCCCTAACAGAACATGTGAAACATCCAATGTGAGACATTCATAGAAATAGACAAATAATTAATTTTAACATATTCAACATAAACATGAGTATTAAATGATTAACAAAATCATACTGTTTTCAACCACATATCCCCCTTTTGAGGATTTCCAATCCTCATTAACGTTTAAACAATACAGTTAGTACAAAAACAGTTGATAATTGTGATTGTTGTCCTTTAATATAGACGGACCTAACATTATATTTCCTATATGTGTATGTGTAAATAATGCATCTTCATTGTCTTCAGCTCACTAGCTTAGCGCTAAGTTGAGAGCCTGGCCATAGGCTGGCAGTTACTAGCACCAGTGGTTATGCCTGGCAGTGTTATTCTCCTCGCAGTCTTATTACACTGCACAGCTCTCCTCTTCCCAGTCCTCGGATGAGTCTAATTCTTCCACAGGGCATCATTTCTTCTACCCTTACTGCCATTACTTTAGTCATTCCAGTTTCAATCATACGTTGTGCAAAACCCTTATACATGGTATACAACAACACTCTCACCCTAATACTCGCATCATAATGGCCAGAATTGAGGTCAGCAACCTACTCCATTTTCCAAACCATTTTTCCATAATAGTAGTGAGTGGATTGTCTATTCCTGAGTTCTCAGCCCATTCTTTAGACAGTGATTCTAGTCCTTCTAGTGCCCTGGTGATACCGTCTGGGGCAGTGTTATTTGGGATAAAGGTACAACAGGTTGAACCTATGATTATACACACCCTCTTTCTCAGGCAAAAGCATGTCTAACGCTATTCTATTTGTACTGTCATTAGCGAGGTTTTGTCTAATAGTTCATGAAGCCCTCTTACAGCTTGGGTGATGTAGTTGAACCTTTGTTGATTGTAATAGAGGTAGTTGATCCAGTCCACATTCTTATTGATAGTTGACCACCAAAAAGAAGTGATTCAAATCCTACCGCTATTTTGTCCCTTCCTTTAAACTCATCTGGCACCTCTAGGTACTCTTATGCTATCAATCCATACTCTATCAAATGATCCCCTGGGATGTTACTGCATGTTTTGTCCTACTTAACTGTTTAACTAGTTTTAGTTCTTCCTTTATGCCCCCTGCTGCACCTTTTATTATTTTTGAACAGCATTATCATATTTATAGTGTGCACTGTCCTTCAAAACACCTTGTAGGTTCCTTCTTATTTTCAGGTCACAACCACCACATATCTGCTTGTGTTAGATTGTGATTTACCAGTATTCCTACCTCTGTCTCATTCTCCTTTATTGTTCTACTACACCACCCTGGCCCAAATATTTTACTATCTATGTGTTCGTTCTTTCATAGCAAGTGTATATATTTTTATAGGCCACTACGTTAGGAAGCATTGATAGTTTTAGTGCGGGGTATCTGATTTCATCCACCTCACACCCTGTTACATTTTCCTTGACTAAATAATTTTGCAAGGCATGTTTGACTTTCCCCATTGCTGGCATTGTGGCCCAAATTTGGTCATGCATTTGCACTGAAATAACAACCTTGTGCCTGGGTTGTTCTTGCAGTATATTTACCCATTCCAGCCACTCATTTCTATCTCTATACCCTGTTTCTATTGTGAATGTATCTTCTATTGTTACCTGGCCTAGTTATTTTACTATTACCTTTCTCTCTTCCAACGCTCCTGGTCTTATCAATGGAGTTGCCGCGGTGATTCCTGTCTGGCTGACTATTATCCTTATTAGTCACATCTACTCCTATCGTTACCCATATATCCATCTTATTTAGAGGACTTATTGTTATTACCAGGGGATTTATATTTTATTTTGCTATTCCATGACCCCTAAATATTTTAATTGTATTGGTTATGATATTTCTATTGGTTATCTTGTAATTTGGTTTGGTGCTCCAATTCACATCATGCCATGTGTGACACCAGGGTCCCGTAGGTGACTGTCGAAAAGCCATACACACCTATAGTCATACCCTCCATGCTCTCTTGTTTCCACCACAGTTAACTATGTCACATAGGTCAATTTGTACTGTCTTTTCTTTGTTTTCAACAGCCGTTATTGTCACAGCCGCTTGTCCCACTATCCCCTTAAGTTCCATCAGTCCTATCACTATCAACCACCACATCCTCATTTGGCCGAGCATAAACCTGTACGCGTATGGTTGATTCTCCAAAAATTTTGTTAACTAATGTCTCTACTTTGGACCACTCTAATCCGTCCAATCCACACCCTATCTTTGGGATAGCTAAAGTGGTTATGTTTTGCTCTAGACAGATCCTTCTGGCGTTTCTTAAACTCTGTTTCAAATTGTCTTAAGTGGGTCTGTCACTCGCTTTTTCTTTGGTAATTAGGTGTAGTATCCTTCCTTTCTTTTCTACATATGCACACTCTCCCACCCCCTTTTGTTGTTCAAATAATTCTTCTACCCCGTATCCGTTTCTAAATTCTAAGGCTATTCCTGCCCCTAGGGCACAGTCTTTACTTATGCAGTGACCCAATGCTTCTTCCTCAGGGCTTGAACAGGTTCTTAGCGTGTGTGTTATTACCTCGCTTTTGTTCGTGTTTATTTTAAGGCATTGTGAATTGTGGTACCAGAAGTTTGATCCCTGAACTTTGTTTGATGTGGGAGTGGTAGATGTCACCTTCACGGTCCTTCGTGTCTGGGTTCGTCCCACTTCCTTGATACACTTTGTAGATTTAGATTTTGAAAGCTTTCCTTTTAGTGTTTGATTCATGCGACTCTGCCTTGAGAATGATAGACTGACCCATACATAATTGTTATGTAGTTTCTCACACATTTTCTCTAATTTGCCACAAATCCTGGTCCATTATCGTGACTGTAATATAATTGGCACCCCAAACCGTGGTATTATTTCTTTGAAAGTGCCTGTGCCAGCTTCTCCACTTTCTTGCCAACTGGGAATGCTTCTACCCATCTGGAAAATGTATCCACTACCACTAACATGCATCTTTTACCTTTATTGGTGTTATCATTTCCACGAAATCCATTACCAAGTGTGTGAAGGGTCCTTAAGTCTAAGTGTCTAATTGGGTGTGGTGCACGTTTGATGTTTCGTGTCATGCATTCGCTACATCGTGTTAAAAAATTCATTAACTTTCTCTTGCAATCTAGAAACCACATGTTGTTTTGTTTGATTATTTTGTCTATCATTTCTGTCCTATTATTGTGCCCTGCTCCATGTGCTTGTGACTGGACCATCTGTTCAATTGTTCTGTCACCACTACCTGCCCTTGTGGCATTCACCATGTGTGTTTGCTCCTCTAAGTTTCCATTCTACTTTCTCCTGTTTTGTTGTTCTTTGATTATATCTTCTGGTCCTCTATTTTGTATGCATTCAGTTTTTTAGCTATCTGAGCCCTGGTTAATACTAAAATCAATTTTTCTGGTTCTGTTTCTCTTTCTGCTGCTGCTTTTGCTGTTTGGTCTGCAAAGTTATTTCCTAACGTGATCTTATCTTCCCCTTTTGATGTGCATCGCACTTCACTATACTCAGTTCCGTGGGTCCCAGAGCATGATTGTAACAGGTCCCTGATCTCTCTTTTCATGCTTAATGATTGGTTTCATTGGTCTTCCTAAAATTATTTCTAGCCCATATTTTTCCATAATAGTGACACATTCCAAACCCATAAGCTGAATCTGTATATATGGTTCCCTTCTCACCCTCTAGTATCCTACACGCATCTGTTAGTGCCATTATTTCTGCTCTTTGGGCTGACATAATTCCATGTTCTATTTTTATTCCTCTTAGCTCTTCTAGCTGTCCATCCATCCATTCTGCTATTCCATACGTTTCCATTAATTTTACACTCTATAATTGGTTCCTCATCTTAACTTTTTGATAACACTGTGTGCTGGCCTACAGTAGCATTCTCTGAAAATTCCTATTGTTGACCTGGCCATTAGTTTATATGACACTCGGCTCTTGTGTGTCCTAGCCGATGAGACCCACATAGCATTCCACTGACTGCCTGTCTTTAATTATTTTCTCTCTTCCTACATAACCTCTTCCTCTTGTCATTGGCTGCCTGCCCTGTTCCTCTTCTATAGCTTCCCTGAGCCTGAGGATGGTACCCTGTGGTAGCTGCACATTTACAACTATAGGTTGGAGTTTTGCTGACTTTGGCTGTCCCCTGGCTTTGATGTCGGTTCTACTTTCTGACCCAGCCCTTTTCCCCTGTGGACTCCTCAGACCCTCCAGCCTCACCCCTCACTACGCACGCCTTTCAGTTTCTTGTCCTTTTCAGCTGCTCCAGGTTAGCTTGTGCTAGCTTTGAGTGACCTCTCTGCTCTGCTTTTCCAGAGCTAGTTCTGCTTCCTGGTGAGTCGAAATGTCTCACAGTCTCAGACCATTGATTGGTGGTCCATCTCATCCAGTCCTGGTATGTCTCTCAGTTTACCCTGTACTGAGATAGGTAACACCTCCTTTTCGGCACTTCTAAACAGCTGTGAACACAGGAAGATTTAGCAAAAGTCACATTTTCATTAGTCATATTTCGCCAATGTTGTACCTGCTCATTTATCCATTGATCAAATTATCTCAGTTGTCAGTGGTTTTGTCAGCTGCCTGTTTTGGACATTTTGTGGGAAACTTGTCTCTCAATGTCCCCATAATTCAGCACGGTACGTGTTTAGGGATTGACCATTGTAATCCTCGCAGCCCACACCATCCTTCATGCCAGCATCCTCCAGTATATCCTCCATCTCTTGCCTGTTAATACCTTAGACAGCAAAACTTTAATGTCCCCTACCGCGATCATATCTCCCACTGTCCCATCCTCAAAAGCGGCTATCCATCTGTTGGCACCATCCCTCAGGCTGGGTAGCTTTGATTTCAATGTTTCTACATCCCTTCCTCCCCATATTTCACATATTTCAGCTGTGTTCCTTCCACTAATAGTGGCATCATTTTTGCTCCCTTGTATGTCACTTTATATTTCCTACCTGACCTGGTACCTGTTGTCTCTGCTGCCTCTCTTTCTCTATATTTTTTAAACGCATCTTTATTTGTGACTTTTTCCGTATTAAACTTTATTTTAGGCTGGTTCCACCCATCTGAATTTGTTTTCTCATCCCAGTTTCCCTTTTGTCTTTCTTTCATATTTTGGAGTTCCATCTTTCTTAAATCTTTAAGGAGGTTTTCCTCCATTAATCTTTCATTTATTTTTTTGGTTGGCTCCTCGTGTTTGTCTGCTATTTCGTCTACCAGTTCAGTTGCTTGTTCGCTTATTTCTAATAACCCTGCTCCTAATTCCCTTAATCCAGTTTTTTCAAATGGGGTGCTTTCTGCATTTGGTTCAAAGTTACTCATTTGTCTTCCCCTCCCTCTAATATCTTGTCGGTCTTCCCTTATTTGGGCCTGTTCTGACTCTCTCTGGCCAGTCATACTGTTTTTGTGCAATATGCTGGGAGCTCAGTCGTGGTCAGTTTTTCATTGTATGGCGGTGGGGCGCTCGGTATCTTTTGTCCCATGCTAGGCAGAGGGTTAAGGCTAGCCTTTTTTTTCAGTTTACTTTTCCACACATGTAGCCTCTACTGTTTCCCTCATTAATCAACCTACCTCAACTTTCCACATATTCCTATACTTTCTCCATTTACCCATCATGCTAGCCCTCAGCTGCCTTTTTAGTTTAATCTATCCTGTCCCCTCCTCTTTTTTCATATTTAATCATTTTTCTGTTTCTTCTATATCTTGACTATCCCAGGTTTCACCTTTTGGCCACGTAGTCTTAGCTTTTCCTTTGTTTAGTTTATCTGCTACTGATTTCCTCCATTCCCTTAGCTCCTCCCCCTCTTTTTGATTTTTCCCCATTATATAATCTAAAGGTGATTTAACCATAGTTATTTCTAATAGCTTTTTCTTTGCTCTAATCTCATCCATGTCTGCCTGTGTTTGTGTGGTTAACAGCTCCTACTCTTGGAAACAGATGGTTACTGTCGTGCACTTTTGCTTTTATGATGCCTCGGGCCTAAATGAAAGTCAATATCTGCCCACAGGAGCTGAGTTTCAGCTTCTACAATACACAGGCCGAATTCAATTATTTGGGTTTTGTGATGTGCGTTTAATCTATATATATTTAATCTATGCGGTTAATCTCTATATCCTCATAGCGGCCAATATAAAATTGTTAGCAGTTCCCCAGCTCTTAATTTTTTTACTGTTTGTTCACAGATGTTAACCGGTCACAAATCTATTCTGTTTATGATCTGTTTATCAGTAAGTTCACTTATAGTACGTCCTCCTTCATTATTAATTCTTATTAATTAAGTCTTGAATTAATTCTTCCACACTATATACTAACTAGTTTAACCAGTGATCCCTTTTTCTATTTTATTATTCTATTTTATTTTGACAACTCGTAACTCAGTTACATTCAGTCTAGAACTTCTAACTCAAATACATTTTTCAAATACATTCTAACTTCTAATACATTTTTAGGGTCATCAATCGACTCGCGCCTCGGTCGATTTCACTAAATACAACTCGCGCCTCGGTTGTATGATACAACTCGCACCTCGGTTGTATTTTAAAATAGAACACGCGCCTCGGTTCTATTTTATTATTTTTATAGGACACGTGCCTCAGTCCTTATTAATATTATTTAATATTACAATTCGTATCTTAGTTCTATTTATTATTTCATCATCCTCAGTTCTCTTAGCATTTCAATCTTTCATCCACCTTCAACTCGTGTTCTTTTTCAATGATTCTGGGGATTTCTAACAATTTTTGGCTGAATAATTTTAGCGTTTTCAGTTCTCACCAGAGGATCATCTCTCACCTCGTGGCCTAGTGGATAGATCGTTAGACTTGAAACCCGAGGTAACCCAAGGTTGTGGGTTTGAATCCCGGCTCCGGGAGGAAGTCCACGACTGCTCCCCGGACGCTGCACAGTCGGCTGCCCACTGCTCCAAGTGTGTGCACTTGGATGGGTTAAATGCAGAGAACACATTTCACTCCTCTTTATACTCTGTATAATTGTGTATGTGACAAATAAAGCTCATCTGAGCTTAATTTGTATTGTATTGTATTTGTACCTACCCAAAAAAACACACAATCTTTTAACTAGACAAAGTAATTTTATCTTTGTCTTACCTTGTTTATCTGTGCCGGCTAGATCGCAAGCTTTCTCGGACAAGAGAGTGTCCGTCCTTCCAGCTGAACTCGCTCTGGTTTCGCCAATTGTCAATCGATGTTTTCCCACAGAATCCTGCCGACTACGCCATTAATGTGGTTGAAACTTTGGATGAAGATAGTCGAGACGGAGGATGTTTTAAGAATAAAAAGGTTTTTATTGAAGAATCGTCTTCAGCCCAAACGATACTGAAAGTTTTCACCCAGATGTTCTTCTGGCTGATCATGTGAAAAAATAGACCCCTAGCTCCCCCTTGCTGGTGTCATCTCGTACCAGCCTTATCTTGATTTATGATATCTGGGAATCTTCCACAAGCAGGCTGGCTGCCAGAGCCCAACACCCTGCCTCTGGAGCAGAGCACAAATATTTAATTTTAACATATTCAACATAAACATGATTATTAAATGATTAACAAAATCATACTGTTTTCAACCACAGATAGAGTTTTGGTTCCTTGCCGCTGTCGCCTCTGGCTTGCTTAGTTGGGGACACTTCATTTCCAGCGATATCACCGACTTTATTGCACAGATACTATTTAAACTGAACTGAGCTGGGCAATGCATCACTAAATGAAATAATGAAATGCCTTCAACTCAAAATTGAGTGTCAAATCTAGTTATTTAACTTTATTGACACACTATTTTCATATTTTGATATTGTGCAGTTGCTTTATTAAAATTTGTATTGTTTAAAGCGCTACATAAATAAAGGTGACTTGACTTGATAGCTAAAAGCTACCATCCATGTTTTAATTTAATAATTTAATAAATATTGCTACTCTCTGATTGCTTGGGTATCTATTGTAAATACGTATAATAATTGTTGTGAAGTTCAGTGGGAGTCTCAAACGTTGTGAATGGACAGTTTATCTATTTTCTTACCTACAAAATACACAGATGGAAATAATTTTTTAGAAATACTCAGCAGATTGCTGTACAAAATGTAAACGCTGCCATTGTATTGTGAAACAAAGTTAATATATGTTTGTTGATAGAAACTGCAATGTACAATATTTGCCTCTACTGTTTGTATCATGTTTGCATATGGCATATCTTTACCAGCAGATTTATTTTTACTGCTGGTTAATGAGCTCATTAGTCATTTCAGGCCAACAACAAAGGATCCATGTGTCAACACATAACATTAAACGATGAAATGTCTAGATGTAACAGGTTGAATGACAATTGTGCAAAACCAAACTTGTGATTTGTGCTTTATTAAAGATGTTACGATGTTACAGAGGACTTATTTCTTTGTTCAAACTTCCAAGTGGCCTATAGCCTACATTAGTCATGAATAAATTATGTTAAAACATGTATAAATGACAAATTATTGATAAAAGGCAAAAGACCTTTATGCATGCGCACATTTGAATAATGTAATAACGTAAACAGGATCAGGCTTTACTTGTTTTTACAAGTTAAATGTACTTGTCGGGCTCGGGCCCTGTCGGGCCTAACCTTTAAGGCCCGATTACAGCTCTAGTAGGGAGGGCTTTATTGACAAATAAGATGGTATCCATTTAATTATTTGAATTAAAATGATAATTTACACTCAATAGGCCTATGTTATCATTGCGTTTTATTATAATGTTCTACAATACTGAGGTGCAGATAATTGCCTCTATTTGCAATAAGTAGTGTAAATAGAATCCATTGCTATTTGCACAGTGTAAAAAACAGCAGTTTTAGAAAGAATGTTGATCTTGGATCATCAGGAACAATTTGTGTGTCTGTATTCATGTATTTGTCTGTATTTGTGTTTGGGTTTCCAAGAGGCTTTAATATAGCACTTGCCAGAGTCTGTTTGTCTGTCTGGTCACCTCCTCCTCCTTGTCTGGATCTCTGCGTTTAATTTAAGTCCAGCACCCAAATGCAGAATGTACGCAATTTTTTTTTTTTTTTTGCTTGTCTCATTTTCTAATTTTCCTTCCATTACAGTTAATCAGAGCTCCCAGTGAGGGTGGAACCTGCAATATATCAAATAGAAGTGCAGCCAAGAGGTTTAAGGAGAAAAACTGGTGGAAGCTTTGAAAAAAATCACAGTGGCCTTTCATTAAAGTTGACTGTGGAGGCCAAAAAATAGTGGCTTTGTGAGTCAGTCTCTGATTCCTCCTCCTCTCCTTTTCCTTCAAGGTTTCTAATCCCAAACCTCCCCACAACCCCACATGAAATATTCCAAACGAATCCTGTTCCATGTAATGAAGTCTCTAAAATGACAAAAGTGCACATAAAGGTATTGTAAATGTAGTCCATATGACTACATTCTAATTCATCTAAAGCCATAAATTTCACTTAAAAACAGAAGCCATTTGTCCTCAATGCCATTAACTCTTTCCCTGTCATTGACAGAATTGTCCAGCTTTTCGTGTTTTCACACTTATTTGGTAGGAGGTGCTTATACACATCTTTTGAATAATGAACGTTTGGATAAAACACAGGCGAAGAAGCATAAATAAGTTATTGTGCATGTAACCAGATTCACATGCAAAATGATGTGATCATCAAACATTAAACAGAATAGAAATCAAAAGAGTTGAATGCTATATATACTTGGTGTAGTATAGAGGAACGATAAGTCATACAACTTTGGAAAGATATGAGGATGGAAAATTATGTAATTTTGGATGAATTATTCCTTTAGAATCCTGTAGAGTAGTGTGAGAATCATAGTTTATGTGGAGACTGGAAAGCACTCGAAAAGTGCAGAATGTCACAGCGTATCGCTATATGGTGTCTTTATCAGGAGATTCAATAGAATCATTTATGTTCCTGCGGTTGCATTCTGCTGTTAATGCATGGGTCTGGCTATATGATATCATATGTATTTCTCACAGATGTGCTCAAATTCCTCATATATGGAAGATCAAATGTGGTCCTGTTTGATATAAACCTGTTAAAATGAGGGATAAACACAATCATGTGTGATACAATAAGACTGAACTCGCTTGAATGTATTTCTTCGTGCTCTGGAAGGAACTTGTCTCATACCGTATTCCATCTTTGCATGATATATTGGAAAGTTATCATGATGCGTTGATGGAAACTTCTGAGTGATGGATTCTTAGATAGCTTGTTTCAAATGCACATAAACAGGCAAGTCTGAAGTTGGGCAAAACTTGATGAAACTGCTTGGCAAATTTACACTACCAGCTTAAGCCGTCCCGTCGGCGGGACGCCTAGTGGTGACAGGGTAAAGTCGTCAGAAAAAAAAATATATAAAAAAAAAAAAAAGTTGGACATGTCATGCATCCATGGAAAGCTGAGATTCTTGTGATTTCAACTATGTAAACTATTTTAAGATACAATAAACACAGCATGTACAATCAGTGTCTTTATAGACCACTTTTTGTTGACATAATGCAGACATGCATGATAGTACAGACATACATAGGAATAACACAGTAGGGATGCAATATAACACCAATATAAAAACAAAATTTCTATGCACAGAAATAGAAATATAGGAAAAAAATCTATTTAGATTATAAATTATAAATATATATGTAATTTTAAAAGTGTACACATTTTGGATTCTATAAATAAATGTCACTATAATGTGTTTATGCTTCAGTTACTATGTGTCAGCAATTATTGACAGTGAATCTGGATGAGAAATTGAATAGCTCCAAGTGTAACCTTTCATTAGAGCCCAAAATGATGACTGTACATTAAAGCATTCAAGAATTACAGCATTGTATGTGTCGTGGTCGTTGGTTACAAAGGGTCGTTTGGAGTCTCCCAAGTGCAATTTTTTTGGAAGCGCCTAGACATAAAATTAGATAAACGTGTAAAACACTAATTATCAAATATATTGTTTATCAAATGCGAAATTTGGCTTGGTAAGGCTTCATTCTGTGATCCCAATGTATTTTCCAGCTCATACCTCCCAGCTAAATCATCTGCAGGCATCTATTTACAAAAATATTTTTTTGTTTCTTTTTTTAGTGTATTCAAAGTGCTATTACTCAATATCAGTAAGACTTAAATTGATTCTGACTGTTGAGAAACAAACCTTCTTTCAAAGGAGACCAACACCATGCATATTATCCAAATGGCCCAAGAACAGCATGCAATTTACTTTGGGTATGCCTTTTTTAGGCGTTTTAGGCAAATTTTACAGGAATCGTAAAGGGTTAAGGCATTCCTCTCCACAACATTCAGACATCACCTTACTTAATGTGAACTACCTTGTTGAGGTCTACATTCCCACGGGAGCCTATCTACAACACATATGTCAGAGGCCCCTCCTGGAGGGCAACTGTCCTGCTGAGTGCAGTTCCAATAATAATAATAATAATAATAAAAAAACCTGCATGGAGGTTTCTGTCAAGTCTGAAGACCGAGATTAGCTGGTTGAGGTTTGTTTATTAGGGTTAAAGCTAAACTCTTCAGAAGAATGGTCTTACAAGAACTGAATTTGACACCTATGCTCTACAACAGGGTTCCTCAAATCTTACCCTGGAGGTCCAATCTGCTGCAGAGTTTAGCTCCAACCCTGATCAAACTCACCTACCTGTGATTTTCTAATGATCTTGAAGACTCTGATTAGCATGCTCAGGTGTGTTTGATTTGGGTTAGAGCTAAACTCTGCAGGGATGGTCCAGATTTGAGTATCCCTGCTCTACAAGGTAGTCCTGTAACCTCTTTAAGGTAGATCTCATTGACAGGACCCGATGAAACTGTGACAGAACCGTAGTGAAAAGAAACTTAAAAATATGTATAGATCATAGATGCATAGAGGAATTTGACAAACACTTAAAAAAATGTGGATGGGAGCAGGAAGAATTTAAATTTGGCAATGAAGTTCAGCTCTAACACACTAGCTTGCAGGTTTTTTTAGTTTCCCTGAGGGCATTGATGAGTTCAGGTGTGTTTAATTAAGACTGGAGCTAAAATCTTCAGCAAGGTTACCTCCAAGATCAGGATTGGACACCTGTTCTAGGGTATTGCAGCACTCTTTTAGTCACTATATTATATATTGGTAAATTTATGGCAAATTCATATGCATTTGTATCATGTTATTTTACGTTTTCATACTGCTTATGCACCACTGACTATTAGATTTAGGGGTGGAGTTTGTGGAGGACCCTCATGCTTACATTTTTCAAAACAAAAATATAAAAATACAAGTTTCACAGAAATCACATGGTGCAAATTCTTACGAAAACACCACCACACTTAAATGATAGGCAAACTTCAACAACATTGCTTCCCCTTAAACCAAGGTGTATACCTAGCACATATTAATCTTGAAATTGAGATCAGTCGACGTTTACAGCCTTCACTTACATTCCCCTTAAGCTTCAGGTTCTCCACAGGAGGCAGGAATTACGGGAGCCCAGTGGGACCCCTATATATAAAACACCTCTTTGCCTCCAAGTCTCATGCTTATTAAAACAACACCCCTAACCCAAAACTCATCTCCCATTTCCTGCTAAGGTCAGACTGTAGCACTCTGAACCTTATAGCCATTTTTTTTTGCTGGTGCTCGTGGTCAGGGGCGGCTAGATGGAAAATTAAGCAATGGCTAATATGGATCCAAACCGTGTGTCCTCTTTGTACTCTTCAAAGACCCTGTGTTTGGAGAAGAAGGTGCCTCTAGGTTTGGGGGTATAAGGGTGGGCGGCTGAGGACCGAAAAGCAGAGAGACCAGCAGAGCAGATTGGAGGAACATATTTTGTCTGCAGCTATGTTCACCCTGTTTTTATGCGCATTTTGAAGAATCGCATCTGAAAGGAGTGGTGGAAATGCAAACTTTTTTTGGGGGGGGGAATAAAAAAAAAGTTTACACTTGCTTGAGGCAGTTTTGGCTAAAAAGAGTTTATGCACATATTGGGTGGTGGAAACGTCTAGGTTACTTGCGTAACCCCCGTTCCCTGAAGGAGGAACGGAGACGTAACGTCAGAGTGACTGACTAATGGGATCTCGCCGGAGAGCCCAATCACCTTCGAAAGTGTTAACAAAACAAGCCAATGACAGTTGGCGCGTGCGTGTTCGCCACGCGCACTCCGCCCGTGCGGGTATAAAGGAGAGCGCTGCAAACGACATCAGTTTTTCGCTGAGGAGCCGAGACTGTGTGCCCGGCCGACAGCGGTGGTACAGCAACTATGGCGACGGACGTTACGCCTCCGTTCCCTCCTTCAGGGAACGGGGTTACGCAGTAACCTAGACGTTCTATCAGTCAGTCACGTTCGACGAACGCCAGAGTGACTGACTAATGGGATCCCTTGAAAACGCCACTATTGCTGACCCTCCAGTGCTCTGCAGAAGCCGGCAAGTCCCCCACACCAGCTGGGATGGAAGATAGGACAGGGTTTAGGCAGAGATAACCGCACTGCTGTTCCGCTCAGTGGGTAGAATAACACTGGGAAAGCGTACCCCAAGTAGGGGAAACGCTACGGAGCCACATCCCGCATAAGGAGGTATCATGTGGAGATTACACGTATGGACTGGCCAAGGGCAGTACCACATACGGGAGTCTCTGAGGTAGACCCAGCCCGCCTGGGGTGAGATAGCTACACAGCAGAGAAGGCAGAGGGTTCTGCCAGGAAGACACGGACTCACCATGGGGAGCCGTGCCGTGGAAGAATACACATGTGGGATCACCAAGGGAATCACTACACACGGGCACCTAGCCCAGCACAAGGGTTGACCTTGGGCAACGTACGAGTACTGGACCTGGCGTCTGGTGCTCCGCCACACCTGACTGCCGAGGGTGCGGGAGGAACTTCAACAGGGTTCGCCGTGGGGAACTGACTGAGAAGCAACAAGCGCACGTATCCGGTCCGTGAGGGAATGGCGCAGCAAGCGTGATTGACACCGAGCGGGTTCCAGTGTTACTGGCCATCTGAGACAAGTACACGGGAGGACACTGGCTCTATACGGAGATTGTAAAACCTCGCAAACGTATTAGGTGTCGCCCAGCCGGCAGCTTTACAAATGTCTGCTATTGAGGCGCCGTGCCAAAGCCCAAGAGGAAGCAACGCCTCGTAGAGTGTGCTCTCACACCAAGGGGGCACGGTAAGCGCCGGGCCTGATAGGCCAAGACTATAGCCTCCACTATCCAGTGGGCGAGTCTTTGTTTGGAGACAGCTCTTCCCTTCTGCTGTCCTCCGAAGCAGACAAAGAGCTGGTCTGAGGTCCTGAAGCTCTGCGTGCGGTCCACATAGATGCGCAAGGCACGAACGGGACAGAGCAGAGCAATGGCTGGGTCTGCCTCCTCCCGGGCAGCGCTTGCAAGTTCACCACCTGGTCCCTGAAGGGCATGGTGGGAACTTTGGGCACATATCCAGGCCGGGGTCTCAGGACAACGTGAGAGTCAGCCGGCCCGAATTCTAGGCACGAATCGTCGACCGAAAATGCTTGCAGGTCCCCTACCCTCTTGACTGTGGCCAATGCCGAGAGGAGCACTGTCTTTAGAGACAGAAACTTAAGCTCTACTGACTGCAGAGGCTCAAGGGGCCCCTCAAGGCCGACAGGACCGAGGGAGATCCCAAGAGGGTACCAGGTGAGGCGTGAGGATTTAGCCTCCTTGCCCCTCTGAGGAACCTGATGACCAGGTCGTGTTTCCCCAGAGACTTACCGTCTACTGCATCGTGATGTGCGGCAATAGCGGCAACATACACTTTGAGGGTGGAGGAGACAGCCTTGGTCCAACCCATCCTGCAGGAAAGAAAGCACGACTGCGATCGGGCATCTACGGGGTCCTCCCGGCGGGAGAACACCAATTGACGAACAGGTTCCACTTCAGCCTGTAAGCTTGTCTCGTAGACAGAGCCCTGGCAGAAGTGATAGTGTTTACTACCGCTGAGGTAGCCCACTTAGAACCTCCGCGTCCGTCCAAGGACCATACGTGGAGATTCCACAAGTCTGGGCGCGGGTGCCAGAGGGTGCCCCCTCTCTGAGAAAGTAGATCCCTCCTCAGAGGAATTTGCCAAGGAGGGGCTGTCGCGAGGAGCATCAGTTCTGGAAACCACGTCCGGTTGGGCCAGTAAGGCGCCACCAAGAGGACTTGCTCCTCGTCCTCCCTGACCTTGCACAGGGTCTGTGCGAGAAGGCTCACTGGGGGAAACGCATATTTGCGTAAGCCCCGAGGCCAGCTGCATGCCAGTGCATCTGTACCGAGGGTCCCCTCGGACAGGGAGAAAAACAACTGGCAGTGAGACGTGTCCGGGGAGGCAAACAGGTCTACCTGAGCGTCCCCGAAGCGTCTCCAATTCAGCTGGGGTACCTCGGGGTGGAGTCGCCATTCTCCCGGAAGGGCGTGCTGACGTGAGAGCTCGTCGGCTGCACGATTGAGCTCGCCTGGGACATGAACGGCGCGGCGACCTCAGATGCTTCTGACTCCAAAGGAGGAGATGGCGGGCGAAAGTTGCGACATGCGGACGGGAGCGTGGGACCGCCTGGTGGTTGATGTACGCAACGGTCGCAGTGTTGTCCGAAGCGGACCAGTATATGCTTCGTGTAGCAGCGTTCTGAAGCGGCGCAGAGCAAGCTATACTGCCAGCAACTCGAGGCAATTGATATGCCACTGCAGCTGGGGCCCTGTCCAGAGCCCGCTGCCGCGTGCGCCGTTGCACATGGCCCCCAGCCCGTGGCAGAGGCGTCTGTTGAAACAACAACGTGCCTGGATACTTGCTCTAGGGGAACTTCTGCCCGAAAGGCAAGATCCGACCATGGGCTGAAGGTGCGACGGCAGGGGTGAGTGAGACCCGGTATGTGCCGTGGTGCCATGCCCATCTCGGGACTCGGTCGTGAAGCCAACACTGAAGCGGTCTCATATGAAGCAATCCGGGCGTGATAGCGGCTGAGGATGCCATATGCCCCAGGAGCCTCTGAAAATGTTTCAGTGGAACCGCCCTCTTGCGCTGGAGAGACTCCAGGCATCTCAGCATTGACTGAGCACGCTCCTCTGAGAGACGTGCTGTGAGGTTGACCGAGTCCAACTCCTTGCCGAGAAAGAGATCCTCTGCATAGGGGAGAGTTTGCTCTTTTCCCGGTTGACCTGAAGCCCCAACCGCTGAGGGTGCCCGAAGGGAGGGCCTACTGGTATGCTCGCCTTTGTACGCAAAGCGGAATCGAGGAGGATCGAGACATGGAAGTAGGCGTCTTTCAGGTCGATCGCTGCAACCCAATCGAAGGGACGGACGCATTGAAAGAGGCGTCTCTGCGTCAACATCTTGAACGGGAGCTTGACAAGGGGCCCGGTTCAGAACACGCAGGTCCCAGATTGGATGTAACCCACCGTGTTTCTTGGGAACGATGAAGTAGGGGCCTTTGTAGAGCCCTGACTCCATCTCGGCTGGAGGGGCCGGCTGTATCGCTGCCTTCGCCAGTAGGACCGCGACTTCTGCACGCAAGACAGGGGCATCCTGGCTCAACACTGAGGTGAACCGATTGCCCCTGAACTTGGGAGGACGCCTTAACTGAATCAGAGCCGAGTCTGATGGTCCTCAGGAGCCAGCGAGACGGCCTGGGGAGCTCTAGCCAGGCCCCAGGGACCGCATAAGCGGGACCAGGGAGACATAGACGTACCACGGTGGGGCAGCGCAGTGGAGCCCAGGGGCCCGACTCGAAGGCAGAGCGTCTCAAGTGGGGTCTGAGTGTGTGGTGCAACACTCACCTGGCTCCATAGTTGGGCAGGGGCGCGGGAGAAGGCGTCCTCGGACCGGACCCTGCTGCCCACTGGCGAAGAGGGGATGGGAATGTGGAGACGGGTCTCGCACTGCCATCCTCGCCTCTTGGGACCCGGAGAAAGGAAACTGCTCTTATGAAGTTTTGGGTACCACTGGCCCGGGGGCCAGTGGCGGAACAGAACAAAAATTCTCCACCCGGCCCTCCTCCGGGGGAAGGAGTGGTGCTATCGCCATCTCCTGAAGAGCAGGATCCCGAGGCTCCGGGTCGCCCGTCCCAGGGACGCCGCCTACCCTGGCACTTTACAGGCTTGGCAGGGGCGGAGGCGGGCCGCGCCGCTTTCCTGTGGCCAGCTCCATGCTGCGGCCATTGTGAAGGCTGCTGTTGTGGCCGAGCTGGAGGCGGAGGTGGAGGCAGCAGGAGGCGCCTCAGGGGCTGCAGCCGGCGGTGGGGCTGAGACAGCAGCGGACCGCCGGGCAGGATGTGACGAACGCCTCCGTCTGCTTTCTGTGCGGCGGAGAACTGTTGGGCAAAGTCCTCCACCGCTTCGCCGAATAGGCCGGCCTGGGAGATCGGGAGTCCAGGAAGCGGTGCTTGTCGGACTCCCTCATATCCGCCAAGGTCAGCCACAGGTGGCGCTCCTGGACCACTAATGTGGACATCGTCTGACCCAGGGCCCGCGCGTGACTTTCGCCGCCCTTAGCGAGGTCCGTCGCTGTCGCAGTTCCTGCAACACACCTGGGTCAGCATCACCCTCGTGCAGCTGTTTCAACGCCTTGGCCTGGTGGACCTGCAGGAGGGCCATGGCGTGCAGGGCGGAGCGGCCTGTCCAGCAGCACCGTAAGCCTTGGCCGTTAGAGCGGACGAGAACTTACAGGCCCTGGGACGGAAGGCGTGATTACCCCTCCAGGCGGCAGCGCCTGCGGGCAAAGCTGCATGGCAATGGCGCGCTCGACTGGGGACCTCCACATACCCCTGGGCCGCTCCGCCGTCGAGGGTGGTGAGGACGGAGGAGGCACTAGGCCTGCTTCGGGCAGAAAAAGGTGCCTTCAAGACCTAGTCACCTCCTCATGCACTTCCGGAAGAACGGAACCGGGGCGGTTGCCAACGCTCGCCTGCGCCCTCAGGAACCAATCATCCAGCCTCGAGCGCCGGGAGAAGGCGGACGCCTATAGTGCAGCCCGATGCTCTCAGCGGCCCGGGAAAGCATAGCGGTCAGTTCTGGATCTGACTCGGGCAACGCTACTCTTCCTGACGGAGGCAGCGCAGCCGAATCGTCCTCTCCAGAACCTAGCTCATCCCCCGATGCAGTGATCGAAAGCCTGTCATCTGCTGGGGCACCGAATGAGATGCTGGGCCCCGCCCTGTCCGAGGACCCTGCATACTCATCCGGGAACCCCAGACGGTGCGATGTGCTCGAGGAGTGAGAGGCCCGCGGAGACGCACTCGACGGGGAAGCTCTCACTGTGATCCTCAAATCACCCTGGCCCTGAGCCGAAGTAGTCCTCCGTCCGGAGGAACTAGAACGGGGCAGAGCAAGGGGATAGTCTAGCGAGGAGGTATCTGGAGCGCAACATCGCTATGGTCATGTTCCCACAGAGAGAACATGACTCATCCACGAGCGCTGCCTCAGCGTGCCTAAAGCCCAAGCACGAGTGGCAGCGATCGTGACCATCAGATGAAGTCAGGAACCAACCACATCCAGAAACGCACGAGCGGAAGCCATCTTTAAAAAGACGCCCGTCGCTCGTGGAGCTCTTTTAGATTTGCTCTTTTAGTTGAAAAACTCTCTTTCAGCAGCGCTGAAGCGCCGAGGAGGTAGCAGCGTGATCGCTGCTTCTCGCGAATCCAGCACTGGACAGCAACCTCGCTGACGCGCCGTAACACCAACGCTGTAGTCTTGCTTTGCAGACACTCAGAGATTTGCAAGGCTCGGCCGGCGAAAAGCTGATGTGCGTTTGCACGCTCTCCTTTTATACCCGCATCATGGGCGGAGTGCGCGTGGCGAACACGCACGCCAACTGTCATTGGCTTGTTTTGTTAACACTCAAGGTGATTGGGCTCTCCGGCGAGATCCATTAGTCAGTCACTCTGGCGTTACGTCGAACGTGACTGACTGATAGGAACCCATTTACCAAATACATTCCTGCATGCACTTAAAAAAAGTGATGTGACTTTGTGCGATGGGACATCATAACTTGGCTAATCAGCAGACCGATCATTACACAGCATCTGAAATGTTTTTATGGTAATTCTGAAAATGCTGAGCAAAGTCTGTTGTTACAGATATCACTAAATTCAATAATGAAATGCCTTTAACTGAAAAATGGGCGTTTAATCTTGTAATTGTACATTAGTGATACACTATTTTCCTATTTTGATATTTTGCAGTTGCTTTGACGCAATTTTTTATTGTTAAAAGTGCTATATCAATAAAGGTGACTTGACTTGACAGTGTTTCTGTATAGGCTAATAGTTTCCCAGAACTATCCTACATGACTGCGTTCCAAAAAAGCATGCATCCACTTCAAAAAGCAATGTCTTCATTTATTGTGTTTCATCTGCTTGCTCTGAGGCTCACGTAATTTATTATAAACAATTGTTATAATCAGCGGCTTTTTATTGATTTCGTGGCAGTTTATCAGGAAGTGGTGATTTTGTTCTATTTCACTCATTGGATCGAAAGGTGCTTTATTTGCAAATGGTTTATGTGATATTCCAATTTTGTGCACGTTAAAATCACAGGTTTGGATGGAAACATAACTAGTGATGGTGTTTATTTACATTTACATTTATCAGACGCTTTTATCCAAAGTGACTTACTATTCAGGCTATACATTTCTTATCAGTATGTGTGTTCCCTGGAAATTGAACCCAGAACCTTTTGCGCTGTGTAACGTATATCGGCAGGAATTCAACTGGCTCTACACGTCACCGAAAGAATCAGCATCTCTAAAACCCTCTCCCTTAGATCAGCGCAAAAGCGCGATTTCGTTCGGTCACAGAACAAAGAGAAGTGGCCACTAGAAGATTTCAAGAGACACATTCATTTCATGATAATAATTCATCTACACAAGAAACATGTGGATATTAATTGTTGTACTCTTTCTCTCATATGCTTGTGGAATATGAATTATTTAGGAAAACGTGGGATGATCTCTAATCGTGCTTTAACCTGGAATGTGTAGGTTGCAGTGTTTAGACTTTTATGAATGGTTGCAAAATTGTATGAATCAATAAGATAACGAATGTGGTGATATTATAAATGTGTAAACCTGATAAGAGTTTTAATACAGGGTAAAAGTTATTTGTCGTCACATGAAAGATGCCTTGCAAAACCAGTGGCAGTGGGCTCCGCCCGCATCGACGCTCTGATTGGACCAGCCGCCTGGGGATGTCCAAAAACGGACTGTTTAAAAGACGCGAGCGGCGCGCTCTCTTCTCTTCCCTCTTGCAACTCTCTGGCGCTTGAACTCGCGCTCAAACGCGCAAGGCTGACCAACGCCGCCCGCTGGACTCTCAACGAAACCAACCATCGGAGGGGTCTAAGACTGTGCCAAAGCCGTAACGGAGCCACGAACAACGATTGCAGAGGAGAGCTTTCCCGGTGACGCCACGCAGCCATCTCAAGTCTCCACACGAGCAATCAAGGAGCCCGAGCTGAACACGTGACATCCGAAACAAAGAACTGAACTCACGCGAAAACGAAACCAACTCAACAGCCTGCTTTAAACCCAACCAAGCAAGTACAAACTGAATTCTAATCCTGACTAAACTGGTTAAAATATGATCTGAATGGCAGTAACAAACATACGTATTTGTTCGTGATCTTTTGGCTGGTTGGTTAAGTTATGAAATAGAAAGAATGGTATTCTTTCAACAGTTAACCTCAAAACTCTCGTATGCATGTGTGTATGTTTGTGTCTTATCAGTTAATCCATTTATGTTAGAATAGCAATATCACGAATAAACCTTTTCATTTTATAAAGAATTGTCTCTGGAATGTGATTTTAAGTATTTTATCCTTATTTGCCCTAAAGATAACGCAACCTAGCTCAACATGAAATTATTAATTTCGCTTTTATTGTTACCGGGCCACGGGAATGAAGCGAGATTTAATTGAGATTAACAGAATGTACCTTTAGTGATTGCTGGACAAGCACTTAATAAGGTGTAAACTGTAGTTAAATATTAATAGGGCTTAATCAAGCCATATTAAATATTTAATAACTAATTCGGAGCTGAAACAATAGCTCTATATTAAACTGGTATTTTTACAGAATGGTGGAGGATAAAGCTGGCATTAAAGATTAAGATCTGAAAATCAAACCAGAGACAATAAATATTTCTCACTTTTATCCGGAAAAATTGAGTAAATATAGAGAAACAAACGGTTATTTGTGATATTGCATTCTTGTTTGTAAAACACAGTGAGTTTGAATGAAAGAGAGTGTAACTGTTAACTCGAGTTCGAGAAGAAATTAAACTGCAGTAAATAATTAATAAAAGTCGCTCTAAAGCGCATGAGACAAATGAGCGTGTCCCTTGTTGCCCCTCTGATTTAAGGCCTTCGTGGTAATGCTTTTGTTAAGTGCGTGTTCCACTTTCAAACCCAGCCACGTGACTCTCCCGGCTGTAGAATATTAAAGTAGCTATTTAAGTAATTCTCAGCCATTTTTGATTTCACGAGTGAATTCAAACGCACGGCGCTCAGACAAAAGGAGTGGCCAGTCGTTTTGAGAAAGGGAGAAATTTTGCAATTTAATTGTTTGTGTGTTATGTGTGCTGTCTAAACAGACAAATATTCACATAATAGCCCGCTGAGGCTTTGTTGGGTTATAAGTAACCCGTAGATAAATTTATCTCGCCTAAATGAGTGAGATTATATGTGCTATAGAAAATTCAAGTCTGAAGCGTGAAGCACATTTTCTTCTGCCTACAGGCACTGAGTTGCCATACCAGTTTTAACCACGTGGAGACTTAGCCACGTGTAAATAGCATTAGCGCTAAGCTAACAAAGAAACTGTAGCATTGTAGCTTTAGCCATGCTGGTAGCATTACGGCTAGCGATTAGCACATAGCATTTAAAGCTTGAATGCAGTGTGTTTGTGAAATGTGGTTCACAGCTAACACTAATTCCCTTCTCTCTCTCTTCTCTCATTTAAAAGACTAACTATGTTTTGAAGTTGGCTGTGTTAATGTTTCCCAATCATCAGTGTTAACAATTTCACAGGTTGGTTTAATATAACAGCTGATTAAAATCTTACCTTTTGTGGGTACCAGCTTTTATTAGAAGATAAGTCATTATTATCTCAGTACCTTGATAACATATGGTGAGTTGATTCCATTCAATTATAATGGCTTTTATGATTTCATAACACATCAATGGATAAGCGCTATTGTTAGGAATTTTTAATTGTTAATTGAATGTCACAATTGATTACAAATTAATTTTGAATTAATTTCATTTAATAAAATTTTCAATTCCTGCTTCCAACAACAGCATCCATTTATGAACCATAAACGCCTTATAATTTGACCACTACAATAAAACCTTAAGTTATCTAGAGGGCCAGAAATTTTTAATTTCACAAGTAGGATACCGATTAATTATTATTATTATTTTTTTTTTTTGATGTTAATGACAATGAGAGGAATGCTTAAGTTTGGAAATTATTTTAATTACTATTATGGGAATCCAAAACTAGTGATTTAGAAGCTGTAAATTAATTTAATAATTAATTATGAATTGAAAATTCTAATTACATTTAATAATTAATTACACTTCCTGTTTACATTTTGCAACAATATTGGTTTGTCAACTCAATTGCAGATTGCATTTGTAAATTCTAATCCTAAGTGAATCCTATTAATTTTAATTATAACATCATAAATTTTAATTAGAAACCACAAAGTCTAATTTTAATTATAATTTCAGACTTACCACAAGTCTGGCTGTAGGCCATACTTCATTTCCTTAGGTGATCTGATTAACTCAAGTAAAATTAATAATAATTTAATTAAAATAATTTTATTAAATTAAAATTAGTCCTCTTTACTTAGGCCTGAGAGTAGATAGTGCTCCCCTAGTGTTGGAGAAGTGACAGTGACACCATACAGTCAAAGTCATTTCTCACCAATCTGGAGCATAAAACGTAACCTTAGCATAGCGACTCAACAGCACCACCTTGTGCCAACGTATTAGTTTTAAATCTTGGGAATAAATCTTAATTTCTCTTTTCTTTTCTCCCTGTTACTAACTTCTAATTTGACTTGTTTGCTTAAGACTTGGCCAGGGAAGATCACGAATAGAGCGAAATGTCACAATTGAACAGATGTATGAAACTTGAGAACCACATTCAAACTGTTTATCATTTACCCTCTATTGTGAAATCCTACCCCAGGTTAAAGCAGGTGCAATGAGAAGATAGACATCGGCAAAATTTTTAAACACGCGAGACACGCTGACCAGCGCATGTGTGTAAAATCCTGCCATTCAGGGACAAGCACTGTCATTGCTGTTGTTTTCCTCCATCAAGGAGAAAATTGGAATAGCAATAACAGTCTTATTACAAAAGAGAAAACTCGCCACAATCCTCTGATTAGAAGCGCCCTTCTAAATCAGACTTAACAAAGCGAAGAGAATCTGCTATTAAAAGAGAGATCGGTCTAGTGTTATTGTCCCTGTGTACTCATTCTGTTAGTGTGCTTTTCTTTCTGTTTCCCAACAGTGCTGCCTCTACGTGGCGCAATTTCTACGCAGAAGCTGCAAATTACACGCACCCCACCACAGAGGACCACAGAAACAGAATCACACTCAACACTAGCATACACTACACTGTGCACATTCACACCCCTGTTGTTTTGTTTGTGTTTTTGTTTTGCTTTGTTTCCCATCCAAGGTCTGTGTCAGTTCGGTCCAAGATCCCATCACCGCCAGAACATGTATCACCAGCCAGAACATGTCGGTCACTGGGAAGGACTGGAAATGTGGCTAAGTGCTACAACAAACAGCATCCTCCCTAAAGCTGCTGAAGCACTCCAACATCAGACACAGGACCAACTAGATGACAACATCACAAGCATCATGAGACAAGACCCAAGTCAAAACTACAATCACAAAGAATTAGCCAAGATCACCTCAAGCTTAAGTCACACACTCATCGCCACCCTCAAACTGAGCGACAAGTACGCCGCACAACGCCAGCAGGAGCTGACAAGCGCACAACGACGCATAGAGCAGCTGGAACGTGAAGCTCAGGTACGACGGGAAGGGACCGATGAGGTGGAGCAAGGCGCCGATGAGGAAATCAACAGGCTAAAAGAAACTCTAGAAGCTACCAGCCACGAAATGCAGCAACTCAAAGAGGACTTCGCTGATTGTGCAGACAAGCTACAGTATGCAGAGAAGCTACTAGAGAAGGCAAAGACTGACTTCAGGGACAAAACAGCAGAATCAAGGCCCTCAAGCTCATTTGGCTGAATCAAGAAACGAGATCAGCCGCCTAACACAACAGCTCGACTACGCCACAGAGGAGTCTGAAAGTTTCAAGAGGAACTCAAGCACGCCACGAACCACGCCAGGAGCCGTCAAGGACAGGACGTGCACCAACCGCACCCCTGCCAAGCAGGACCAAGTCACCTGTGCCTGGACTGACACGTGAACATAAGACAGAGGGGTGATGTTAAAACAGTCACCAGCGCCTGAAGAACTTTATATCACGACAGAACCAGAAGAATCTGCTGCAGCCAGCCGCAGATCGTCGCACAGCTTGGACCTAAAAGACCTTGACAAGCTCGCCCAAACGTTGGCAAATTCAACCCCAGCGTGCCAAACAGCCAAACGGTCCAAGCGTATCTGCAAGATATTGATTTCCATCTGAAATGCGACCTAACGTTACGGACAAAGATAAACTCTATTTACTCCGAACGACATCCAGCCCTGAAGTACGCAGCTTCCTGGACCGGCAGCCTGTTAACACAAAGACTGATTACCAACGGCCGCGAAAAGCCCTTATTAAAGAGTTCGCCGACCCTGAGTCCGATCAAGGCTTAGTGGCTGCCCTGGAGACGAGACAAGGACGCCACGACACTCCTCAAGCTTACTATAGTCGACTCAGACAAGCATATTTTGGAACGCAATGATTCTGACATGGAAGATGAACTGAACTTTAAAACTCTCTTCCTCAGGAATCTTCATCCTGGCATAAGCCACCATCTTGGCGCTCTCGCATGTCCACGAACGATGAACACTCAGCAGTTGCGAGACTTGGTGCAAAAGGCCTACTACAAACAAAAGATGGCCTCAGAAAAGAGCGCAAAACCCCAGCAGTTCTTGATTTCAACACGCAACACCATGAACTGGCTCTAGAGGGCACCCAACGCCAAGACAGCGCTAAGCCACCACACAGAGAATGGAATGCACTCCAACAGAGAACGAGACTCACACGCTGACACCCGACCTGAACAGAGGTATGACCGATGGGATGGACCGCGTGGACGCCAACGCTCACCTGGACGACACTGGGAGAAGTGGTCTCATGAGAATCAGTGGGAAAAGGAAGACGAACCAGAGTCAGCCTGACTAGCTGTCAGACGGAACGGCAGTGACAAGCTGAACAAATCAGCCCCAGAAAACAGCACCGCTTCACCTTGCTCTCAGAGAACAGTAAACACCCTAACTTCAGATGGACATGAAACCCCACCTGAAAACCCAGCAACAGAGTTAAACACTAACTCAACACCCAATACTCCAAATCACAGCAGCGTCCAACAAACACCTGCTGATGAAACTCCAAGTTCCTGAAAGTGCTGTCTCAGTCACCTGCCATTCCTCCGGAGAACACCAGATCAGGTCTGACATCCTAAACGCTTTCCTCCCAAACTCCAGCCCCTCAAATGACCAAAACGATGCCCTCACCACAGCAGGTGCATCACATGAAGAGTCCTGGACCTTTCATGCCCTCCCACCCAACCCTACAGTGGCAGCAGTAACCCGCCGCCAGCACGCCACTGGCGAGCACACCCTGCCCTCCTGCATTACCATACCACCTCAGTTCGCTGCTGACGATCTCCTCACCCTCACATGCGGATTCGTCACTACGAACCATGACAGCTCACATGTCAAAACCATGATAACACATCCTCCGAGCTCCGCAAGCTCCACTCTGTCGACTACATGCTGCATCTGCAAGACGGTGTCCACACGTATGTCCCTGAGCCACTCACTGCGCCACAGCTCGTAGTACCTCACGGCCAGAGGGGAGTACGCTGGACACACGCACACGATGCACCATGATGGGTTGCCAGTGCCAACCGGCAAATCCAAACCACCGACAGGAAAAGGGGAAGATCCGACCCACTGACACAGACCGACAACCATATGCACCACACAAGCATAATATTGTCATTTTAGGAAAACATATAGCAACCATGCTTAGACACAACCCATATTCTCTCCTCCGCAGCACTGCTAGGACCAATCTAGTAGAGAGGAGTTACTCTCAATTTTTTTTCATTATTATATAATTTTTTTATTAATTTTTTTTTTTTTTTTTTTATTTTTAGTTTAATTTTTTTTTTATTTACTTTATCGCTTGGTTTCTTTATCTCGTGTCTCACTTTGTGTTTCCTTTCCTCTTTCACTTTGAACCCCTTAACCAAACCTTGAATCCAGGTCCTGAAATTGAGATCGACTGGCCAGTAAAGTCGCTGTAATTGCTGTGAGAACCGTTGTCGACCGATCGAGGCCACCCGCCAAAATCATGAGCGACATGATACGATGTAAGTTCCTCGATTGACAACGTAGCCATGAATAGGATTCCGTGCTACGATACCTCTTAGCCTTGTTCAAAGCGTTGTAACTTCGGCCACTGCGGGCCCCGCTAGTCTCATCCAAACCCATCTCGCCTTTCCGGTGGCGCTATTCCCATATACGCAAACCCGGAAACAGGTGACTTAGTTGTCTTTTCAGTTTGCCCATTATCGACGTTAATAATGTTTACCGGCTCAAAGACGTTGTGAATGTGGGATTACGGCAAGGGAAAACCTATGTAAAAATCCAAACTCCTAAAGTCGCTGCGTATTACGAGAACAACGAACAGTTGTATCTGGCCCCAAACTCAAAGATGGGCACGCTCACTTAGGACATTCACTCCCCCTACCCGAGTAAACTCTGCGTACGCGATAATACCAAGGGCATCTGCGGTTTAGAATCCATTAAACCCGACACTAGCTGCCCCGCCGAAGCAACACCACGTTCTCAAGTTGAGGTAACGCAAGCCGAAATCATCAGAAACCGATGGCTGGTCAACACCCCAGCACGACAGCTACCCTCACATGCGATTAACACGACACCGCGCCGCATTAATTTGCCCAACCAAACGTTATGGATCACTGTCCCGAAGGGCGCGATCCTCCATATTGACGAGTTAGCATTGTATCACCTCACCGACGATGAATATCAGGTTGAAAACGAAATCTCTTATTGAATTGACACCGGCTGACAGCGCTAGAAGCTATCGCTCGCCTTCCGCCCGCCGGCGCGCCAATTATTCGGTCCTGGTCTGCCGCTGACACGGCGCTTTGTATCTCTACTATCGTAGGATATGTTGTGACTTTGACACTGGCCTTCCTCCTACACAAGAGTGAACGCTGCTCAAGAGTCTCCCAACAAATGCACGTCAGGCGTCCCTCGCCTTTTCGACGTGGTAATCCCGACCTACAACCCGAACCCGAGAATTTCGACCAACCTGACTGAGATCATGCCTATACCGCCTCGTCGAGCCCCTGACAATTAAACAGTCAAAATGACCCAATTGTCAATAATGATAAACAATGCATCCCTATGTCTTCTCAAGTTTCTAACCTGTTCCTTCCCAAATTACCCTGCACCAGGAGTCAGTGATAGGAATGATGTTTGTGTCTTGTATGTGCCTGTTCTTCCTGCCTCTTGTTCCAGGGCCTTGACGAGGTTCCATCAGGAACATCACCAAGCCCAAGGGGATATGTAACGTATATCGGCAGGAATTCAACTGGCTCTACGTCACCTAAAGAATCAGCAGCCTCTAAAAGCCCTCCTCCCCTCAGCGCAAAAGCGCGTTTTCTTCATCACAGAACAAAGAGAAGTGGCCACTAGAAGATTTCCAAGAGACACATTCATTTCATGATAATAATTCATCTACACAAGAAACATGTGGATATTAATTGTTGTACTCTTTCTCTCATATGCTTGTGGAATATGAATTATTTAGGAAAACGTGGGCTGATCTCTAATCGTGCTTTAACCTGGAATGTGTAGGTTGCAGTGTTTAGACTTTTATGAATGGTTGCAAAATTGTATGAATCAATAAGATAACGAATGTGGTGATATTATAAATGTGTAAACCTGGTAAGAGTTTTAATACAGGGTAAAACAAGTTATTTGTCGTCACATGAAAGATGCCTTGCAAAAACAGCCGTGCAGGTGGGCTCCGCCTGCACGACGCCTGATTGGACCAGCCGCCTGTGGGCGATGTCTAAAGTTGGTCTGTTTAAAATGACGCCGACGGCGCGCCCTCTCTTCTCTTCTGGCTCTTGACTCTCTGACATGGCTTGAACATCTCTGAAACTCCGCCGGCTGCGCCTCCAACGCGCCGTCCGCTGGACTCTCACCTTGAAAACCAACCATTTATGAAGTCTAGGACCGTGCCAATGCCGTAAACACCACGAGCAACGACTGCAGAGGAGAGCTTTCCGGTGACGCCACGCAGCAGAGGTTCTCCGAAGGAGCACGAACCGACCACGTGACATCCGAAACAAAGAACTGAACTCACGCGACAAAACGAAACCAAAAAGCAACAGCCTGCTTCAACAAAAGACAGCAAGTATAACAAACAAAGCGTTTTATCCTGACTAAACTGGTAAATTCGATCTGAATGCAGTAACAAAGCATATGTATTTGTTCGTGATCTTTTCCTGGTTAGTCAAGTTATGAAATCGAAAGAATGGTATTCTTTCAACAGTTAACCTCAAATCTCTCATATGCATGTGTATGTTTGTGTATTATCAGTTAATCCATTTATGTTAGAATAGCAGTATCACGAATAAACCTTGTTCGCATTTTATAAAGAATTGTCTCTGGAATGTGATTTTAAGTATTTTCATCATTATTTGCCCAAAGATAACGCAACCTAGCTCGAACATGATTAATTATTAATTTCGTTTTATTGTTACTGGGGCCACGGGCAATAGAAGCGAGATTTAATAGATATACTGATGTAGTATTCGCTGGCCGAGTACTCAAAGTATAAATCGTTAAATATTAATATTACGTTGATCAAGCAACATTGAATATTTAATAACTAATTCCCGGAGCTGAAACAATAGCTCCATATTAAACTGGTTTCTTTACAGCTGCTAACGCAATGCTCTACCACTGAGCCACAGGAACTTTTATAGAGTAAACTCATATCTCACACAAGCTATTAAGCAAACCAATTCTCAGTTTTATGTTATTCTAAAAATGCATCTATGAAACTGTGATTAATAGCATTACAATAATCATAATTCCTTACATTTATATAGCACTTCTCTGGGTACTCAAAGTGCTTTACATAGAAGGGGGGAATCTTCTCATCCACCACCAATGTGCAGCCTCCACCTGGATGATGCGACGGCAGCCATATTGCGCCAGACCGCCCATCACACACCAGCTTATTGGTGGAGAGTCCCCATCACTATACAGGGGCATTAGGACCCTCACAGACGCAGAGTGAGCAGCTCCTGCTGGCCTCACTAACACCTCTTCCTGCAGCAACCTAGTTTTCCCAGGAGGTCTCCCATCCAGGTACTAACCAGGCTCAGCCCTGCTTAGCTTCAGTGGGCAACCAGTCTTGGGCTGCAGGGTGATATGGCTGCCGACATAAGTCAAAGCATGACTTTGGTTCTATTTACTTTTGGTCTTTTTCTAATTTTTTGACAGCTAAATAACTCTTGTGTTTGGCCACTTTAACAAGTTAAGAATTGCTCTGTTAAGTCTTTAATTAAAGTCATAAACCCTTTGTAATACTTATAATCTGCTCTATTCAGTCTTTTCAATCATCTGATTTTGTTTGGTGTGGTCACTTGCTATGTGTCCTTTGTACCTTAGGCGGGCCCATGACACGATGCCATGGACGCTAAATAGATAGTTCACACAAAAATGAAAGGCACCGGTTATTTACATTAAGTGTAAATGTGATAGATGCTATTTACACTAAGTGCAAAAGCTATAGATTCTATTTACACAATGTTAAAATAGCAAGATTTTCTGCTATTTATACTACTTCTTGCAAACAGTTTATCTGCACCTCAGTATTGTAGTAATTATAAAACAGTACACATTAATAATGTATTGAGTGTAAACTATAGTTTTAATGAAAATTATTAAATGTAAGTCACCTTATTGGGACAATAAAGCCCTCTCTACACCTACCCTAAACCTACCCGATACTTTATTTGCAACTTTTTTATTATTTCCTTCATTTTTTATTGAAAATAATTGCCTTTCCGATGTGCTATGACATTTGAAAAGGGATCTTTTTTTTTTTTTTTTGCAAAAGGCGGATTTGAACTCGGGTTGATCGCGTTAAAAAGCACACAACTTTCCATCTGCACCACTGAAACTGATGCTAAATGAACACATTTTTTTCAGTTTTGACAAACTCAAGCACACTTTAGTGGGCGGAGTTAGTGTAAATAGCCTTTGCCAACAAGGTGGGCTATTTGCACATAGTTACAAAAATTCAGTTTGAAAAATGCTAGTAAACTGTTTTTGTTAGCCATTGACTACCATAGTCTGAGAAAAAAAATACAATGGACGTCAGAAGGGACCAGAAAGTTTTTGGTTATTTGAAACATATTTTATGTTCAGCAAGTATATGGTGACCAATGTAGGTGACCAAATTTGGACATTTTTGGGTGAACATATTTTAAATTGTGACATTTTTGGGTCGACTATCTCTTTAATGTAGTTTCTACTGTAGGACAGGGGTGTCCAATCCTGCTTCTAGGGGGCGAGTGTCCTAGCTTCTACTTACTCCAGCACACTTCCTTGCAAATTTCAGGTTATCCTGAAGATTTTGATTAGCTGGTTCAGTTGTGTTTAATTAGAACGGGAGCTAAATTCTTATAGCAGTTGTTAATTATATTCTGTCTTGGCAAATTGGTAGCTAATTGTTATGAAATTGCATTATTTATTTTTCACATGATTTGCTTATGCCCATCATTAGGTTTAGGAGTGGACTTTCATGTACAAATCTCAAGGAACAAATTCATGAGAAATCAGCACCTCGTACATTATAAAAAAGCAGGGTTATTTTTTCAGCCCAAACACTAAGTTGAGACTGTTGAGTAAGGGAGCTAGGTTAATTAGTCCCTATTTAGGTTAATAATAATTCACAATCAGTAGCCCAATGGTGCTGGGTTGGGAATGCGGACTTGGAAGAGAGAAAAACAGAGAGCAAAGAGACATTTTAAACTGACTGCAGTGAGAAGTGTGTTCTTTTAAAAATAGAGGGTTTTGCCTGAGCATTTTCTTTTACACCAGAATAACTCAAGCAGTGACCAGTGACTGTGAATGGGAACTTAAAAAGCCAGAAAGGCATTTGAAAGTGCTTGGTTGTCAAAATGACCTAAACTTTATTGTTTTTGACCCAAACAGAGGTGGACAAAGTACACAACTTCAATACTTGAGTGAAAGTACAGATACTACTTGTCAAATACTACTCCACTACAAGTGAAAGTTGTAAAGACAGGTTTTTACTTAAGTAAAGGTAAAGACAGGTTTTTACTTAAGAAAGTACCTGCTTTATAATACATTGTTTTATAGTCACATTGTTGTATACATACAATATCTTATGTCACGAATGCTACCTACTGAATACACTGATTAGCTTATATTATCTTTGGAATAAAACCTTTTTATGTTGCCATACCAATGGAAATGGAACAACTGAATGAATATAATCATCTTTATTTTTTATTTAACACTACATCTACATTTAACTAATTGTAATACTTATTTAAAAGCTACAACGTTGTTTTTCAAAGAGATGTTGATATAGTTCATTTTAGGCAAAAAAAAGCAAACATTGAAAAGAAAACAACTATTTAGTATTTTCAGAAAGCTGGAACATACTCTCTCAGTATGGCTCAGTATGGCAGGTTGCACATCAACTTTGCCATCAACTGAGCAGCGTTCATAAAATACTCAGAAATCAGTGAACAGTGTACATGCGAGTTCACACAGAATAAAACTTTACATTGTCTTTGTCATATAGATCAAGGTGTAGGTATTTTTTATTTAACGTATGCCGATCATTTATCTTCTATGATCTTTGATCGGCCTAAATAATGCAAACAGTTGTCTCTTTAAAATCAATGTTGTGAACACACAGATGATCACACCACACTATAAATATGTGCCTTTTTCTTGTATTATCTTATTTGCCTTTTTAGAGCACTTTTAGCTGTGCAGTAGCACAGATGCTTACATTAGTTTAGGGGGAAGGTCCCGAGGTTGCCAGATTTGCATTAAAAATCAGCCAAATATCCATTCAAATCCAGGCGAAAAACTGCAGGCTTAGAAATACTTTAAGACTGGAAGGTCTTGGCAGATTGCAGGCTGGATTTTCGCAGAAGAAAAGGGATCAGTGAATCTGAAAATGCGCACTCTTACAACAACTTTCTACTTGTGTACCTTGATATAAATGCAGCGGAGTAAAAAGTACAATATTGTATTTCAAATGTAGTGAAGATGAAGTAGCAAGTTTCCAGAAAAAGTAATACTCAAGTAAAGTATAGATACTCAAAATGTGTACGTAAGTACAGTACTCAAGTAAATGTACTTTGTTACTGTCCACCTCTGGACCTAAATCATCGTCAGTGTTCATTTACATTTAGACATTTACATATAGTCATTTTGCAGACGCTTTTATCCAAAGTGACTTGCAATTGGGGAATACATAAAGTGATTAATCTTGAAGAGGCAAACAGACAGAGGAAGTGCCCCTAACACCAAGTCTCAGGCATTGTTCAAATAAATACAAGCTAGTAAGCTAGTGTTCATGTAATGATTGACATCCTCATCAGAATGCAGCATATGTTAATGTTAATGTAATATTCAGCTGAAATTAATATTAAGTCATAAATAAACCACATTTTTAAGCAGCTGACAATGAGTTTAGACTGCCTAATTCGTATGAATAACATTTTTCCAGTCCAAATGACTTTTGACTTTAATTCCAACTCACACATAGCTTTCATGTCACAATACATTCATTGCAGATGTTTCAAATGTTGAGATCAAACTTATTTTCCACAGTATCAAATATCAGTGTAATGTAAAAGCCTTGCTCTGACTGATTGTAAGTTTTTAAACAATTAATTAAAACTGTCATGAAATGAATGGGAAAATCTGGTAAAAACTACAGAATTTTGGCATTTTGTGCTCATGTTACTTTTTCCCAGTGGTCTGTTTTGTCTCACTTTATTTTGTAAATGCTGGCTTTTTGTTTTCATTATGGAATCGGATGAATGTTTACATACATTTTTTGATTGGGGCTGTCTGTCTGGAAATGTCCCTGGGCACAGAGTTTTTTTTTTACTGCATTAGTCTGTGGCGCATTGATCCCATGCCCAAATAACTCTCCTTCGGTTATTTTGACAGGCCCGTGAGCTCTGCGGATGGTCTTTATGGTGACATGCCTTCACGTGTGCTCATTAGCTCAGGGTTTCTGTAATTCATCTCATCCACCTCAACAGCACTCTCACTTTCCAGGGAAATTGTCCAGTCCTAATGGTTCACACATGCCACTTGTTAAATGGAGCAGCTGAAAGAGAAGGAAAATGAATCTCAGACTAGCCTCCTGCTCTTTTTTTCCTCCTTCTCTTGTCCCCACTAAACAACAGATTTCTCCAATGTCCATTGTCACTTGTTGCTTGTGTGTCCTCGACTCTGCGCTTGGCAAGACCTTGACTGTGGGTTGGACATTCCAGAAAATATCACTCTAAATTAGACAGTGTAACAAGTGACAGGTCAGAGGCGAGAGTAGATCCACTAGCAGCTTTATTGTACAAGGTCAAACAGGCAAATATCAAGCAGAGGTATCGAGGGCAACGTAGAAAAGGCAGAGTCGAAATCAGAGGCAGAGCAATGGGTCAGGGCAGGCGGCAGACAGAGAGGATTACCATAAAACAGGCGAGGTCAGAGAGGCAGGCAGCAAACGATCAGAAGAGGAGGTCAACAGTCCAGGTAGTGCACGGAAAGACAAACTGGGAAATACGCTCGAAAATATAGCCAGGGGGAAACAAGACTTCGCACTGGGTGAGTGTTGGTGTGCTGCTTTTATGTGAGTGAGTGAATGAGGTGCAGGTGTGGTGAGGCAATCAGGGTTGATGAGTGAATGGTGACAGCTGTGTGATTGGTGTAATGGTGGACGGGAATGTGTATGTGCAGTGCATGATGGGAGATGTAGTCCATGGGTGATGTGCAGTTGTAGTGAGTGGTAACCAGATTCATGACAGAGCCCCCCCCCCCCAAAGAGCGGCTTCCAGACGCTTCACACACACACGGCACAATCCAGGAGGGCGGTGGAGCGGAGGTGGAACCGGGGGAGGGAATGGAGGGCCAGGTCCATGTGGGGCCAATGAGACAGGAGCCCACCAGGGCAGGGCGGACGAGACAGCAGGGATGTGAAGGGATACTGGGTAGACCGCTGTGACGTGAGGTGACTCTGGCAGGTCAGCGGAGGCGTGAGGTGACTCTGGCAGGTCAGCGGAGGCGTGAGGTGACTCTGGCAGGTCGACGGAGACGTGGAGTGACTCTGGCATGTCGACGGAGACGTGGAGTGACTCTGGCAGGTCGACGGAGACGTGGAGTGACTCTGGCAGGTCGACGGAGACGTGGAGTGACTCTGGCAGGTCAAGCGCCCACCAGGGCGGAGCAGACGTGACAGGCGCCCTCCAGGCCGGAGCAGACGAGACAGACGCCCACAAGGGCGGAGCAGACGTGACAGGCGCCCTCCAGGGCGGAACAGACGAGACAGACGCCCACCAGGGCGGAGCAGACGGGACAGACGCCCACCAGGGTGGAGCAGACGGGACAGACGCCTACACAAGGCGGAGCAGACGGGACAGACGCCCACCAGGGCGGAGCAGACGAGACAGACGCCACCAGGGCGGAGCAGACGAGACAGGCGCCCTCCAGGGCGGCGCAGAGATCCCTGGCCGAGACTGGGACCTAGAGGAAACAGAGACACAAGAGGCAGAGAGAGCACATTTGGTTTCAGGAACCGAGGCAGGAGTTTAAGGCCATGGTAGATCCGGGGACTCGGGCAGCCATGATGGATCAGGGGACCTCATGGGCCATGGCGGGTCCGGGGTCTCCGTGAGCAATGGAGGGAGCTCCTCCATGAAAGTTCTTGGTGAACTCCACTACCACGAGGGGCACTCTGGAAGCGCTGAATCTCAGTGGCGCACGGGCGGCTCTGACTCTCTTGGGCACTCAGGTGGCTCTGACTCTCTTGGCGCCGGTAGAACTGGACGGAACCAGCGGAGGCATTGTTGAGCTGGGCGGGACCAGCGGAGACGGCGAGAGCTGGGCGGGACCAGCGGCGGGCGAGCTGGGCGGGACCAGCGGAGACGGGAGAGCTGGGCGGGACCAGCGGAGACGAAGGAGAGCTGGGCGGGACCAGCGGAGACGAAGGAGAGCTGGGCGGGACCAGCGGAGACGAAGGAGAGCTGGGCGGGACCAGCGGAGACGAAGGAGAGCTGGACTCTGTGAGCTCCTGGATCGGAGCGGCCTCTGGAGCGAACTCTGTGAGCTCCTGGATCGGAGCGCCTCTGAGCGAACTCTGTGAGCTCCTGGATCGGAGCGGCCTCTGGAGCGGACTCTGCGAGCTCCTGGGACGGAGCGGGCTCTGGAGCGGACTCTGCGAGCTCCTGGGACGGAGCGGGCTCTGGAGCGGACTCTGCGAGCTCCTGGGACGGAGCGGGCTCTGGAGCGGACTCTGCGAGCTCCTGGGACGGAGCGGGCTCTGGAGCGGACTCTGCGAGCTCCTGGGACGGAGCGGGCTCTGCAAGCTCCTGCGTGGCACCCACCATAAAAGGAGAGCCACTCAGCTGTAGTGCGGTATCCATATACCTCTCCAACGTCCAGTTAGGATCATGCAGTGGCATGATTGAGTGAAGAGGTTCAGATATGCCCCCATGAAAAAATATTATTAAGCAGATTTTGTCATGATGAGTCAGGTGTGCCAGTTCGAGGAAGTCCACGACATAGTCCTCAATGGACCTTGTACCCTGGTGGAGTAACATCAACCTTACTGCTGGATTCATCCTTGGCGAAGTCTTCTGTAACAAGTGACAGGTCAGAGGCGAGAGCAGATCCACTAGCAGCTTTATTGTACAAGGTCAAACAGGCAAATATCAAGCAGAGGTATCGAGGGCAACGAAAAGGCAGAGTCGAAATCAGAGGCAGAGCAATGGGTCAGGGCAGGCGGCAGACAGAGAGGATTACCCAGAAACAGGCGAGGTCAGAGAGGCAGGCAGCAAACGATCAGAAGAGGAGGTCAACAGTCCAGGTAGTGCACGGAAAGACAAACTGGGAAATACGCTCGGAAATGTAGCCAGGGGAAACAAGACTCTGCACTGGGTGAGTGTTGTGTGCTGCTTTTATGTGAGTGAGTGAATGAGGTGCAGGTGTGGTGAGGCAATCAGGGTTGATGAGTGAATGGTGACAGCTGTGTGATTGGTGTAATGGTGGACGGAATGTGTGTGTGCAGTGCATGATGGGAGATGTAGTCCATGGGTGATGTGCAGTTGTAGTGAGTGGTAACCAGATTCATGACAGACAGTCTTAATCGTATTTGGTACCAGAATCTGAAAGCAGAATCAGGGGCAGTCAGCACAGGGATAACTGTGGAAGTTAACTTCTCTCTCCAAAACCAGCCCGCATTTCCATTGACTTGAGAGCTGAATGATGACATAACTGTCTCCAGTATTAAATAAAACACCCACAAACAAACATAGTACATTGTGGAAGTGCCATGAAAGTGTGGTCTTTGATTTGGACTCAAGAGAGTCATTGTATAGATTTTAAAATCTTGTTAATTACTTATAAAGCCCTGAATGGCTTAGCTCCTCAGTATTTGAGCGAACTCTTATCGCATTATAGTCCTCCACGTCTGCTACGATCTCAAAACTCTGGCCATTTGATAATACCTAAAATATCAAAATCAACTGCCGGCGGCAGATCCTTTTTCTATTTAGCGCCCAAACTGTTGAACAATCTACCTAACTCTGTTTGGGAGGCAGACACACTTTGTCAGTTTAAATCTAGATTAAAGACCCATCTCTTTAACCTGGCGTACACTTAACACACTAATACTCTTCTAATATTCAAATCCGTTAAAGGATTGTTAGGCTGCATTAATTAGGTCAACCGGAACCGGGAACACTTCCCATAAAACACGATCTACTTGTTACATCGTAAGAAGAATGACATCTACGCTAGTATTAGTCTTTTGCTTTCTTATTCGAGGTCACCGTAGCCACCCGATCCTTATCCAGCCCAGATGATCACTGCGATCCCTCTTCTGATCTTGGTCTAGTTTTGGACTTTACCCTCTTCTGGTCTTGGTCTAGATTTGGACTTGATCCTCTTTTTGTTTTGATTTGGATTTGGCCCTCTTCTGGCCTTGGTCTAGATTAGGACTTGACACATTTCTGCTCTTAGTCTTGACTTGGATTCAACCCTCTTCTAGTCTTGATCTAGATTTGGACCTGACCCTATTCTGGTCTTGGTCTTAACTTGGACTTGACCATCTTTTAGTCTTGGTCTTGACTTGGATTAAACTCTCTTCTGGTCTCGGTCTTGACTTTGACTTCTTAATTTGTACTCGACCCTCTTCTGGTCTTGGTCTTGACTTGGACTCAGCTATCTTGTATTCTGGACATGGACTGGTCTCTATTACAAAGCTTCATCACAATCTTTGGTTATAAGTTTCACTCATACGTCTTAGCATGTTTTAACTCTTTCCTTGCCAGTTTTTTGCCACAAACAGCATTTTTGATCATTTTCAAAAAGATGAATGACCCCCAGAGTATTTTATTGTATGAATATCTGAACATGCAATATGCCAAAACAAAGAACACAGCATCTGCTTAAAAAAATGCGCCACTTCATGCAGTATTTTTTATCAACACTACATGTTTTTGTAAAATACATGGTCTGGTTCAGATTCAGAACAATCATGGCAATGGCAATGGCAATTTTATTTATATAGCACTATTTACTACAACCAGAGTTGACCAATGTGTTTTACAATAGAATAACTAAACACAGCAGTAACATAAAAAAATAAAAAATTAAACAGAAATACATTTTAACATGCAACAAAATCATCATAACATGCAAAAAACATAAAACATAGTGCTTCAACCAGGATAAAAGCCTTATCGAACAGATAGGTTTTAATTTAGACTTAAAAATAGAAGATGCCATTCTAATAAACAAGGGCAAATCATTCCAGAGTCTTGGCGCAGTTATAGCAAAGCGCGATCACCCCTGCACTTCCGCCTGCCTTGAAATAAACAAGAGTCTTCGTTAGAGGACCAAGAGACCTGGTTACATTATGCTCAATCAATAAGTCAGAGATATATGAAGGAGCCATACCATTTAGTGACTTGTAGACAATAAGTAAAATTTTTAAATCTACTCTGTACCGCACAGGCAGCCAATGTAAAGACTGTAGAACGGGAGTAATATGATCCCGTTTATGACTCCTGGTCAAAAGTCTAGCTGCCGCATTTTGAACCAGTTGTAATCGGGATAAAGCTGTTTGACTAATCCCAGTATAGAGTGAGTTACAGTAATCTAGTTTAGAAGTAATAAAAGCATGAATCACTTTCTCAAGATTTTTAAAAGAAAGAAAAGACTTAGCTTTAGACAGGAGCCGCAACTGAAAAAAAGATGATTTGACCACAGAATTTATCTGCCTATCAAACTTCAAATGTTCATCAAATACCACAACCAAGTATTTCACATAATGCTTAACACATGAGGATAACCAACCAAGATTTGGTTCGGCAGCACTCATGGAATCTGAAGGTTTAAAAACAATAATTTATGTTTTTTCTCGTTAAAATTCAGAAAGTTTAGCGACAACCATGCCTTTACATCTGCCAAACATGCCCAGAGAGCATCTAATCCATCCGATTTTCGTTTTATAGGCAGATAAACTTGAGTATAACAATGGAACGACAGCCCATACTTTCTAAAAATGGAACCAAGTGGAAGCATATATAAAGAAAAAAGGATGGGAGCCAAAATGGATCCTTGGGGAACCCCACAGGTTAATACAGAATTTCTAGAAGTAAGGTCTCCCATCTTAACCGAAAAAGTCCTATTGGTAAGATAAGATTTAAACCACTCCAGTGCACTACCTGCAATACCAGCACAACGTTCTAAATGATTAATAAGGACAGCATGATCAACAGTATCAAATGCGGCAGTAAGATCTAAAAGCACAAGAACAGCGTAGTTCCCCGAGTCACACGTTAGTAGTATATCATTAAAAACCTTCAACAATGCAGTCTCGGTGGAGTGATATTTTCTAAAACCAGACTGAAAAACCTCAAAGATCAAATTGTCAGCTAGAAATGTCTGTAATTGGTCAAGAACAGTTTTCTGTATGAAATCCCAGTTGAAGCTGAGGCTCCCGATGAAGTCGCAGGAAGCGCTTTAGCTTAATAGCTAGGCCGCCCCATCTTCCACGCCGTCTCCTGCGCCTTCTTGCCGGTAGGGAACACGGCCAACGGCGTAAACAGTCAGGTATCGACAACAATAAGGGAGGTGGAGCATAATGAGGACTGCTCATCGCTTGATAAAGTAGCTTATTTGAGATTTCTTCCAAGTTTAAAAGAGAGAGTCGATCATAAATTAAGACTGATGAAGCACACTGCAATAAACATAACATAAAACAAGTTAACACAGACAAACTAAGCACTGCACTGAGTGACAGACGGCAAGCCACCCACAACGGCACCATCTTCCCAGAACATACATGGAATAGATCGCTTCCATCAACACATCCAAAGCTTGCACAGTCCTAAACCGCTTCCTGGGGGATCATTTTATTCAGTAACATTAGACTGTTTTTATTTATATGCTATGTAATGCTTGATGATGCCGTTATTTCACATAATCATCTACTTAAATACGTGATCACTTGTTTCTGCCGTGCTTTAAACCAGATGTTCAATCCTCTTTTAGAAGATGTGTCATAGCACCTCTCACTGTACACCACATAGAAAGCCATACAATTCTGTTGATGGCAGGAAAAGAGTTAATATCTAAAGTAATTTGATTTAGTCTTTATTACACTTCAAAAGGTTTGGATGAAACAGTACGAATAAGAATCCAAGAACATTATGTCAAATATGTCCCTATTCCTGTCAGAGAGTCACAGTCACAGTCTCCGCCGTAAACCGCAATCACCAGATCCCAGTCACCTGAGTTCTGATCACCTGCACATGCTGTCCCTCATCAACACTCCTATAAACTCCACACACTCTCTGACACTCATCATCCGGTCTACGGTTCACTATACGGATCCATACCAGACTCCCTACACACTTACCTGTGTTTGCTTACCCCCTAGACTCTACAGTGATTCTCCAAAGGATATTCCAGGACTCCCGTGTTGCCACCAATCCTCCAGTGTTGATACCCACTCTCCTGAGCACCCAGACTCCACTCTCCTGTGAACGAGAAGGATATCAGTTCCTGCACCGTGCACCTGCATATTACCATCCCACTTAATAAACATTCCTGTGTTTTAAACTTACCTATCATTGTGACAACTCTATTGTCAAAGTTTAATGTATCAGTATGTCTGTGAACTCACTTAAAGTTTAAAAAAATTTTACCTTACACATTTATCAGTAATGATAAATTGTTTATTGCTGTAACATATTATTATGCACATGAACCTCCTGACACCTTTTGGTTTCTTTAATCGTGTGTAAAACACTTCAACTCAATCCCTTCCGCGACCCTCGCCAATTGCATCTATAGAACCAAATCAGTTTACTCTTTACTTCACAATGCCTTGCATTATTTCAACAAGGAATTTTTGAAATGGATGTTCAAACTAAATTTGTAGAAGAACATGCTAATGTAAATCACAATCACTATGATAAACCAGTCAATTATAAACAACTGCTTAGACCTTCCAGCAATTCTTCCAGTAATTCTATGTTAGGGAACCTAGATAAAAAACATATACATACACACACATATACATATATATATATATATATATATATATGGTGCATCTCAATAAATTAGAATGTCGTGGAAAAGTTCATTTATTTCAGTAATTCAACTCAAATTGTGAAACTCATGTATTAAATAAATCCCATGCGCACAGACTGAAGTGGTTTAAGTCTTTGGTTATTTTAATTGATTTTGGCTCACATAAAAAAAAAAAATTAAAAATAGTGAATTTTGGCCTTCTGGAAAGTATGTTAATTTACTGTATATTTACTCAATAATTGGTAGGGGCTCCTTTTGCTTTAATTACTGGCTCAATTCGACCTGGTATGGAGGTGATCAGTTTGTGGCACTGCTGAGGTGGTATGGGAGCCCAGGTTTCTTTGACATTTTTTGGTCTCTTGTTTCTCATTTTCCTCTTGACAGTACCCCATAGATTCTCTATGGGGTTCAGGTATGGTGAGTTTGCTGGCCAGTCAAGCACACCAACACCATGGTCTTTTAACCAACAATTGGTTGCTTTTGGTGCATTTGGCAGTGTGGGCAAGTGCCAAATCCTGCTGGAATATGAAATCAGCAACTTTAAAAAGCTGGTCAGCAGAAGGAAGCATGAAGTTCTCCCAAATATCTTGGTAAATGGGTGCAGTGACGTTGGTTTTCAAAAAACACAATTGACCATCACCAGCAGATGACATTGCACCGCAAATCATCACAGACTGTGGAAACTTAACACTGGACTTCAAGCAACTTGTGCTATGAGCTTCCACCTTCCTCCAGACTCTAGGACCTTGGTTTCAAATACAAAACTTGCTCTCATCTGAAAAGAGGACTTTGGACCACTGGGCAACAGTCCAGTTCTTCTTCTCATTAGCCCAGGTAAGACACCTCTGACGACAACTGTAGCCAAATTCCTTGACACGCCTGTGTGTGGTGGCTCTTGATGCCTTGACCCCAGCCTCAGTGCATTCCTTGTGAAGTTAACCCAAATTCTTGAATCGAGTTTGCTTGACAATCCTCATAAGGCTGCAGTTCTCTCGGTTGGTTGTGCATCTTTTTCTTCCACACTTTTTCCTTCCACTCAACTTCCACTCCACTCAACTTTCTGTTAACATGCTAGGATACAGCACTCTGTGAACAGCCAGCTTTTTTGGCAATGAATGTTTGTGGCTTACCCTCCTTGTGAAGGGTGTCAATGATTGTCTTCATGACAACTGTCAGATCATTAGTCTTCTCCATGATTGTGTAGCCTAGTGAACCAAACTGAGAGACCATTTTGAAGGCTCAGGAAACCTTTGCAGGTGTTTTAAGTTGATTAGCTGATTGGCATGTCACCATATTCTAATTTGTTGAGATAATGAATTGGTGAGTCTTTGTTAAATAAGAGCCAATATCATCACAATTAAAAGAACCAAAGACTTAAACTACTTCAGTCTGTGCATTGAATTTATTTAATACACGAGTTTCACAATTTGAGTTGAATTACTGAAATAAATTAACATTTCCACGGCATTCTAACTTATTGAGATGCACTTGTATATATACATATATTTACATGACATTTACATTTAGTAGACGCTTTTATCCAAAGAGACTTACAAATGAGGACAATAGAAGAAATCAAAATCAACAAAAGATCAACAACATGCAAGTCTTGGTTAGCCTAACGCAGTACACTTAGCACATTTATTTTTTGCAATTATTGCAAATTAATAGATGGTCAAGTGTGTGTGTTTTTTTTTATTATAAAACGAAGACAGATAGATAATATAGAATTATAATAGAGAGTGCTAGATTTAGAGGGTCAAATAAAGGTCAGTGAAGTCAGTGAAAGTGATTTTATGCCTCTTTGGGATGGCAGAATAAAGTGACGTTCACTTGCATAATGCAAGCTTCTAGAGGGCATATATGTCTGAAGTACTGAATTTAGGTGAAGGGGTGCAGTGCCAGAGGTGGTTTTGTAGGCAAACATGAAAGCCTTGAATTTTATGCGAGCAGCTATTGGTAGCCAATGCAAATTGATGAACAGAGGTGTGACGTGCATACTTTTTGGCTCAATAAATATTAACCTTGCAGCGGCATTTTGGATTAATTGTAGAAGTTTGATGGAATTGGCTGGAAGACCTGCCAAGGGAACATTGTAATAGTCATGTCTGGACAGAACAAGAGCTTGAACAAGGAGTTGAGTTGCATGGTCCGAAAGAAAGGGTCTGATCTTCTTAATATCGTGTAAAGCAAATACGCAGCACTGGGCATTTTTAGCAATGTGATCTCTGAAATTCAGAGAATCATCAATCACAACTCCAAGGTTTCTGGCTGTCTTTGAAGAAGTTATGGTAGATGTGCCTACCTGGAAGGTGAAATTGTGATGAAGTGAGGGGTTTGCTGGATCTACAAGCGGTTCTGTCTTAGCTAAGTTGAGTTGAAGGTGATGGTACTTCATTCAGCAATAGATGTCTGTTTATACTGAGATGAGAGTAGATATCGTCAGATCAGATTTATATATATAGATTATATATATTTTTAGTTTCATGACTGATAAAATTTGTGATATTTTTTTTTTGGGCTCAAGCTATTACTTTGAAGCTGTTTTGAAACAATTTGTATTGTATAAAGTGTTACATAAATAAATATGACTTGACCAGTCATTTATAAACAACTGCTTGGATCTTAAAACAATTCGTTCAGTGATCCTATGATAGGGATTCTGGAAATATCTCTCTACTTGGAGAACAACAAAACAAACAAACAATCATTTTGGCAATAGGAAAGCATATGTTGTCCAATTTACCCCATTGATTTATTTGGGATCTAGACAATACAATTAGGATACTTTTTAACTTGGTTTCTTTGCATTTTATAATGTATTTATAATTAATTATTTTAATCAATTAATGATTAATTATTTTATTAATTTGTATTAATTCATAATTTCTAACATAATTCAAATTAATGTAATGTGCAGGCTTCTAGATTAAATTATGGGTGACACTTTACAATAAGAGGTACATGAATAATAGAGGAAAAATGGAGATTAAAGTCAAAACATGAATTGAAATAACCTAATAAATCAATTGATGCTAAAGCGGTTGTAAGCGATATGTAAGTTCACACAATATAACTTATTTGTGAACGCTTATTCTTAAGCAGTCGATCATGGATCAAATCGATCCACCATGGCAACCAGGGAATATATTTGTGCTGTTTAATGAATTTGTGACGTTGTGTTTCCTCAGTGTATAACTGACGTGTCGCGGGTTTATTTTATATTATACATCTGTAAATGTTAAAAAGTCATGCAAATATAAAAATATATAAACAGACGGAGCGCAATATCTGAGCCAAATATGTTATTATAGCAGTAACTGTAAAGGGACTATTGTAATGGGTAAATAAAATGTGAGCTAATACAGTCCTATTTACTAAGCTCAGATGAGTTAATGCGTGTTTCTTATAGCAGTTGAAATGAAGTTTTAATTCAGTGATTTAAACTTTTGATTGAGTGATATTATTAATGCTTCAAAGAGCAATGTTTGATTGTAATGTTCTAATGCTAATTGTCCTAACTATAAAGGATACAGCTGTTATAAAACCAGAGAGAAAGGCTGCATGGCTATAATAATATGTGAGAGAGTCATTGGTAAGATAGCATTCCTATTGGTCAGTGAGGACCTCAGTTTAGCCTGACAGTTAGCCTGCACCAGGTTAGCTTTCCAGCATAAGTAGCCACAGTGACTGAGGTTGATCTTTATTCAATTTGCTTTATGGAACCAAATCATTTGACATTGAGTCAGACTATCTGAAATAAGCCTGGCCTATTTGATAAACTTGTTTTATGAAACAGGCCTCAAGGTGTTAGAAGTCAGAAGACACAAGTTAATTTATGATTTGTTGTCTCCACATCCTCGAGCTCCACTAACATTCCCTCAGTACTCAGCGGTGTAGCTGGCGTGTGCACCTGGTCAGACTCTTGAAGAAAGGCGGGCGATGGTACTTTCTGACCTTGTCCTCTGTCCAGGTTCCTCCATCGCGGCGTGCCAACCTCTTCTGTCACGGAACTCCAAGGAAGAAGAGGAGATTAGGATAATTAAAAAATAAACTCTTTTAATATTATAATCCACACAAATAGAAGGAAATAACTTAGGGCAGTAGCAACACACATAACATCAAACAATAACTGGCAACTGAAATTTGGAGAACATCTAGGTTACGTATGTAACCCCCGTTCCCTGATGGAGGGAACAGAGACGTTATGTCGTGACGACATATGGCAGATTTACCTGGAAGTGTAAAAGATCATCTCTGACTTTAAGAGAAAATGCCATAATTCCCTATTCCCTATTCCTGGCCTCAGGTGAAGTGAAACTCTGTCAGTTTAATAGGAAAGCTTAGAAGGGAGAGAGAGAGAGAGAGAGCAAGAAAAATAAATTGATGAGAAGCACATGGGCCACGTGCTCATATTTTACCCTCTGCGTGAAGCTGAGACACATGGGGCCTTTTATGACCCATTACTGTAATTTGTTCCATCACCCTCGTCCAGTATTTAATCCCTGTCTTAAAGAGGGCTGCCGTTGCCTGGCAACATCCATAGTCACGTCCACAATAGCATCCATATCCCAGCAGTCTGCTGAACCGGATGAAATGTGTGCGGATGACACCTGTGACTGAATGTCCTGTCAGGGACAAAACACAAGTCATTAGCCTCCATGTCATGAGTGAACACTACTTTAAAAAGACAAAGAGGGCTCTTCAGCTTCGTCCCACAGAAGCAAGGCTGAGAAAAATGCAGCATTTATTTCATTTATAGTTCATGAAGGTGAATTTAAAGTGATACTGCTTTACCATAAATTCTGGTAAAATTTCATTATATTATTAATCTTAATATTATTACATATTACATGTATCTATTATAATAACAATTAATTATGCATACTTGCATGCAAGCCAGACCCTAATTCTAACTCTAAGCATATAGTGTTAATTAATAATTAAAAATATTAATTATAGTGTTAATTAATATTAGGCTCCTTAGTACTTAAATGTATATGCACACTATAACAAGGACATATTAAAATAAAGTGTAACCCTCTTTAGAATAGGGAACACATATTCTTTTTTAATTCATGTTAACTGTCAGTTCCACTTTTTGAGTATACGGCTGAAAATGACATTACAACTTAAGTTGTTATACATTTTGAATGCTTTGGAGCAGAGACTTAAGGTTGATCTCTTTTTAAAGAAGACACTTGGCAGAGTATTGTAGATGTGAAAAAAGTTATAAAAATTATATTACAAAAAAGTTATGGAAGTTTAAGTTTATGAAAATATAAAATGTACAAATTTAAATATTTATATTTTATATAAAATATATATTTTACAAAACATGTTTCAGACTAAAACTACTAGAGAATCAAAACCAAAAATCCAAAGAAGTTGTGTTCCAAATTTGAGGTTAAATTGATAGCTAAAAAAAATGAGCTTTCAGTGAAATTTTGTTTGGGCGTAGTACCAAGCTTCTCCACTAAATTACCATCAAACCCCATTGGTAACCATATAAGAATGGCTCCATTTCCATTTATGGTTTGAGTGATCTAAAACATGTTTTTCCTTACTTTTCTCAATATTTATGATGTACACATCACATTTAGAAGTATTAAGGGTAGTATTTGATTTCAAGTCAACCTCTAAAAAAACCTAAAAGACATACAACAAGAACCCTGGATGTAGGTTAATCTTTTATGAATCCAGTGCCGCTTTTACGCCGGCGTCCCGCCTAGTGGTAATGGCGTAAAATCGCCAGACACAAAAACTCAAAAAACAAAAAGCTGAACATGTCATATATCCATGGAAAGCTGAGATTCTTGTGACTCGAACATAAACCATTTTAAGATACAATAAACACATTAAGTATAATCAGTGTCTTTGTCAGACCACCAACTACTAAATAAACAACAACAAAACTGAAGGGACTCACCTATGAAGCCTCCTGATAGTCCACTGATCCATAAAAGTTCGACAAAAATGGTGTTGTTTCACTCTAAAGGGTCCAGGCTATCCAATTCCATGCAATATTTAGTCCATAACACATGCATTTGTTGATAAACATCCAGGGAATGTAGTGGTATCATTTCAAATTAGCCTGGAACTGGAACGTCTGGGGTAAGGAAACAGCCAGGTTAGTGAACAGAGGTCTGGCTTGGTTCAGGTATGGGAACGGTAGACCGGACAGAGAGTGATGGGAAGGAGCGTGCTTATGACTGGTGTCTTGATTGCAGGGGACAGGTGCGGTGAATCAAAACTCAGGTGATTGTGATTTTTGGAACATGGGTGCTGATGACTGAAATGACTGTGGTGACTGAAGTGACTGAGACTCTCTGACATTATCCCCTCCTCCAGGGGAGGAAGCAGCTCCAGCTGTGCAGGTCGTTAGAGCAGTATGACCGAAGGTGATGCCCGAGCACTTGGATCTTACGCTCAGTCTGGCCATTTGTCTGGGGATGGTATCCGGAGGACAAGCTGACTGTCACCCCAAGGAGCTGAAAGAAGGCTTTCCATACACGTGATGTGAACTGGGGGCCCCGGTCTGAGACAATGTTTTCGGGCAGACCATAGTTCCTTAACACATGGTGGAATAGACTCTCTGCCGTCTCAAGTGCAGTGGGTAGACCTTTCAGGGGAATCAATCGGTAGGCCTTGGAGAAACGGTCCACTACAACAAGCACACATGTGTGGCCTTCAGAGTTTGGGAGATCCGTGATTAAGTCTACCCCGATATCATTGAGGAACAGGCAGTGGAACCAGCTTGCCAGCTGGAAGATGACGTGGGGTCATCGACATGGCACAGACTGAGCAGCTACGGACGTACCGGAAGACATCCTTGGCCATACTGGGCCACCAGTACCGAGCTTGAAGGAGCGAGAGGGTTCGCTGGCTGCCTGGGTGTCCAGAGCCCGGTACTTTGTGAACTGAGCCCAGAAGGGTTAAACGTTGGGAGGATGGTAGGTACATCCTTCCTTCTGGACCTCCCTACGGAGATGGCTCAGTGCGAGTGGTGTCATGGATGTTCTTGGTGAGTTCCCATTGGATGGGGCTGAGAATGAGGGCTGGAGGGAGAATGGGTTCTGGTTCGGAGGGTTGATAGGGTGCATGCAATCGGGAGAGTGCATCTGCCTTGAGGTCCTGGCTTCCGGGATGGTAGGTACTGGAAAAAAGGAAACGTGTGAAGAATGGAGCCCAGCGGGCTTGGCGGGGGTTGAGGCGTCTTGCATCTCTGAGATAATGTAGATTTTTGTGGTCGGTTATGACTGTGAATGGAGCTGAGGCTCCCTCCAGCCAGTGATACCATTCCTCTAGAGCTAACTTGATGGCAAGTAGTTCTTGATTTCCGATGCCATAGTTTTGCTATGCAGGGGTCAGTTTCCGGGAGAAGTAAGCGCAAGGATGGAGGCGGGGAGGCTCACGTGGAACAAGGACAGCACGGCCCTGACGACGGTGGTTGAGGCGTCCACCTCCACTACAATGGGGACTAGAGGATCCGGGTGACGAAGGATGGGAGCCATGCTGAACGCATCCTTGAGACGCTGGAAGGCTTCGTGGGCATCGAGGCTCCAGGACAGGGACTTGGGCTTGCCATGCAGCATGGAGGTGAGAGGCGCTGTGAGCCGATGGAATGGATGGATGAAACGCCTATAGAAGTTAGAAAATCCTAGGAATCACTGTAGTTCCTTCACTGACTGTGGAAGTGGCCAATCCAGAATAGCACCTTCTCCTGGTCCATCTGGATACCTTCGGGGCTGATGTTATAGCTGAGGAACTGTACCGTGGAGCAATGGAACTCACATTTCTCCAACTTCAGGTATAGATTATGAACTCTGAACCGCTGAAGGACCTGCGTTACATGGTGGCGATGTTCAGCCAGGTCCCGGGAATATATGAGAGTGTCGTCGATGTAGACAATTACAAACTGATGGAGGAATTCCCAGAACACCTCATTCATGAAACACTGGAAGACAGACGGTGAGTTGGAGAGGCCATACGTTATGACCCGATATTCGTAGTGACCTGAGGGTGTGATGAAATCCAGTCTTCCACTCATCGACCGCCCAGATGCGAATGAGGTTATGCGTGCTCTGCAGGTCAAGCTTGGTTGTGGGCCCCACGGAGTTCCTTGAGGGTAGCTGGTACCAGGGGAAGTGGATAAGGCAGCTTCACTGTCTGTGAATTCAAAGATCGGTAGTAAATACAGGGCCTCAAACCTCCGTCCTTCTTGCCCACGAAGAAAAAGTTTGAGGCAACAGGGGATGTAGATTGCCCGATGAATCATTGTAGGAGAGCCTCCCTGATGTAATCCTCCATTGCCTTGCGCTCCGGGATGGACAAAGGGTAAACTCTACACTTGGGGAGTTTGGCTCCAGGCAGCAGGCCGATGGCACAGTCCCATGGCCGATGCGGTGGGAGGCGAGTGGCTGCCTGCTTGCTGAACACATCCTGGAACACCTGGTAGTCAGATGGGAATGTATACTTCACCAGAGGCTCAGGACTTTTGGCGGGGGTTGAACACACTTGGGCTTGCGAAGATCTCTTGATTGGCTTAGGGATCGAGACCAGACAGTTCTGGAAACAGGTCTCGCTCCAGCGAGTGATCTCACAAGGATCCCATCTGACTTCTGGAGAATGTTGGTTGAGCCAGGGGCGTCCCAGGATGATATCCACCGTGGGTCCCTCCAGTACCAGAAATGAGATGGTTTCTTTGTGCAGACATCCAACTCGGAGTGTCAGAGGGGGAGCTCGATAATTAACCCTTCCACGCCCAAGCGGTTTTCCTTGAATGGTCTCGACTCGGAGCTCCCAGGGCTGCCGCTTACGGGGTAGGCTGAGTCTAGTTAGGAGGGCTTGAGAGATGAAGTTCCCCGAGGAGTCCGAGTTGACCAGGGCAGAGACTGAAACAGAGGATTCTGGGGTGAGTAGTTGTACAGGAAGCAGGGATAATGTGGAAACAGCGGGGTCCAGTTGAATTGTACTCACTGCGGGGCGTGGTCTCACGGGGCAGATTCTGATGAGATGCTCCGAGGATGCACAGTTCAAACACAATTCAGCCGCAAGGCGACGTGCCTTGGGAGACGAGCTGAGCCTATTTGCATGGGTTCTGGTACTGGAGGCCCGGAGGCGGGTGAGGCTCGCTGAGGTGTGGTTTCCTCCTCGTCACAGGCAGCAAGACATTGCAAAATGCGGGAGGCGCGCTGCATGAAGATGTCATCGTAAATCGCCATCTGGGCTCGAATACGGGGATTCAGCTACCTCGTTCCATCCGCTGGTGGATATAAGAAATTTAAGAATACATTAAATAATATACTATGTACAGAAATAGAAATATAGGAAATAAAATGTATTTAGATTATAAATTATTAATCGATATGTAATTTTTTAATTTTACACATGATTCCATATTTAAATTTCACTATAATGTGTTTATGCTTCAGTTACTATGTGTCAGCAATTATTGACAGTGAATCTGGATGAGAAATTGAATAGCTCTAAGTGTAACCTTTCATTAGAGCCCAACATTATGACTGTACATTAAAGCATTCAATAATTACAACATTGTATGTGTCGTTGCTTACAAAGGGTCATTTGGAGTCTCCAATTGTCTTTTTTTGGGAAGCGCCTAGACATAAACTTAGATAAACGTGTGTAAAACTTTATTCATTTTGTGATCCCATTGTATTTTCCAGCTCATAGCTCCCAGCTATAGTCATCTGCAGGCTTCTATTTACAAAAAAAGTGTAGGAGAATCTTTTTGTTTTTCTTTTTCAGTGTGTTTAAAGTGCTATTACTCAATATCAGTAAGACTTACAGTGATTCTGACTGTTGAGAAACAAACCTCAGAGTGTCACCTTTCAAATGAGATCAACACCATGCATATAATCCAAATGGTCCAAGAACAGCATACAATTTACTTTGGGTATGCCTGTTTTAGGCTAATTTAACAGGAATCGAAAAGGGTTAAAGTTCATGCTGCACCAAACATTTAGAACCTATTTTTTTTTTCTTTATATTCGAAACACTTTTAGACCTTTTTTAAGTAGAATGAATGTTATCTTTTGAACATTTGACATGAACATGAATGGAGATTTTTGCTGATTTTTCATGATTTTATATATGTATCAATATTTCAAAGTAAAGGTCAGAACTCGCTCTCTGAGTCTGATGAGTACTCTTCTTACAAATTAATAAATTACAGTTACTCAGTAAAGTATTTCAAAATGTATTTACCAAATATGAAAACTAGAGTCTTTAAAATTTCAAACAATACATAGTTTGTCAAGATTGCTTTAGGTTCAGACTAAGATATTACTGTTTAAACATGTACTGGAAAGTGGGCCCACCGGTGGGCCCGTGACAATTAACAAGTTGTTGTGTTTCCCTCAATAAAATCTTAATTTGCTGCTTATTAATAGTTAGAAAAATAGTAGTTAAGTTTAGATTTGATGTGGGGTTAACAGATCTAAATATGATCTTGCAGAATACGGCATTAATGTGTGCTTTATGAGTACTTATAATCAGCCAATATATGCATGCTAATAAACAAATGGTTAATAGTGAGAATTGGAGAATTTGAGAAATTATTATCATAATTTTTTTTTGTAAATCATAATCATCATAAATTGTATTTATTTGACATAATACAAATAAAAAAAATCCCAAGTTATGGAACTAGTTCAGTCTAGAATTAACCCCATATAATGAATCATTTCCTGGAAGGTTAATTTTCATTTTCCCAAAGGTTTTGCAGATCTTACTCATCATTTGGGAAAAAGTTTCGTTCTCATAAACAAGGCTGTAAACATCAAATGCCTTTGCCTTCAGAAACCATCCAGAAATCACTATCCAAGGCATTTCATAATTTGCTGTTTTAACATAAAACTGAGATGAACGGGGAGAATAATCCAAAATTCGTTTGTTGCATGTATCATTAACATGAAAGCTACTTATATTGGAATTGATCTGGTAGTCTGGAAAAACATGTAAATTCTGTTTCAGGACAAAAGCCAAGCTGTCAAAAGCTGGAAAACTGTCAAGCTGAAAACGTCATGTGACATTGCTGCTATAAGACAAATGAACATCAAGAAGGAAGTCCATTTTATTCCAAGGTATATGTGTGTGTGTGTGCATGCATGCGTGTGTGTGTGTGTGCCAAATAAAATATTAGGGTGAAAAGCCAATAATGTGGTGTTTAATGTCAAGTTTCATTGTGACAAATTACCCCATAGTGTACTTTACAAGAAGTCAGTGCTATCTGCAATAACAGTGGAAGTAAAATTGCTTTTTTTCGGAGACTTTAAGATATATCCGCACACACATTCCACCCTGAGAAATATTCACTGGAGTAAAAGGTATGATGTCTCCCCTGACATGTGCACAAGTAATTCAATTTATTTTTTTATGAAAAAGGTGTCAGCGCACTGCCTTTTCAAATCATCCTCATTTTACACCTAATGAGCTCATCATTTTGAGCTATTCAGAACTGAATTTTGAGCTATTGAGATCTGCTTTACTGAAAATAGTGATATTAAATTGAGACAGATGTCAATGTTTTCGAAATGTACCGCTGAAGGTGTGATCAACAGGTTCCCTGCTGAGCAAGTTTGATAGTATTTGATAATATGTTTCAAACGGGCTCCATGTGGGTAGAATAATAATGAGGTGATGAGTTGGTGTCAACCTGCATAAAACACACATAGGTGTTCTCATGCACATAAATCTCTAGTTATTTGAGCTTGAGAAAATAAGATCTGAGACTGAGCTCAGCTTGTGAATCATTTAGCCAATAAATACAAAATAACTGGGTTATTCTAATGTATCATTCTTTTCATGATTTTAACCATGTTCCAAAACATTTGATATTACATAACCATTAGGATTAACCAAATTACGGCAATACTAAGTACCAGGGGCGATTTCTCCATTAGGGCGATTGGGTGACGCACCACCAAAGCGCGAAAGGAAGGGATTTTTTTCTTTCACGTTCAATCAATCACAGTGTTATGCTTGCTTTCACTCTTCTTTACTGTTTGTTCAACCTCTGGAAATATAGTCCTATCAGCGTCAAGTCACATTCTGTGTAGTACCGCCCCTTTTTGGGCTATTTCTGTCAGATTGAGAATCGCCCTGAGTGTTCCCATAGACTTCCATACAAAGATTTTTTTTTTCAAACTGCAGGCACTGCAATGCAATCTCAATGGGTTCCGGGCGGGCTAGCACTAGCGTGCTTTCGTCATCATGCAAGTAAAGTCAAGTCACCTTTTATTTATATAGCACTTTTTCATTATATAGCACTTTTAACAATGCAAATTGTGTCAAAGCAACTGCACAATATCAAAATAGGACAATAGTGTATCACTAATGTAAAATTATATGATTAAATACCCATTTTTCAGTTAAAGGCATTTCATTATTGAATTCAGTGATGTCATCGTCCAGCTCAGTTCAGTTTAAATAGTATCTGTGCAATCAAGTTGGTGATATCGCTGGAAATGAAGTGTCCCCAACTAAGCAAGCCAGAGGCGACAACGGCAAGGAACCAAAACTCTATCGGTGACAGAAAAGAGAAAATTAAATCTTGGGAGAAACCAGGCGCAGTTCCCCTCTGGCCAGACAAACCAGTAGTTTGTTCCAACTGCAGCAAAGTCAGATTTTAAGGGCTCCACTGGTTCCAGTTGTCTTTTCCCAATGGCTGTCTAGGTGACGAAGTCCTCACTGGGGATCTGTCTCTGGGGCTCATCTAGGTGTCCTGGTCTCCGCTGACATTTAGAACTGTAGAGGTCATCTCTAGGTGATGATCCACCACCTGATCTGGATACAGACTAGATCTGGTGACTGCAGTGATCCTCTGGGCTGGATAAAGGACCGGATCGGGTGGCTATGGTGATCTCGGAATAATAAAGAAAAAGACTAATATTAGCGTAGATGTCAAACTTCTTATGATGTAACCAGTGCATCGTGTTTTATGGGAAGTGTTCCCGGTTCCGGTTGACCTAATTTGTGCAGCCTAACAATCCTTTAACGATTTGAATATTAAAAGTGTATTAGTATGTTATGTGTATGCCAGGTTAAAGATATGGGTCTTTAATATAGATTTAAACTGACACAGTGTGTCTGCCTCCCGAACAGTGTAGATTGTTTCAAAGTTTGGGCACTAAATAGAAAAAGGATATGCCGCCGGAAGTTGATTTTGATATTCTAGGTATTATCAAATGGCCAGAGTTTTGAGATTGTAGTGGACATGAAGGACTATAATGCAATAAGAGATTGCTCAAGTACTGAGGAGTTAAACCATTCAGGGCTTTATAATTAATTAACAAGATTTTAAAATCTATACAATGTTTAATAGGGAGCGAGTGCAGTGTTGACAGAACCGGGGCTAATGTGGTCATACTTTCCTGTTTCTAGTAAGAACTATAGCTGCTGCATTTTGGACCATCTGTGGTTTGATTATTAAGTGTGCAGTTTCTGCATTTGACATTGCGAGCATAGGTCTCAGTTTAGATATATTTTTAAGATGAAAAATGCAGTTTTACAAATGCTAGAAACGTGGCTGTCAAAGGAGAGATTGCGGTCAAATAGAACAGCTAGGGTCTTGACTGCATTAGGATGAGCATTAGAATCAGCATTCATAGACTTTCTGAACGCTATCGGGGTTAGATAACAGGTGTCCGGACCTACTCATTATCGAAATCACACTTTAGATTTAATACTGTCACATGGAATTGATGTTAATGGTGTTGAAGTTGAAGCAGCAAAGCGATGATATATCAGATCATTATATAGTCTTGTGTAAACTCCATATAGCTGATATAACACATCGAACAGCGCAGAAAAACTTGATGATGTAACCGAAACGTCTAGGTTATGTACGTAACTCCCGTTCCCTGAATGAGGAAATGGAGACGTTATGTCGTGACGACATAGGGGATTTACCTGGAAGCCCCAATCATCTCTTACTTTAAGAGAAAACGCCAATGAAATTGGCTAGTGGATTTTGCATACCTGAGCCACTCCCCGTGCATACGGGTATAAAAGGGCGACAGGTGCATCCACTCATCAGGTTTTACGCTGAGGAGCCGAGAACAAGTCCCTGGCAACCAGCGATGGTTCAAGATTGTGGCATGGGGACATAATGTCTCCGTTCCCTCCATCAGGAAATGGGGGTTACGTACGTAACCTAGACGTTCCCTATCTGTCGGTCACTATGAGTTATGTCGTGACAACATAGGGGTCCTATGGAAAGCGCCACAAGCTGAACGCCGTCACAAACTTGAGGCGTGCAGATGCTGACAAACGAGCACGTGACATATAAATGCCATGCAAGAGGTTGCAACCTTCCCACCGCCCCAGTGTAAATTCGCTAACCTTGGTTCCCTGCAGGGACCACTGAGTACATCGCTGCTGGAGATAGCCAAGCTGCTGTTCCTTTCCCCACAGAAATCAGAAGGGGCTTCGACCTTCAGTGAAGGACGGCTTCAAGTCTTTACTATTTGATGTTACAGCTTGGCAGTAACGACAGGGAAGCGAGCCTTCTGGAGAAGGGCGCTACAGAGGCCACATCCTGCCCGAGGGGAGGTAACATGTGGAGACACTGATATGGACTGACCCAGGCCTGGGGCAGTACTACATACGACTGGACTCTGGGGCAGATCCTACTTAGGTGTAGGGAGGAGAGCTGCCAGCAGAGCCTGACAGAGAGCTCTGTCAAAGAGAAGACACAGGTTTACCATGAGGGAAACCTTACCGTGGAAGAATACACATATGTGATTACCCAAAGGGGAATCAGGCCATACGAACACCTAGCCCAGTACAGGGGCTGACCGGAGACCCGGGCGAGCTAACACCAGTATCGGGCCTGGCGTCAGACTGCTCCACCCAGTCTGACTGCCGGGGGTGCTTGGAGGTGCAGAGAGACCGGCACGGGTGGCGGCAGAGTGTGCCAATCCTTTGATAAAGGAAAGGCGAGATCGCAGCGAAGTCATGCTCGTACGCCCACAACAGGCGCATGAGTCATCCACGAACGCATCTTCAGCGTGTTGGAAGACCAGACACTGAAGACAACGATCGTGTCCATCATTCGCGGACAGGAAATGACCTCAACCAGAAGGACACGGACGGAACGGAATCTTGAAAAAGAATCGACCCTCCGTGATTTGCTCTTTTAGAATTTAGCTTTTTAGTTGAAATGCCCAGGGGAATTGCTGCTGAGAGGGACTCCGCTGACTGCACCGTGACGCCAACCAGGAACAAATAAAAGATGAAAGGCTTGTGGATTTCAGCACACTTCTCATCCACTCGGCTCCGAAGCAAAAGTCTAATGAGTGGATGCACCTGTCACCATTTTATACCCGTATGCACGGGGAGGGGCTCAGGTATGCAAATTCCACAAGCCAATTTCATTGGCGTTTTTTCTTAAAGTCAGAGATGATTGGGGCTTCCAGCTAAATCCCCTATATCGTCACGACATAACTCGTAGTGACTGACAGATAGGGAACTATGGATTCTCTCTTTTCTAGCACTTTAGATACAGTTGCTCCTTTACGCTTAAGGAAGATTAAGGAAAAGAGTCCAACACCATGTATAATGAGTACACTCGCGCCCTTAAGAGAGCAGCCTGGAAAATGGTGTGCTGGAGGAAAACAAAACAAGATGTATTTCGTATTGCTTGGCAGCAAAGTACCCTATCCTACAGAAAAGCATTAAAAACAGCTAGATCTGATTAATTAGCATCTCTTTTAGAAGAAAACAAACATAACCCCAGGTATTTATTCAATACAGTGGTAAGATTAATAAAAATTAAACAACAGGTGTTGACATTTCACAGCAGTAATGACTTTATGGACTATTTTATTTCCAAAAACAATACTATTAGAGATCAAACTGTAACCATGCAGCCGTCTGCTACAGTATCACATCACATTTTGCTCTATAGATCCCCTGAGGTACAATTCCACTCATTCACTACTATAGGAGAGGAAAAATTGTTAAATCAGCTAAACAGACAACAAGTATGTTAGACCCAGCCGAGTCCATGTAAACTACTAAAAGAGGAGCTTCCAGAAGTCATAAATCCTCTTTTGGCTATTATTAATTTGTGATTGTCATTAGGGTATGTCCCCAAAACCTTTAAATTGGCTGTTATTAAGCTGCTCATTAAACAACCACAACTTGACCACAAAAATATAGTTAATTACAGACCAATCTCGAATCTCCCTTTTCTGTCAAAGATCCTATAAAAGGTAGCATCCTCACAATTATACTCCTTAGAGAAAAATGATATCTGTGAGTATTTTTCAGTCAGGGTTTAGACCATCTCATAGTACTGAGACTGCTCTCATTAGAGTGACAAATGACCTGCTCTTATCATCTGATCGTGGCTGTATCTCTTTAGTAGTGCTCCTGGATCTTAGCGCTGCGTTCGACACTATCGATCACAACATTTGTTTGAATAGACTTGAAAACTTTGTTGGCATTAGTGGAAGTGCACTAGTATGGTTCAAATCATACTTATCTGACCGCCATCAATTCATAGCAGTGAATGAAGAGGTATCATATCGATCACACGCGCAGTATGAAGTACCTCAAGGCTCAGTACTAGGGCCGTTACTTTTCACGCTTTAAATGTTAGCCTTGGAAAATATCATCAGGAAACATGGGGGTTAGCTTTCACTATTATGCTGATGATACTCAGCTCTATATTTCTTCACAGCCCGGTGAAACACACCAAATTGAGAAACTTACAGGTGCTGGTCATACAATTAGAATATCATAAAAAAAAGTGAAACTTGTATAATGTATACATTCATTCCACACAGACTGATATATTTAAAGTGTTTATTTCTTTTAATTTTGATGATTATAACTGACAACTAATGAAAACCCCAAATTCAGTATCTCAGAAATTTAGAATATTGTGAAAAGGTTCAATATTGAAGACACCTGGTGCCACACTCTAATCAGCTAATTAACTCAAAACACCTGCAAAGGCCTTTAAATGGTCTCTCAGTCTAGTTCTGTAGGCTACACAATCATGGGGAAGACTGCTGACTTGACAGTTGTCCAAAAGACGACCATTGACACCTTAAACAAGGAGGGCAAGACACAAAAGGTCATTGCAAAAGAGGCTGGCTGTTCACAGAGCTCTGTGTCCAAGCACATTAATAGAGAGGCGAAGGGAAGGAAAAGATGTGGTAGAAAAGTGTACAAGCAATAGGGATAACCGCACCCTGGAGAGGATTGTGAAACAAAACCCATTCAAAAATGTGGGGGAGATTCACAAAGAGTGGACTGCAGCTGGAGTCAGTGCTTCAAGAACCACTACGCACAGACGTATGCAAGACATGGGTTTCAGCTGTCGCATTCCTTGTGTCAAGCCACTCTTGAACAACAGACAGCATCAGAAGTGTCTCGCCTGGGTTAAAGACAAAAAGGACTGGACTGCTGCTGAGTGGTCCAAAGTTATGCTCTCTGATGAAAGTAAATTTTGCATTTCCTTTGTAAATCAGGGTCCCAGAGTCTGGAGGAAGAGAGGAGAGGCACAGAATCCACGTTGCTTGAGGTCCAGTGTAATGCCATCTGCTGGTGTTGGTCCACTGTGTTTTCTGAGGTCCAAGGTCAACACAGCTGTATACCAGGAAGTTTTAGAGCACTTCATGCTTCCTGCTGCTGACCAACTTTATGGAGATGCAGATTTCATTTTCCAACAGGACTTGGCACCTGCACACAGTGCCAAAGCTACCAGTACCTGGTTTAAGGACCATGGTATCCCTGTTCTTAATTGGCCAGCAAACTCGCCTGACCTTAAACCCATAGAAAATCTATGGGGTATTGTGAAGAGGAAGATGCGATATGCCAGACCCAACAATGCAGAAGAGCTGAAGGCCAGTATCAGAGCAACCTGGGCTCTCATAACACCTGAGCAGTGCCACAGACTGATCGACTCCATGCCACGCCGCATTGCTGCAGTAATTCAGGCAAAAGGAGCCCCAACTAAGTATTGAGTGCTGTACAAGCTCATACTTTTCATGTTCATACTTTTCAGTTGGCCAATATTTCTAAAAATCCTTTCTTTGTATTGGTCTTAAGTAATATTCAAATTTTCTGAGATACTGAATTTGAGTTGAGTTTTCATTAGTTGTCAGTTATTATCATCAAAATTAAAAGAAATAAACACTTTAAATATATCAGTCTGTGTGGAATGAATGTATACAAGTTTCACTTTTTGAATGGAATTAGTGAAATAAATCAACTTTTTGATGATATTTTAATTATATGACCAGCACCTATATATATATATATATATATATATGGTGAAGCACACCATAAAATAATTGTATCAATTTATACAGGTCTAGTTGTACATAAAGCTGTATAACCAGATACACATCCAGGTATCGGATCAGTACTTGGTATCGGCCGATACCCTGAGCCTAGGTATCGAAATCGGTACCGGGAAGGGAAAAAGGGTATCGGAACATCTCTACTTTTTATTAACTTGTATGTGTTATTTTTATATAATGCAATGCTGTGATGAGTGAGGCGGCGCCGAGAGCCGTGGGAACGGAGTGAGGCCAGTTGAGTTAATGATAATGAACGACACCTGCGCCACTCACCGGTCTCGAGTCCCACGGAGGAGCTCCAGAAGGTTAAAAGGAGGAGCGACGACAGTGGAAGATGAGAGAGGACCAGGCCAGGACTTTATTTTGTGTTTTGTGTGCGGCAGTCGTCCGTGAGGGGCTGCCGCTTTTTATTTTGTGTGTGTAAATTGTATTATTAGATTGTATAAATGTTTGCCAGTTTCCGCCTCCTTCTTCCCGATCAACGAACTGTGTTACAATGGTGCCGAACACCAGGAGGAAAGGAGGGACACGCTGTCAGAGAGCCCTCGCTGCTGAGGGGGATCGTGGTTCTGAGGAGATCGGGCAGCAGGAAGTAGCAGAGACCGCCGGTGGCTACCCGAGGCTGTGGTGCTGGAGCGAGAGAAGAACAGCTGGGATCGAAAGCTCGCTACCGTGCTCCTAGGTCGAGGAGAGGTGGCTGCCATCCGAGAGGGAGTGGAGGAGTCGGCGCCATTCGCTGAGAGGCCAGAGCCTGCTGCCGTCTGACATGTCTGGGGAGGAGCAGGGAACCGGGGACTCGCTACCGACTGCCCTCGACCCGGGGAAGCCATCGCCATCCACCAGGAGGCGGATGAGCATTGGGCCATCCACCAAAGATGTTCAGTACCATTGCATGGCACCGCGAGGGAGAGCTGGTTGAGGACCAAGCGGCATTGTGTCTCAAAATAAGAGTAAAACCGGTATTATTTTAAAATATTTTAAATGTAAATGAGCTGATTTGCTAAATAAATATTTTGGTCACACTTTATTTTAAGGTCCAGTTCTCGCTATTAACAAACTATTAACTACAACTTTTGCCTCAAACTTCAAATTTGCTGCTTATTAATAGTTAGTAAGTTAGTTGTTCAGTTAATGTATTGGTTAGGATTAGAGCCCTGCACGGGCCTAAAATATAGGCCCTATCTCGGCCCTGGCCCGAGACGCTCAAGCCCTAGCCCTGCCCGTGTCCGACAGCTTATCAGAGTTACCAGCCCGAGTTCGACCCGAGCCCGTATTTTATTTTTCCCTTCTCCCAAAACAGCTTATACTATACTGTTTCAGCAATTAGAATACTTTAGTTTTGTATGAAATGGCAAAGTGGTTGTATTTCGTTTCGTTATTTTATTAAGGTCATTTAGAAAACCATTTTGAGCATTTTTTTGAGCTGGTCATAGCGTGTTTGATCAATTTAGACATAATAAATATATCTATAGAAAGCTTTAAATTAGTACTTAACAAAATAAAACATATAGAAAACAAAAACTCTTTCATTATAATCATAATCCGTAGATGCATTTATTAAAGGCGGGTCTAATGAGGAGATGGCAAGTCGGGATCTGCAACATCCTCACGACACCGACTTTTTGAACACATGGGAGTCTAGCTTAATGGTACACGACTTATAAAACATAATGTTTTAATTAAGTTGGTATTTATTTGTTTTTTACTGCATGTGTACGATAAAAGTATCATTCCGGCAGAAAGAACGTCCCCGAACTAAATGAAGATAAATGTCTTGGCGTTAGATGTGTTTATTTGAACCAATCAGATAAGAGTAAATGGAGAGTCAGCGAGAGCCTCATTTGATTGGCTACAAGAAGGTGGACCCGCTACCCTTGGCAAATCTCAGTTAGTGAGAGAATCGTGCCAAAACTGCAAGCGCAGATACAAGAAAACGAAGCTGTACAAATCGGATTATCTCGGGAACTTTTTACCCTACATACACAAGTCATTTAGACATGTGACAGTCTGTTTTTTTACAATCATACAGATTGGTTCTACGCGGTCAATCCGTTTTGCAGTTCTTTAAACTGCTGTTTTCGCTTGCAAATCACTGTTCACAGGCTTGCAGTGCTTTTGACCGTATTTTGGCGAAAAAAACGTGCCAAAAGTGTAAGCGCGGAAAAATGGATGTCATAAGAATGCAGATCATATTTATTTAGTATCAGCATGAAGTTGCAGTTTCACAAAACATGAATTACACTTACGAGTAACAGCAAAATGCTGCAAATATTTTTTTCTTGCGCTTAAAACGCGATTTACACCTTTACTACGACGGCGTTTTAGTGCCACATAAAAAAAAAAAAATCTACGATTACGAGATTAAAGTCGTAATATTTCGAGAATAAAGTCGAAACTACGAGAAAATAAGTCGAAATGTTACGAGAATAAAGTCGAAATATTACGAGAATAAAGTCGTAATGTTACGAGAATAAAGTCGAAATATTACGAGAATAAAGTCGTAATATTACGAGAATAAAGTCGTAATATTTCGAGAATAAACTCGTAGTAATACGAGATTAAACTCCTAATATTTTGAGAAAAATCACAGAATTGCTAGAAACAATGGATGTGGAGGATTTGGTTAAATCCTACTTTAGATTAGGATTTAGCAATAAGGAAATTATTTGTCTTTTGACGCATCAGCACGGAGTTATAATTAGTAAAAGGACACTGCAGCGGTTATGTAGGAAACTTCATTTATATTTATATTGACCCTAAAATGTTCAACAGCATTGTTATGTGGGTTAAGTATCCTACTCCTTTTGTGGCCACTTTAAATATATCAGCAAAAAAATGTAAGTACGCTATTATTATTTTTTATGATATTGTTTCAGAATAATCTTATTTGTCCATTTTAGAGTGGCCTTTTATTGTGGCCAGCCTAAGGCACACCTGTGCAATAATCATGCTGTCTAATCATCCTCTTGATATGCCACACCTGTGAGGTCGATGGATTATCTCGGGAAAGTAGAAGTGCTAACTAACACAGATTTAGACAGATTTGTGAAAAAATATTTGAGAGAAATAGGCATTTTGTGTACATAGAAAAAGTCTTAGATCTTTGAGTTCAGCTCATGAAAATTTGTGGCAAAAACAAAAGTGTTGCGTTTATAATTGTGGTCAGTGTATGTTATTTGCATTTACAAGGACATTTCCTTTCAAGTCAAGTCACCTTCATTTATATAGCGCTTTTAACAATACAAATTGTATCAAAGCAACTGCACAATATCAAAATAGGAAAATAGTGTGTCAATTATGTAAAAGTTTTCAAAAGTTAAACAGAATGTTATTGAGAAATCTAATCTAAGTATAAAATGATTGGATGAATAATATTTCATTTTCAACTTTAAATGGCTAAATTTTATGGCAACAGTATATCCTCACCACGGGTGGCTGACTGCTAAGGGCTGGACTTTGAATTACACAAGATCTTAGGAAAGGAGAATGAGGTATTATAGCAGAACTGTGGTAAACTGATGACAGTTTTAAAAGAAAAGTCAGTGGCATATTTCAGTTTGTCAAATATCAAAATGTTTAATTACATCACATTACTATTCATTACCTTCAGTCTACACACTTGACTGACACACTGCATTTTGTTATTTTTATCCTGTTTTGTTTCCAATAGCATCACCTGTGATGCTTTATTATAAGGGTCAGTCTTATCAGTTAGTTGGGTATCAGGAAAGCAAGCACGTAACACAAACCACATACTCTTTCAAGAAAAGGTAACTGCTAATCTCCCAACAAACATGGCAACTGTAGGCTATATATAAAAATAATAATAATATCTCTCTCTCTCTCTCTAGAGAGAGAGAGAGAGAGAGAGTTTATCTTGCTCTGTAAATCTCATCTAATATCCATTGACACTTTTATATTTGCACCTCTGTGCTTTCTGTTCTCATTCTTGTGTTTGAGCTTCATAAAATGACCCCAGATATTGGTTCACTTTATATGCACTAAAACCACATAAATGTCATTACATATATGTCATTGCAGCAGATAACAAAATATCAACGCAAGTTGCATTTACTGAGTATGTGCATATTACAACTAATTGCTGCTTGGTTATGTGTGTATTTTCAACTCAGTTAAAAAAACCTAGTGAAATTAGTCAGAAATGAACAAAAAACTGCTCAAAAGGGTGAGTAGCAAGTTATGGCGCCTTCTGAGACCTCTGAAATCACATAATGCATTGCAATAAACTTGTGACAAAAATATGTCCAAAATGAGGATTTGTTGAGATGACTAAATATTTTAAATTCAATTATATTTAAAAAAATATATTAAATACACATATATTTTATCTAATTATCTACATCCCGAATTCCGGAAATGTTGGGATATTTTTTGAATTTGAATAAAATGAAAACTAAAATAATTTCAAATCACATGAGCCAATGTTTTATTCACAATAGATCATAGATATAACAACATGTTTAATATAGCTCAGTTAAAATGTTATGCCTGCTACAGGTCTCAAAATAGTTGGGACGGGGAATGTTTATCATGGTGTAGCATCTCCTCTTTTTTCAAAACAGTTTCAAAACAGCATCGAGGTTAGGAGTTTCTGGAGTTTTGGTGTTGGAACTGGGTCCCATTATTGCCTGATAAAGGTTTCCAGATGCTAAAGAGTTTGTGGTCATCTTTGAAGTAATTTTTGTTTAATGATGTCCCAAATGTTCTCTATTGGTGAAAGATCAGGGCAGCAGGCAGGCCAATTCAGCACCCATACTCTTCTACTACGAAGCCATGCTGTTGTAATAGCTGCAGTATGAGGTTTTGCATTGTCCTGCTGAAATACACAAGGCCTTCCGTGAAATAGACGTCATCTGGAGGGGAGCATATGTTGCTCTAAAACATTTATATACGTTTCAGCATTCATAGTGTCTTCCAAAACATGCAAGCTGCCCATACCGTATACACCTATGCACCCCCTTTCCATCAGATATGTTGTCTTTTAAACTGAATGCTGATAACACACTCAAAGGTCTTCCTCCTCCATAGCCCGGAGGACATGGCGTCTGTGATTTCCAACAAGAATGTCAAATTTGGACTCGTCTGACAATAGAACTCTTTTCCACTTTGAAACAGTTCATTTTAAATGAGCCTTGGCCCAAAGGACATGACAGCTCTTCTGGACCATGTTCACATATGGCTTCCTTTTTGCATGATAGAGCTGTAGTTAGCATCTGCAGATGGCACAGCCGATTGTGTTTACCGACAGTGGTTTCTGGAAGTATTCCTGGGCCCATTTAGTACTGTCAATAACTGAATCATGCCGATGAGTGATGCAGTGTCGTCTGAGGGCCCAAAGACTACGGGCATCCAACAAAGGTCTTCGGCCTTGTCCCTTACACACAGAGATTTCTCCAGTTTCTCGCAATCATTTGATAATGTTATGCACTGTAGATGATGAGATTTGCAAAGCCTTTGTAATTTGACGTTGAGGAACATTATTTTTAAAGTATTCCACAATCGTTTTGGGCACTCTTTAACAGACTGGAGAGCCTCTGCCCATCTTTAAATCTGAGAGACACTGCATCATCCCTTTTATAGCTAATTGTGTTACAGACCTGATGTCAATTAACTTCATTAGTTGCTAGATTTTCTCCCAGATGAATATTTTCAAAATGTATTGCTTTTTCATTATTTTTCACTGAGATCACTTCTGTCCCTTTGTTGAGAAAAGTGCGAAGGCACTGCCAATAACCGTTACCCTGTCCATTAATGTAAAATAGTGCTGCATAGTTAGTGCATGCGACCTTGTGATCCAAACTGAGGGGTTACTGAGGCAACTTTTGACACAAATGCCTTATAAATGTAATAAATGTCATGCAACCAATTACACTAGAATAGAGTAAGGTGTCAAGGTGAAGCCTGTTATGGCTCCATTAGCCCCTGCTGATAAATTATGTAACTACACCATCTGACCACATAACGTATCTTTCTTCATTGACAGCCATTCAAAAATGACCTATTTATTTATTTATTCTTTATTTTATAAGGAACATGTATCAATAATATTTATTTATATTAAAAATAATAAATACAATGTATTATAAATTCAATATGCATATCAATTTTATAAAATACTTAATATTATTATTTTATATACAAAAATATATAATATAGTTCACCTGTGTTTTATATCACAATTTAATTCTCACTTTTATATCAAATCTGTCCACACACACTGCACCTCTTCACACCCCAAACACAGATGTAAAAACAGCACAGTATTTTTGGTCTAGCAGTTTGTCATGCGATTCGGAAGTATGGTCCTTGTGGGTTAAGGGTTGCTCCATCCAGAGAGCTCCTCTCTTACGTTGAGCGGCACAGAAGGCAGGGGTGAACCTGTTCAAGGGCTTTTTATTCCCAGACACTGGAAGACTCTTGTCTGTGTGCTGTCCGTTCCTGGCTCTGTGACTTGGGAGCACTGGTCAATGTATAGTATTTATGTGTGCCAGCGATCCCAGAGGAGAAAGTGAAATAGGCAGCTTCGAAAAACCTTAAAGTTTGTTCACAGACCGGCCTGCCGAAAATGATTCTGCATTGGTGACCATATGCAATTAGCTGTTCTAGGTAGGTAGCTATAAAACTACATTATGTTCCTGCTATTTAATTTATTTTTGTAGCATGGAATAGAAGATTGTTTAACACTTTCTCAGCACCCACTAACAGACTGCTGTCTGCTCGTGTTTGCCTCCTCAGCTCTGCTCCAAAACCCAGTGAGCTGCCTACCAAGACAGCTCAGGGATCATATAGGTGTGCTTCTGACCCTAAACCTGTCTAAATGTCCAAACACCTTGATGGAGAATTTAATCAAGGCCGGGCATCAAATTTAGGTTATAAAAACCAGTGGTGGTCAGTTATGAAGTAGCTTTACTTTGTTACTGTACTCAAGTATATTTTTCAAGTATCTGTACTTTACTGGAGTAGTTTTATTTTGAGTAATTTTTACTTTTACTTCACTACATTCCAAAGCATAAAATCATACTTTTTACTTTACTACATTTCATAAAATACAGTATATACTGTAGTTACTCCGTATATAGTTCATCACGTGCTCCGAGATGCAAAGTGGTGATTCATGATCAAACTGATTCTTTTCAATTAACTTTTTTAATTGGTTCGTAAATTGCAACAAACGATTAATTCACGAATTGGAATGATTCGATTGCAGTTGTTCTTGAGTCGACAACTCACTGATTCAAATGATCCGTTTAGAGCGAGTCTCCAGTGAACTGAACTCACAAGAAAGACCCGAAAGATCTTGTGAACGCGCGGGCGCGCAACTGATGCTGCGAAAACTTAAGTTACTAATGTTACATTTTAGGATCAATTAATGTTAAATTTTCAGTTTTGAACTAAATCTGCTGTAAAGGGTGATATGTTTAAGCCCTCTGAAATGTTTGAATGCAGACAGATAAATCAGTGTTTTTATGTTTTAGGTCACAAAAACAAAACATTAAAATTAAATAACACAGATTAAATAAAATTACTCATGCACGTTCATATTCTCCGCTGCTGTAACCTTATTGAGTCAAGATGGCGCCGAGGATGGCAGCCGTTATGTGCTCGGGAAAACTTTGCAGTTTTCGTATGTTTTATTTGTTTTTGTTGTTTTATGTTAGATGTTGTTAGTATAACTGTTCACGATAGAGACACGCTTTTGGTTCCTCCGTCACGCAACGCAAACCGGACTTTGAGTTTTGAATGCCGGTGGATTGTTCACAGACACCGCATCAGAGCCCTTTGTGTGGGTTGCGAATCGAGGAAACGCACCAAAAAGAGGAAAAGAGCTGGCGCTCGTCAGACTGAGACGCCGTGCTTTCCGACCCTCTCCAACCATTTTACTGGCCAACGTTCAGTCACTGGATAACAAACTCTGCGAACTGCGGGCGCGCATCTCATACCAATGAGAAACAAGGGACTGCTGTGTTATTTGCCTCACAGAAACCTGGATGTCTGCAATGGTTCCAGACTCAGCCATCGAGCTCACGGGCTTCTCCGCACCGCTCGGACAGAACAAAGAGCTCACAGGAAAAGCAGAGGTGGAGGTGTTTGTTTCTATATCAACAACTCATGGTGTAATGAAAGGAACATACACTCTATTAAATCCTTCTGCTCCCTGATCTGGAATTTCATGTGCTTCACCATTCTGGCTACCGAGGGAATTTACAGCGATCATAATCACGGCTGTTTACATTCCCCTCAAGCCAACACAGACCAGGCACTCAAGGAACTGTACAGGAATATAAGTGAGCAGGAAACCGCACCCAGATGCAGCTTTTGTATCACAGGGGACTTTAATAAAGCCAACTTCAGAACAATAGCTCCAAAATACTTTCAACACGTCACCATCAACACGCGTGGAGATCGTACACTCGACCATTGTTACCCCCTTCCGGGACGACAAGTCCTCCCCGCCCACCTTTCGCAAATCGGATCACTCTTCCGTTCTGCTCCTGCCTGCTTATAGGCAGAAACTGAAGCGTGAAGCACCCGCCCTCAGGACAGTTCAATGCTGGTCGGACCAATCGGACGCTATACTACAGGACTGTTTTGATCACGTGGACTTGGACATGGACTACTACCTGATCACGTGACTGGGACATGTTCCGGCAGTGATGACGACATAGAGGCGTATTCAGATACGGTCACGTGTTTCATCAGGAAGTGTATAGATGATGTAGTTCCGACCAAAACAATCCGGATCTACCCCAACCAAAAACCGTGGATTAACAGCGATGTTCGATCAGCCTTGTCAGCCGGACATCTGCCTTTAAATCCGGAAACACTGACGATCGGAAACAAGCCAGTTACGATCTCAGGAGATCCATCAAAGCAGCCAAACGAACATATAAAAACAAAGTTGAAGAACATTTCAACAACAATAATCCAAGAAGCATGTGGCAGGGCATCAACAACATCACAGGCTTTAAAGGGAATAAACCAGCTACTGTGAACATTGCCGCCTCTACCAGACGAGCTCAACACCTTTTATGCTCGGTTCGAGGCTGATAACACCGCCCACACAGAGAGCGCCACACGGCTGCAGCAGAAGAGGTCAGTCCACTCACTTTCTGTCGCGGATGTAACCCGATCCTTCAAACGGGTGAACATCCGTAAAGCCCAGATGGTATACAGGCCGTGTGCTCAAAGCATGCGCTTTCCAGCTAGCCGGGTTTTACAGACATTTTCAATCTGTCCCTCTCTCTGTCTGTGGTTCCTCATGCTTCAAAAATCCACCATTGTGCCCATACCAAAGAAAAATAAAATCACATGCTTGAATGACTGGAGGCCCGTTGCTCTGACCCCCATCTTCAGCAAGTGTTTTGAGAAGCTTGTCAGAGACTACATCTGCTCTGTGCTGCCTGCTTCACTGGACCCACTACAATTTGCATACCGCAGTAACTGCTCCACAGACGATGCTATTGCCTTCACCCTGCACACTGCTCTCTCCCACCTGGAAAATAAGAACACCTATGTGAGGATGCTGTTCGTGGATTATAGTTCGGCATTTAACACCATAGTGCCTGCCACACTGGTTGCGAAGCTCCAGACTCTAGGACTGAACAGATCTCTGTGCAGCTGGATCCTGGACTTCCTGACAGGCAGAAGTCAGGTGGTCAGAATGGGCAACAACACATCATCTCCTGACCTCAACACTGGTGCACCGCAGGCTGCGCCTCAGCCCACTCCTGTACTCCCTGTATACACACGACTATACAGCACACACAGCTCCAATGTCATCGCCAAATTTGCTGATGACACAACGGTGATAGGCCTGATCACCGACAACGATGAGGCCTACAGAGAGGAGGTGAGTACCCTGACTAAATGGTGTCAGGAGAACCACCTCTCACTCAACATCGACAAGACCAAGGAGCTGGTGGTGGATTACAGGAGACAGAGCAGAGAACACACACCCATCACCATCGACAAGACACCTGTGGAGCGGGTGACAGCTTTAAGTTCCTCGGTGTTCACATCACTGAGGATCTCACATGGTCTGCTCACACAGATGCAGTGCTGAAGAAGGCACATCAGCGTCTCTTCTTCCTGAGACGGCTGAGGAAGTTTGGAACGAGCCCCAGAATCCTCAGGTCCTTCTACACCTGCACTGTGGAGAGCATCCTGACCGGCTGTATCACCGCCTGGTTTGGAAACAGCACCGCTGGCAACCGCAGGGCTCTGCAAAGGGTCGTGCGAACTGCCCGCCACATTGTTGGAGGTGAGCTTCCTCCTCCAGGATATCTACACCAGGCGGTGTACAAGGAAAGCTCGGAGGATTATCAAAGACTCCAGCCACCCGTCCCACAGACTGCTCTCTCTGTTGCCCTCAGGGCGACGTTCCGCAGCATCCGATCGCACTAGCCGACTGAGGGACAGCTTTTTCCCTCAGGCTATCAGGCTAATGAACAGTCACAAATAACTCACCTACATCACACTCCCACTCACACAACATGCCATGCACTGCACTTTAACACAGTTCAACTGGACTACACGCACACACTGCACTAACACAACCTATCTGCTATCACTGGACACCATACAATGCACATCCACGACACTTGCATATGAATAATCTGTTGCACCTTTGCACAACTATCTGCTGCTCAACCAATCTGCTGTTAATTTATAATCTGTTGCACCTTCACATTATTACTATGTATAGACTACATAATGTATAGATAGTGTACATAATGTAGATGTGCCCATACGGTGTATAATGTGTAGTTGATAACTAAGTATGTCTTTATAGTACACTATGTGTACTGAGTATATGTATGTGTATTTTGCACATTGTCTTCTGTACAGTCTGTAAATATGTACTGTCCATATGTAAAAATATATTTTTTTTTGCACTGTCTGGAGCACGCTCATAAGAATTTCACTCACCAAGGCACTTGTGCTGTGGTGATGTGACAATAAAAGTGATTTGATTTGATTTAGCAGTTTTGTTAAAATGCTAAGCATTTAGCGCTTTGTGACATATATGTTTATGTTGTTTATCAAACGTTTACATTTTTATATTGTTTAGAGCATAGCTGCATAGACAGTTAACGTTTATTCATAAACATACTGAAAAAAGTAAATATTGTTTGCTGATGTTAACTGTCTAACTAACAAGCTTGCTGGTGCTAAGTTGAGGATTTTTTTAGGTATAAAATCCAAATATTTTTTATTGAACCACCTAGATAGATTACATCTGAGGGAAAAGGAAAGGATGTGATGATCAGAACATGGTAGCTACAGTAATTATCAGAGTGGGAAGTCATGCCCTCTGGGGGCATTTGGACAGGTGTGTTTTCTTTTTACACCACAGACAAGGTTTGAGAAGAAAAAAAAAACACGAAACTATAATTATATTTCCCTTAAAATGTTCTTCCTAACTTCAGACCTTATTCACATTGATATAATTGTGATGTTCTGCATTAAACTAAAACACTTTTTCTTACTGGCTAAAACTAGATGGTAAAATCTGTTTCCTCAGGTACATTACAATGTAAGCTTCACAGTGAACATTACTAAATCACTGTCAACGGTTCATATCAACAAAAATATATCTTGACCATATAGTTTATTTTATAGTGGACACCAAACAAAAAACTGAACTCAAAAACGAAGCCAAACATAAGCTAAGGACCAACAGCCATGCTACCAAAGCAAGTATCATAAAGAGTCTCTATGTCTGATTGACCTGAATGCAGTAGTATTTTCGTGATCTTATGGCTGCAGTTATGAAATAGGAAAGAGTGCTAACGTTATTCCTTCAACATTAACCTCAAAACTAATGCATGTGTATGTTTGTGTATTATTAGTTAATCCATTTATGTTAGAATAGCCGTATAGCATTTAAACCTTGTTTCATTTTATAAAGAATTGTCTCTGGAATGTGATTTAAAGTATTTTATCCTTATTTGCCACAAAGATAACGCTACCTCAATTTGAATTTGAGATTGGTGAGATATGCTGATGTTAGTGATCGTGGACGATCATTTAATAAAGTATAATTGTGTTAAATATTAATATTGTTTCGATCAAGCAATATTGAATATTTAAGGAATAATTCCTGAGCAATAATAGCTTCATTTTAAACTGGCATTACAGAATGGTGGAGGATAAAGCTGGCATTGAAGATTAAATCTGAAAATCAAACCAGAGACAATAAGAGTATTTCTCTTTTCACTTTTATCCGGAAAAACTGAGTAAATGCAGAGAAACAAACGTTATTTGTGATATTGCATTCTTGTTTGTGAAACACAGTGCGTTTTTGAATGAAAGGGAGTGTAACTGTTAATTCGAGCTCGTTGAGAAGAAATTAAACTGCAGTAAATGAAATCGCTCTAGAAGCGCGAGAGGCGAACGGGCGTGTCCCTCGTTTGATCTCTGATTTAAGGCCTGTATAGTTTTGATTTGTTAAGTGCGTGTTCCACTCACAAACTCAGCTATATTTTCAAATCTCCCGGCTGTGGGATATTAAAGTAGCTATTTAAATAATTCTCAGCCATTATTTGATTTCACAAGTGAATCAGCGCCAGAGGAGTGGCCAGCGGTTTGAGAAGGGAGAAGAATTTGCAATCGATTGAATTGTTTTTATGTGTGTCTGAACAGACAAATATTACAACGGTCCGCCTGAGGACCGCAATGATTTGAATTACCCAGATAAATTTATCTCTAAACGAGTGAGATTACTATAAAATTCAAGTCTGAATAACGCTTGTTGATTTTGAAGCGTGAAGCACACATTTTTTTTTTACAGGCACTGAGTTGCCATAGCAACCAGTTTAGCCAGGAAGTCTTCGGAGGCTAGTTCCGGAGCAGTTGCTAGTAGAGACTGGCCACGTGTAAACTAATAGCATTAGCGCTAAGCTAACAAAGAAACTTTAGCATTGTAGCAAATGCAATGCGGTTTGCCTTACGGCTAACGATTAGCACATAGCATTTAGAGCTTGGATGAGGTGAATGCAGTGGGTGTGTGTGAAAATGCTACTCACATGTCTCTCTCTCTACCATTTAAAAGACTAACATATGTTAATAGACTGGCTGTGTTAATGTTATACCCATTTATCCGTCTGACAATTTCACAGGTTGGTTTAATTAACATTTGATTAAAGTCTGTTACCTTTTGTGGGTACCAGCTTAATAACTGGTGGGTTATTAGAAGATAATTTAGTATTACCTCATTATCTTGATAATATGGTGATTTGACTGCATTCAATTATAATCTGATTTTAAACACTTCAGTGGAGGAGTTGCTATTGTTAGGAATTTTAATTGTTAATTGAATGTCAATTGATTACAAATTAATTTAAATTAATTTCATTTAATAAAATAATTTCAATTCCTCCAAAGTAGCAACATTATCAGTGATTAATCAAAGCGATCTTATAATTTGACAACCACAGTAAAACCTTAATTATTATCAAGGGGCCAGAATTTGTTTTATTTCATTTACAAGTAATTAGACAGATTAATTTTATTAATTTTTTTTGATGTTAATGACACAATGAGGAATGATTAAGTTGAAATTAGTTAATTACTATTATGGAATCCAAAACTAGTGATTTGAATAAATTTTAATAATTAATTATGAATTTCAATTATTTAATAATTAATTACACTTCCTGTTTACATATTGCAACAACATTGGTGTATCAACTCAATTGCAGATTGCACTGGAAATTAATCCTAAGTGAGCCTATTAATTTTAATTTATCACACATTTTAATTAGAAACCACAAGTCTAATTTTAATTCTAATTTCAGACTTAACACAAGTCTGACCTGTAGGCCATACTTCATCTTAGTGATCTGAAACTCAAACAAAATTTATATTATTTAATTAAAATAATTTTATTTTAAAATTAAATAAAGTCCTTTTACTTAGGCCTGAGAGTAGATGGTGCCCCCTATGTTGTGTTGAAGTGACAGTGACACCATGCAGCTTCTTATTATTAGTTTTAAACCTCACAAATAAATCTTCACCTTCCTCCCTGTTACTAACTTCTAATTTGACTTGCTTATTTAAGACTTTGCCAGTGGAAAGATCAAGAGAGAAATGTCAGATTGTCACGATTGATTGACCGCCACTGGTGGTAAAACTCATCGGCTGAGCAAATGCCAGCTGGGCAGTGGTCGATCAGATCATTAACATAAACCGCTTAATTAAGCAGTCTTTAGCTCTGAAGGAGTTTAAAAAACTGCCATGTACGATTGAATTAACACGCCTGTAGTTTAGACATAAGCCAGGCGGCGTTTGCGTTTTGTGAGCAGGCAGATTTTACCATCGGATTCTGTCTATCCATCAGAGCAACGCATGTCTCTTGAATCGCTACTGCTGCAGAGAGAATTAAGAATGATTCACAGCTTCAGCATTTGAAAAAGCAGAAGTGGATTTAAACGAGCGAGAATGCACACTGCTTTTTCTTTGACTGCTGAAACTTATTATTTCTTACAGGGCTTTATTCTTCCTCCATCAAAAGACTCTGGTGTTATGCAAGATAAAAGGTTCATTATATTATAGCAACTAACCAGCCTTGGTTACCTGACAGAGTTGTTGATAGTGGCCGATCAATTTATCTCAGGTACCTGGTGTGGCACCAACCAACTATGGAACCATGTGTGGCTGCATTGTCAAGCTATGCATTGCAGTCTCCTGATCACACATCAGGAAGGAGAACAAGACGTTGTATGCCTAAATAGTGTTTGTGAAAATGCCATCATCATAATTGCATTGCACTGTTGATGTTCTATTTCCAGTACAGGCATAATCTTACACACTGAAAGTCTGAGCATGTGTCCTTCATGTTGATGGCAGAACATGGTGGTGAGTTTTAATAGAAGGCTAATACCTCCAGGATTCAGTTTTTGGGACCTAGAGGTTAAGAGCTCTTTTCAGCCATTGAGCCTTTAACATTTTAAGAGCTTTAAAATGCACTTCTGCACTGCCAGCTAACATAGGTTTGCAACTTGTGGAAGTGCTGTATTCTACCCTGACTCGATCCAAATAATGTTAAATCACTTTATTAAGACACAGACTGTTCTTTTTGTCTTTTCAACAGCCTCGCTAAGCAGATGCTCAGACTTTCGGTGCCTTAGGGCTTTGAGATTTACATAACGTACGGTTTTGGCAATCTGACCAACTATTGTTTACGGTGGTTGTGAGAGGCGTGTCAAAACAGAATTATCACTGGATCTAGCCTATTATGGCTGCTTAACGAGCAAGGTAATGTCCTTTACACATTAGTCAACAAGGCTATTGCTTCCTCGTGGGCTTGGTGAGAGGTATGTCTATTCGAGATATGCGATAGCTTGGTCTCAGAGAATACGCCAGGTCATTTGACGCTCAGTCCTTTGCCTCAGGTGCTGTCTGAGTGGCTGATGCATGTTTGCTACATTGTTATGTGTGTGCCGCTGTCTGACAGTAGGTTAATGCCTGCATGACTCTTACAATACGGTTGTTCTGCCCTGTACCAGTGTAATTCCTGTATTCGTGTTGATTTTCTAGGAAACCATTATCATGAGGTTCTGCTACACAGCTCTGTGCAGTTCCTAAAAGTTTGCCCTGTTTTAGCAGCCAACGTTACTCCAGATATGCAAATTTGTAACCTTGGGTTAGATCATTGGCACAGCCACCTATCATGTGAGCTCTTCACCATTGGTGAAGTATGTATGTCTTCTATCTGCTGTGTTGTGGGATCAAGCCTCTCAGGCATTTAATATCGCCCAACAGAATGACGTCTGCTCAAAACGTTACTAAAACCTTTCCTGAGAGCAACGAAAGACATCACTATCGCCTCCCTTCAGCCACTGTTCAGATCCATTCTTATAATTGTTGGCATCGCATTTATACTTCCCGAGCTCGCCATATTTGATGTTATGACAAGTCATTTGACTGGCTCCAATAGGACTTCAGGAAAGGTTGAAAAGGAGTCTATACAAATCTAGATGTCTTGCTCCTCTAAACCAGGTTACCATAGTAACAGCGCTTCTCCATCAAGAGAAAATTAATAGCACAGTCCTATTACAAAAGAGAAACTTCCACAATCTGAGAAGCTCCTTCTAAATCAGACTTAAGCGAGAGAAAATCTGCTATTAAAAGAGAGATCTGTCAGTTATTGTCCTGTGTACTCATTCTGTTAGTGTGTTTTCTCTGTTTCCCAGCTGTGTTATTTATGTGTGCTCAATTTCTCGCAGAAGCTGCAAATTAAGCACCCCACCAGAGGATCACAGAAACAGAATCACACTCAACACTAGCATACACTACTGTGCACATTTACACCCCTGTTTGTTTTGTTTGTGTTTTGTTTTGTTTCCCATTCAAGGTCTGTGTCAGTTTGGTCCAAGATCTCCTCCCCGCCAGAACATGTCTCACAAAACAGAACATGTCGGTCACTGGGAAGAACTGGAAATATGGCTAAGTGTTACAACAGACAGCATCCTCCCTAAAGCAGCGGAAGCACTCCAACATCAGACACAGGATCAACTAGATGACAACATCACCAGCATTATGAGACAAGACCCAAGTCAAAGCTACAGTCACAAAGAATTAGCCAAGATCACCAGCTGTTACACACACATCGCCACCCTCAAACTGAGCGACAGCCACACAACGCCAGCAGGAGCTGACAAGCGACAACGACATAGAGCAGCTGGAACGTGAAGCTCAGGAACGACAGGAAGGGACTGCGAGGTGGAGCAAGGCGCCGAGGAGGAGATCAACAGGCTAAAAGAGACTCTAGCAGCTACCAGCCACGAAATGCAGCAACTCAAAGAGGACTTCACTGATCGTGCAGACAAGCTACAGTATGCAGAGAAGCTAGAGAAGGCAAAGACTGACTTCAGGGACAAAACAGCAGAATCAAAGGCCCTCGAAGCTCATTTGGCTGAGTCAAGAAACAGATCAGCCGCCTAACACGACAGCTCGACCACGCCACAGAGGAGTCTGAAAGTTTCCAAGAGGAACTCAAGCATGCTTTTGAACCACGCCATGAGCTGTCAAGGACAGGACGTGCACCAACCGCACCCCTGCCAAGCAGGACTGGGTCACCTGTTCCTGAAACAACATGTGAACAAAAGACAGAGGGGTGGTGTTAAAACATTCACCAGTCTGAAGAACTTTATGTCACGACAGAACCAAAGAATCTGCTGCAGCCAGCAGCAGATCCGCACGGCTTGGACCTAAAGATCTTGACAAGCTCGCCAAACATCGGAAAAATTCAACCCCAGCTTGCCAAACAGCCAAAATGTCCAAGCTTATCTGCAAGATATTGATTTCCATCTGAAATGCGACCTAACGTTACGGACAAAGATAAACTATACTTACTCGACGACATCCAGTCCTGAAGTGCGCAGCTTCCTTGACCGGCAGCCTGTTAACACAAAGACTGACTATCAACGGCTTCAAAAGGCCCTCATTAAAGAGTTTGCTGACCCTGAGTCCGATCAAGGCTTAGTGGCTGCCCTGGAGACGAGACAAGGATAAACTCCTCAAGCTTACCAGTCGACTCAGACAAGCATATTTTGAACCAATGAATCTGACATGGAAGATGAACTGAACTTTAAAACTCACCACCATCTTGGTGTCCTCGCATGTCCACGAACATGAACACTCAGCAGTTAGACTTGGTGCAAAAAGCCTACTGCAAACAAAAGATGTCCTCAGAAAAGAGCGAAACCCCAGCAGTTCTTGATTTCAACACTCAACACCAAGAACTGGCGCTGGAGGGCACCCAACGCCAAGACAGTGCTAAGCCGCCACACAGAGAGGAATGCACCCCCCAACAGAGAACGAGACTCACGCTGGCACCCGACCTAAACAGAGGTATGACCGATGGGATGGACCGCGACATCAACGCTCACCTGGACGACACTGGGATAAGTCATGGGACCAAGCAAGGCCTCAGGAGAGTCAATGGGAGAGGTCGGAACCAGCCAAACTCATCTAGAAACCCAAGAGAGAAACGCTCATGGAATCAATGGAACTCCAAGGAAAGCGACAAACTCACCCTGGAACAATCCCAAGGAATGAAAAGAATTCACCAATTCCAAAGTGACCAAGCTCAAACTGAGTCCATACAAGAACACCACCGCACTTCGACTCACAGAAGATGATGGAAATGATGATGAAGGAGTTCTTTCAACGAAAAGAGGAAGATAAGAAGTGGGAAAAGAAAGAAACCCGGATTCAGCCTGACTAGCTGACGGATGAGAAAGCAGCGACAAGACAAACGAATCAGCCACAGAAAACAGCACCTCACCTCAGTCTCAGAGTACAATAAACACTTTAACTTCAGATGGACATGAAGCCCCACCTGAAAATCCAGCAACAAAGTTAAACACTAACTCAACACCAATACTCCAAATCCAGCAGCGTTCAGCAGACACCTGCTGTTGAAAATCCTCAAGTTCCTGAAAGCGCTGTCTTAGTCATCTGCCACTCAAGAACGCCAGGTCAGCCCTGACATCCTAAATATTTCCTCCCAAACTCCAGTCCTCAACTCCTAGGCGATCTCATTGAAAAGGTATAGCAAGAAAGTTTTACCTCTCCATCATCATCGACACATCAGAGTCGAAGCCCTTCTGGACACGGGAGCCGACATCACTCTAATGTCTACAGAACTTCTCAAAGAAGTCCAAGAAGAACGAAGAGGACTAATGGAACCCTCAAGCTCCAAAGGTGCGAACTAAACGCATAAGCATACTCTCACACGGGCTTCAACCAAAACATGTGGCCCCAATCCATCTAACAGTGGGACCCATGGACTTCGTCCATCCTGTATACGTGTCAACACGCACTCCGCCTCATTGGAAAAGATTTGCTTAATCGCGAACCCCTAATAGACTTCAAGCACCTAAAGATTTGGACACAAGTCCGTGAGCCTCTGCCCTGCCAGTCATTAGACTCCAATGAGTCACAGTGTCAAGTCACAGACACTACCCCTAAGTCAATGATCGATGAAGCAGTAACAGAGCTCAGGTCTGGGCCGAGCACAAATCCCAAAGACCCTCTCCTCTGCTCGCTGCACGAGCCTGAACCAAACACAGGCCTCCTTCAAATCATGACTGCGAGAGAGTTCATGGCACATCAGTGTCCGAGGCACTAGCCCTATGGGCAGAGAACTCAGCCATCAGCCTGAAGCTATTCAAAACATTGAAGCAGAGATGTCAAAGTCTACCACATGTCACTAAGCACAGCCGTTACCCTCTCAGTCCCTGGTCGACAACCATGGCCACCTCCAAGATCATCTGCGCTCTGGACATACGATGGAACAACAGACAGCTGAGTCACTACTTCCTCGTCATCCCAGATCTGCCGCATGACATCTACATCGGAGCGGATATCATGGTTCGACTCAATGCTTACATTGACACCGTAAACAACATCATATGGGCTCCCCTGTCACACCAACTGACAACTTCAGTCAATCTCAAGAACCTCCAATCCGGTCAAACCATGCCAGACGCATGCGCTATGATCACGGAGCAAGAAGCCACAATACCTGCCTACAGCAAAAGTGTCAGTGTCCGCCTCAACATGCGACCTGGCCAAACTCTCAACAGTAAGCTGAGTTTCTTCCAACCTTCCAGAACCTGCCTAAAACTCGGACTGACCCTGGACGCTACACCTCTCATTGAAGTGTCATCTCGTGCGGTGTATGTGTTGTTCAATAACTGTATGGCCCAAGACATCCACGTTCCCAAAGCCAGCCACCTGGGATGGCTCATCAACCAGGCATTCCATGACTTTGAACTGATGGTACCTGTCATAGGCCCCATACCAGCCCAACTAATGTCAGACGGATACAATGACACTATAACATTCACAAAACCTCATGAAGTCATTGCCATCACCTCAATCCTGCCAGTGTCCAGAGAAAGCGTCTGCCGTTCAGAACTAATGGATGACACTCACCTCACTGTCTATGCTGTCTCAACCCAGCCTGTGACAGAACCACCTACACGGGTGACCAGCGAGCCCAAAGCCCCTTTAATGACTTAACTGCAGAAGAACCGGGTTCAATACTCAAATTCAACAGATCTTGAGTGAGCGGATGCCCTCCACAATGAAGTGGATCGCCAAGGACTCAAAGAGGTTCTGCAGAAGTACAGGACTCTCGCAAAGGACTCCCTAGATTGTGGACTGACAAACATCCACACGGTGCGCATCCCGACAAACCCAAATGCACCACCCACCTTTGTGCGACAGTACAAGATTCCAATAGCGTCATATGAGCCAGTGCAAGAAATTGTTGACTCCATGCTGAAAAAGGGGGTCATCCGGCCCTGTAACAGCACATATTCTGCCCCGATATGGCCAGTCCTAAAACCCAATGGCAAATGGCGGCCCACCATCGACTACCGCAAGTTGAATCAGCAAGTACCATTGTCACGATGGCCTATGACCCAGTTGGACCAAGAAATACCAAAAATCAAAGGCTCGACGATCCTGTCCACATTGGACGTCGCCTCCGGGTTTTGGACGATCCCTGTCCACCCCGACGACCAACATAAGCTGGCATTCACTTTCGGCAACCGACAGTACACCTTCACACGGTGTCCCTTTGGCTATGCCAATTCACCGGCAGAATTTAACATTTTCCTTAACAAAGCATGCCCTGACGCCAGAGTCCGAGGCAACCTCGTCTACGTAGACGACGTCTTAATGAAAAGTTCAAGTGTGGAAGACCACCTCAAAGAAATCGACCATGTCCTAAACCAGCTGACAACAGCGGGAGCTAAAATCGCCCTTCACAAAGGACAATGGTGCAAAACCAAGGTGAATTATGTTGGACTGCTCGTCGGAAGAAACGGCATTGAGCCACAATCTAACCGTGCCCAAGCAATCCAAAGCATAAAGACACCAACTAACGTCTCTGAGCTGCGAAGCTTTCTGGGAGTGTGCAATTACTCACGACAGTTCATCGAACACTACGCTGACATCGCACGACCACTAACTTCCCTCCTGAAAAAAGATGAACCTTTTGTTTGGACGAAGGCCCAGGACACAGCTATGAGCCAGCTCAAACAGTGCCTGTGCTCTGCTCCATGCCTTGCCTACCCAGACCCAGGGAAAGAATTCTATCTGGACGCTGGATTCTCTGACCAGTGCCTAAGCGCAGGCCTATACCAGCTCCATGATAAGGACAAGCGAGTGGTCGCTTATGCCAGCAAAACGCTGCTTCCCCCAGAATGCAAGTATTCACACTGCGAAAAAGCTTTGCTTTGCACTGTGTGGGGCATCCAGCGTTTCTCTAATTACATCGGTGCACAGAAAGTCATCATCGAAACTTGCCACCAGCCAGTTACCTTCCTCAACAGTCAACGAATCAGAGATGGCGTGGTAACCAACGCACGCATAGCTACCTGGCTAATGACACTCCAAGGACGGGACGTGGAGGCAAGATATGCCCAGAACTACAAGTCCTCACTTGGAAACGGGCTTGCAGCTTGCCAAAACTGTTCAACGGACACGCTGGACACCTCAGCAGAGCCAAAAGAACCGCCACGACCGCAAGTGACAAATCATCGGTACTTCGAGGAGAATGTGTGTAAAGGAATGCCCACAGCATATGTCGATGGCTGCTCATACAATCGCGAGGGCAAGTTACAAGCGGGAGCGGT